>CM050926.1:13407445-13918156 GCA_027742785.1 Vigna reflexopilosa
ACATAAAAAATTATATAAACCCAAATAACTTTATTTTTTGGATTATAATGATGAAACCCTGTTAATATGGATAAATATATTTTACAATATTTTTTTTACAATATTTTAATATCATTGGTCCAAATTTATTTTACAATTAATAATAATAATCATAAATATTAATCTGGACTAATCACAAAATGACATGTAGATGATGTTAAAAGGTGGTAAAAAAATGTTTTCAAAAAGTATCATTATCCTACTAATATTTCTTAGATTGAGCAGTTACTTACTTGGATCAACAGTGACGAGCATGGCAGTTCCACCAAAGTCACAAGTTCCTCCACCAATCTTAGTGTTCTGCCAGTAATTATTGAAGGCAAAGGAAGCATGAGACAGTAGAGTGTTGGGCTGGAAGCACAGCCCATTGGGCTGAATTGATTTGCAATCTGCTCCAGACCCACAGGCATAGTCCATGGCCTCCTGAATGATCGGGTCTGGAACTGTGGGCTTTGCCACACACCAAAGGGCGTACTGTGGGGGCTTTCTGCGGTGCGCGGAGGGCGAAGGTGGTGGTGGGAATACCACAGGTGGCAGGTACACCAATGGTGGCGGGCTTAGACTTGGAACACTCTTTGGTGGACCTGGTAGGCTTGGAGAATGCTTTGGTGGGCTTGAAGAAATATAAGGAGGTGGTGGTGGTGAAGCAACAATGCTTCTTGGGTTTGGGGGCCCATGAGAAGGTTGGCTTGGAAGAGGTGAAAATGCTGGGAGATTAGGGTTGCCAATACCACCTATGCTTGGAGGTGCCAATGTAGGAGCAATGGAAGTTGATGGTGCGAGTGAATTGTAAGGTGGCAAGGGTATGGAAGAAGGAAACCCATATGAATTAAAATCTGAGAACCCAAATGAATCAAATGGTGAATACTTGTTGAAACGTTTTAGAGATTTTACTTTCAGCTTCTTGGAGGATTTAATGAGGGTGTTTTTATGGATTCTGTGACCCCTTATACCTCTTCCATGATACCACGCATCTGGAACACAAGAAAGAGAAAATATTAGGGTTACTACAGTGACCAAAAATGAAGAAAACTATGTTGTGGACTTTACCACACATTGGAAAAAGAGTGGAAGCTAGCATTGAAAAACAAAGAATTGAAATGGTGAGTCTAAGAATTGAATCCATTGTAGAAGAATTGGTATTGGAAGAGAGTGGAGAGGAATTGGCACATGCATTGCAATATAAGGAGCTCTAGTAAAGTGAGAAGGCTTGAAGATGAACTAAAGTTATGATTCTGTGGTTCACTTTAGTTTTGTTGGTGTCACTTTGTGAGATGAGGATGAGAAAAATAGCAATGCATGGATTTTGATATTAGAGTGAGGTTTTGTTGTGTGGAATATATGCTTACTTGGACATGAACCTTGATCTTGCTTCTTTGCCACTCAAAGAACTACATGAGATTTTGGGTCATTTTATATATGTGTATGTTAAACTGGGTGATTATAAGCTTCTTCCATTCCGATGCCAAAAAGCATTTTTCATGCAAAATATCATGATGCCCACTTTTTTTCCCTATCACGCATGGTGTTTGATAAAAGTATAAGTTGAAGATTCGGATAATATTAGTGTTAATAAGAAGTATAATTAGCTTAAACAGTTTCTACATCAGTGAAGATATATAATTTTATAAAAATAAATATATATAATTTTGTAACAACACTAAAAAGCTAATTTTTATTAGCGATTTATTTGTAATATATATTATAATTAAATATGTTTTTTTTTTCTAAACTATCTTATGTTTTTAGTTTTCATTCATCTTCTAAATTTTGATTCATTTTCGTTTTTGTTTGGAAGTCAAGGATTTCGTCTTTCTTGACCAACGTAGTTAGGATTTTTCTAATATGGCAAACAGTGAGCCATATTCCAAACCTGTTTAAGTTATGTGTGACACCTTAATTCCTGAGATGTCACAGGTTATTAAAAATAAAAAAAATTCAAAATTTATCATAATGTGGAAACGTACTTAAAAAAATATTATCCAATTACATTATTTCGAGTAATAAAATAACGAATGAAATACTTCAATTGTATTCTCTTAACTTATAAAACAAAATAGCTTTAATTGAATCCCAAGATTTTTCCCCCATCCTCTCTCGAGTTTATCATGCCTCTAAAACATCTACAATATCATTTGCTCACATATAACACATTATACAATCATCATCGATAATTTCATTCACAAACACACAAACACAAACATGTATGAAGTAAGCTACCGATAAAACAATCATAACAACAAGATACATACATACTGATTATATAAACCATAATCAAACACACAACAAGATACATACCTTCTGATTATACCAACCATAATCAAACACACAACAAAATACATACATTCTGATTATATCAACTATAATCAAACACCTCATACATAGTACTAATAACAATAGGATTTCTAATCCTCTAACATAAACAATTCAATCGAACTGAATTACTCGATCCTCGATCCTTGAACTTCGATCATCGATCCTTGATCTCTAACCCTCGATGTCATCACTAACATCTCACACATAGACCATTGTCTATCCATTCATTAGCACCCACGTTAACTACTTATTATAATCATTATAGTAACACCACTATCAACATAACATAACCTGGAGCATCTTAAGTACCATGATTATCATCGTAGATACACCACCATCATGACTATCCCAGCCATGAACAACACCATGAGCATCATCGTACCATAATACCATAGTGGAAAAAGTCCATCTCACTCATGTACCCTACCTCGCCGATTGTAGTCGCTCCTACAACCCACCTGTAGCCTCCCCTTCATATCATCTTCTTACAATGCACAAGGCAAAATGAAACACCTATCCGCAGATAGAACCAAGATTTATGAGGTACAACAAGTAGACTTATCCTCTACTCTCGTGCTCATCAATCATATACTCAGGTACATCCTAACATTCACCCATGCTCCACTCTCAACCACAAGTCAAGTTGACCCTAAACATAACCACTAACCTCAATCTCTGGTTATCATCATGTTCTACAACTCCTCAGGCTTGGTTCACGTCCATTCCTCATCACATTTGCCATTTTTCACCAAAATGCATTGCGATAATCGATTATCACTTAAGATGATTGATTATCTCAGTGAAATTTACCTAGAATCATCATGCAGGAAGGGATAATTGATTATCATCCCAGATAATCGATTATCCTCGAAACCACGCTTAAAACCAACACGAAGATAATCGATTATAACTAATGATAATCGATTATTGCCGAAATGAAACACATCCTGAACATGATTAAAGCATTCAAACATACATACATCAACTCTAGATCACGTGGAAACATAGTTAACAGATCATACATGCATTCAAGCATCACACACCCATGTAAACATACTCAAACACATATAATACATCACTTGAATCATCCATATCCAATTTGTTGATAGGGGGAGCTATGTATAGCTAAACTCATATCTCACATATGTGTTTTTTATTATGAGAAAAGAAATGTTTTATAGTTTCTTGCACAAATGGCAAAACTATTATCTAATTATATCATTGATTGTGCTTGGACTATATGTATGTGGTATTCATTGTTTAAGGATGAATCTATGGATAAAGACTTTGCATATTGCATATCTGTATGAATTAATTGATTACTATGTTTACATTATCTGTTATAAGTCATCAAATATCAGTATATGCTTGATAGTGGCAAAACAACAAGTTTTAACCGACTAGATTATGTGGATAATCGATTAAAACTCGTGGTTATGCCTGCACATGTTTACTGAGTGCATTGATGTGTTTTGAATGAAAAAGTTTTCAAAATTTGCTTAAGTAAGGAACTTAACCGATTATGTTAATTTCCTAATTGGTTAAAATGTGTTCTGTATGAAAACACTTTTCATGGAAAGTCATAACTGTCATAACGGACATATTTTTAAATGTTGTGGCTTGTATGTTTTGGTTAATCGATTAAATGCACTTCTTAATCTGTTAAATGTTGTGAAATGTAAATCTATTAATGTTGAAGGAATAGCTTAACTGATTACAATATATGCACAATCGATTAAATTGCGT
The DNA here is from genome assembly GCA_027742785.1 of Vigna reflexopilosa. NCBI lineage: Eukaryota > Viridiplantae > Streptophyta > Magnoliopsida > Fabales > Fabaceae > Vigna > Vigna reflexopilosa. The sequence continues at coordinate 13,411,547 of CM050926.1, forward strand.
TAGACATGAGAAACTATAAATAGACACGTTACTCTCTGTATTCAACAACTTTATGATTCATATCTTTAATATCTGACTAGTTTGTTGAGATCTTAATTACAGGAGCGTCATGTTTCTCCAAGAATCAAGATTGCTACATTTGGAAGACATTCTCAAAGATTCTTGAAGAATTGAAGTGTTGTCATAGGTTGATCATATTTGCACATTGAGGTGTACTTTTTGGAGATCAGATTCATTACAATCAAGGTTGATTGTGTTCCCTGTTGCTAGGGCCAGGAAGAGGACTTGGTGGAGTTCTTTGACTTAGAGTGGGGTATCTCTAAGGGTGACCAAAAGTGGGTGATCTTTTTGGGTTTATGCTATAGTTGATTTGGAGTTAGGAATGAGAGTACATTGAGAGGATTGTTCTTTGTATCTTGATTGTAAGAACTCAATCAATGTAGTGGTATCCTTTCAATCTAAGGTTGATTGAAAGAAGACTGGATATAGGAAGGTTGGCCGAACCAGTATAAACTGCTGTATGAATCTCTCTTTCTAACTTAAGTAAACCTTCCTCTGTTACATGTTTTTACTGCAATACCATTGATCATATTTCAAAAACTTGTTATTATAAGAAAGTTAGTATTCCCAAGGGAAAATTTAAGTGGATTCCCAAGAAACTAACCCAGACCACTAACAGCAAAGGCCCCAAGTTCATTTAGGTACCTGCTTCCAAACCTTATGAATCTTTTGCAGGTAAATAAAGGGAATTGGTGGAGCACAAAGACCCAAGGAAGGATTAAAGGATGAATCTTATACTTCTTGAGATCTACAAGTGGTTACAAGATTTATTTCTGTCAACCATGCATCATTCATTCATTATAACACTTATCCTGATGTATGTGATTGATCTGTGCTGATTTGGTGTGAAATCTTGTATAAAACATGTTCTGCAAATTTTAACCGATTATATAAATAATGTAATCGATTAAACTTTTCTTAGTATTTCTTTGTTTTTCAAAAACCTGAGATTGGTCACAGTTTAATCGGTTAAGGAACTTATATAATCGATTAATATTTCTCACTGTTTGTTGTGATTGTTGTTTCTGTGTGATAAATTGAATTAATCGGTTAAACTTTTTGGACAATCGATTAAGTCTGGAAGCTTGGCTTTTTCAAATTTTCAAATGGCCTCTTCCAATACTTAACCAAATAGGTTATAAGGTTCAATCCATTAATTTGTTCATAGCCGTACAATGTTAGCATTAGAACTCTAAACCCTTTCTGAGAAAGAGATTTATGTAAACCCTGATTCTCAAATGGTCTCATCTTCTTCTCGTTGGGGAAAAAGGGTTGCCCCCACTATAAGGCATACTAGTCCCAGTGGCTGGATAAGCAATGAAGATGTTTGATCACACTTCATGTTTCTAGGGACTCATGGAAGTAATCTCGCACAAGTTCCTTTGTCTGCTATTTTTCAGAAATGAAGGCTTTATGTTATTTTATTTAAGTGTGTTTGATTTTATTATTGTAAAAGATAATTAATATTTGTTTTGATGTGGTGTATGAACATATGATATGTTTATGAATTGCTTCCATGTTTTAATCTTTTTATAAAAAAATATATATTTTATGAGATCACGTTATACATTTTATACATTATTCTTTTATACATAGCACCTTATTAGGGGTGTTACATCGACCTCGTTTTGAAGAAAATTGATCATAAACTTATGCACCTTGACCTTGTTGAAAATTATAATGCACGACCTTTTTTGTAAGATTGGAAAACAAAACGAAGAATTGCAACTCCTATTTACAAAATATAATATTTGATATTACATAAAAGAAGACACTAGTGGAAAAACGCTGTTTAACGTCACCCATAAGACGTGGGTTGGGCGGTAGCCCGACGTATACTAGCGGACGGTGGCATTACCGTAAATAAGTTGGTAAACTGAACGTCGGTTTTTATAGCAAACGACGTCTATGATATATTCGACGTCTGCTCTGCCCGAAACCGACGTCCAAGGGCCTGAGGTAGGCGAGAAGACAGTCTTTCCTGCCCCCATTAACGTCGGTTGTGACGGGGGCTGACGTCTACCTGGCTGCAATTAATGCTCTTCACCTGATTCTCAGGCGCTTAGACGTCACATAGTCAAAAATCGACGTCTATAATGTCCGGAAGGCGGGAAGACAGTCAATTTCTGCAACATAGACGTAGGACTTCTGGGGATGCAACGTCTATGTGACTGTAATTAATGTTATTCACCAAACTCGTAGGCAATTCGACGTCCGGTAAAGTGGCACTAACGTCTAAAATGTTATAGACGTCGGCGCTCCAGGACAATCGTCGTCTACTTCCCTGACAGGAAATGAAACGTCAATCCGATCAGTTCCATAGACGTTGGCGCCCCTTGTGTTCGACGTCTAATAAGTAGATTAAAAGTTTTATTCGACGTCACATTAGTAATATAACCGACGTCTACATGACTATAGATGTCAGTTTCTGTAGCAACCGACGCCTAATTTCATTTTAAATTAACCGCAGACTCGGAGGAGTTTCGCAACATTGCAGTTTCGCCTTGCAGACTCGCCTCATTTAATCGTCTTCCTCCTCTCCTTTTTCTCTCTTGCGCCATTGCATTCTACTTTCTAATAACATCATCGTCTTCCTCCTCTCCTTTTTCTCTCTTGCGGTATTGCATTCTAGGTGCGTGTTTTCTTATTTAAACTATTTAAACTTTGTTTAGACCGATTATATTAGTCTTCTGGTTCAACTGATTAAAATTTGTTTTCCTTGTGTTGTGTTTTAGTGCAGTTTTGTTCCTCTCTTGGGGTAACGCAGTACCACATTCTTCCTTTGCTAGCTGCCTCCCAGAAAAAGCGGCGTCTTTTGGATTTCTCGTGGCGTTTCGACCCAAAAACGACCCTGGGTTGTTGCCTAGTTATCGTTTCACCATAATTTTTCCCTCTTGTAGTTGAAAATGGAACTATGCAAGAACCCAGGTTCGGTTTTGGGTTCAAATGTCATGAGAAATTCAAAAGACGCAAGCTTTTTTTCGGGGGAAACTAGCAAAGAATGAGTGTGCTACTGGGTTATCCAAAGACAAGAACAAAACTACACTAAAACACAACGATTATATTAGACGACGGTTAGTGACATGTTCGATGTCTTTATGTGCTCTTAGACGTCGGTTATTGCTTGTTCCGACGTCTATATATTGTTTTTAGTCGTCGGTTTACACGCCTGCACCGACGTTTAGTGACGTAGGACATTGCACTAACTGACGTCTGTATATTAGTCTTTTGGTTCAACTGATTAAAATTTGTTTTCCTTGTGTTGTGTTTTAGTGCAGTTTTGTTCCTCTCTTGGGGTAACGCAGTACCACATTCTTTCTTTGCTAGCTGCCTCCCAGAAAAAGCGGCGTCTTTTGGATTTCTCGTGGTGTTTTGACCCAAAAACGACCCTGGGTCTTTGCCTAGTTATCGTTTCACCATAATTTTTCCCTCTTGCGGTTGAAAATGGAACTAGGCAAGAACCCAGGTTCGGTTTTGGGTTCAAATGTCATGAGAAATTCAAAAGACGCAAGCTTTTTTTCGGGGGAAACTAGCAAAGAAAGAGTGTGCTACTGGGTTATCCAAAGACAGGAACAAAACTGCACTAAAACACAACGATTATATTAGACGTCGGTTAATGCATACACCGACGTCTATAGTGACATTAGACGACGGTTAATGACATGTTCGATGTCTTTATGTGCTCTTAGACGTCGGTTATTGCTTGTTCCGACGTCTATATATTGCCTTTAGCCGTCGGTTTACATGCCTGCACCGACGTTTAGTGACGTCGGACGTTGCACTAACTGACGTCTGTATAGACGTCTGTTATGTGGATGTTCGACGTCCCGTTAGCGTCACCGGTATAGACGTCGGTTGTAAAGAAGACGTTAAAAGCCCAAAATAATCGACGTTAAACAGCGTTTTTTCACTTGTGAGAACAAATAAAAAAGATCTCAATAACATCACAAAAATAAGAATCACGATGATACAACAAATGTAAAATGGAAATACAAAATTCCCTCTCAAAGGCAACATGAAAGAACCATAAAAACTAGCACAATCGAACAATAATTATTAAACCCGCAATAAAAAAAAAATAGCAACACACCCAATCAAACCACAATTTAAAAAAATCCAAAATGAAAATAAACAATATATTGTGAGAAGAAAAGGGATTCAAAATACAATACAATACTACGAGCTAAACGTATAAGCAGAACTTCGTTACATAGTACTCAATTTTCATAATAACACGATGACTGATATTTAGGGGAGATAAAGATATAAACGAGAAAGAGAAAGGAATATTGAACAGATTTAAGAACTGTGGATGAAAAAAAAAAACTCCAATGCATTTCAGCACACATTGCCATTTTCCTTCCAAAAAATACTCTTATGAACATTAAAAAAATGGTACCCACACATGTATAATGTGAATGTATAAGTTAACTCCCGTGTAAAATATTATTTTCCTTATTATTTATAATATGGCATTAGGTATCTTATTATTTTTGTTACGTGAGGAAACGGTAATGGAGATCACGTGAATGTTTTCGGGACACGACAGACATTACAATTCGCAACGGTTACTTTGCGTGTCATTGTGAGTGTTTCTCTCTCTTCCTTTTTCCCTTTACCCAGTATCAGAAACCTTCCAAATTGGTGTTAGGCGCAAAGAAAAATCACATACCCATTTGTGTTTTGCAATGGGATCTCGAAGAAAATCAGTGAAAGAGAAAGCTCGAGAAGAAGAGGAAGAGGAACAAGCAGTGGTGTTGAAAACTACAAAAGTGGTGGAGTATTTGGTGCCAAAGATGTCAATTGAGCTTCTGTGCAAGTTTCCGGATAACTCTGCCTTTGACTTTGATTACTCTCAGAGCACAATATGGTCTCCTTTGCTTCCCACACCCTGCAGTCCAATGGATTTGGATCTCATTACTCCAAAGAAGCTTTCCTATGAGATGGGTTTGGGAGCAAGGTGCAGTGTCAAGAAGGAGGGTTCAAAGCTTAGGAAAAAGTTCAATCTCAACCTTCATTTCATCAACAAACATGGCAAGAGCAAGAGCAAGAACAAGAACAAGAAGCTGTCTTCTGATTTCTCACCGACACCCTTCAAAGGTGCTTGCAACCCCATCATGAACAAGGTGATTTTTGTTTTTCTTACATTTTAGTTTTGGTTTAGGTTTCTTACTCCCATTCAGATTTTGCTTTCCGATATGTGGAGGTTGAGAAACATTTTTGAAATTTGAATATAGGCATTGTTTTCATGGACTCAAAGTTTGTGATAGATGCTGACAAAAGAAACCCTGTTAAGCACAAAAAATAGTGAAGTATGATCACTTGGATGAGAAAAATGCAGCATAATGGAAGTGTGACGCATATAGCAAACTAGCCAACTAACTTCTTTATTTTTTTAGGTAATTATAAGCTTGAGCTGATCATTTATCTGAGTTTATGGCATTTTTTTTTATGGTAATGTTTTATGGAAGTTGAATTTGTTTTTTTTCCTTAATGTTGAGAAATCTGAAATTCTGAATAAATCTGTGAAAGAAGTTATATAATTACCTTTAAAAACCTTCTGTTATGAAATTATTTTCCATATACTTTTTCATACAACTGTTGAGATTGTTGGGGATGAAAGGGGCAAAATGTTTAATGTCATTATCTATTGGAAATAATTTGCGTTTTTGGTTTGATCCAGCGATGGGCAAGAGCATTGAAAGCTGCTTCTAAACAGTTCAAGAAATGGAAGACAACGAGAGATCCCATAGCCCATGTCATGCTACCCAAATGATGTTTTTTAAATATTTGCCGAATGTTTTAACTATTTCTGGTTTAATTATTTTTTTTTTGTTGCCATTCATTTATTTATTCAATTTAATCCCCACATTGCTCATCTCATCAACCGTATAAGAATGTTGCTCTCGAATTTATTATACTCTTTTAGTTGGTTTTGTTTTCATTGAAATTTCCAAGCAACTAACAAATAGATATATATTCTACTTCTTTCGGTAATAGAGATATTGAACTTTGCTCGTTTTGGTTTTTCTGGTAGGTTAGAAAGGCAGACTTACTTAGAAAATATCATTAATTAAAGCTCATTTAGACACTAAGTTATTTAGATAATAACATTAAAAACTTTATAGATGAGGCACTAACTTACTTAAACAATAACTTAAAAACAAAAGGCACCAAATTATTTAAATGCAAACAAATCATGAAAATAAGCTACAATTATGCAAAGTATGTTAAACACACCAAGAAAGCTATGCTTAAACATCAATTACAAGTTATATAAAAAGTTCAAAATTTCTTCACAAAGATGCACAGAAAAGTACAAAGTCATGTTTGAAAGAGATCAATCGACCTAATCAACGACCACAACAACAAATCCCTTAGCTCGAGCATAAGCCTACTTATCAATTTCAACAACGATCTTGTCCTCAAGAACCTCTTCCACTTCGGCAACTAGACATTATCAACCACATTCTTACCCATGTCAAATTGGCCTAAGTCCAAGTCAATGTAAAAGTGAGCAGCTTGCCTCTTGCAGGTGCATGTGGCTTGACCTACATCGTAGACGGATCATGACTTAACCTTCTTACCCTTAGCTACATGATTCTTATTCTTCTTCTTGGAAGCCACAACAACGACCCCCAAAGAAGTTTCTATAAGACAAAGAGAGGCTCTAATGAGGAGACCCCAACATTAGGAGAAGTGAGGGTTTCCGTAGAAGAACCCTGACCTATATGGGTGATATCTTTCCACAACATAGACCAACCACGACCAACATTAAAAGAAGAACCAGAAGAAAACACAAAGGTTGTAGAAATGAGCAGAGAAGCAATAAGGAAGAAAATGAAAAGCACCAACAAATATAAGTAATTCAAAAAAAAGGCAAAATACTCTCCACCAAGCAAGCATCATTTCGTTCCAAACAGCAACACGTAACTCCTGGCGCTTCATCTCCCGAGCCTAAATGCTAAGATGCAACTATGTCAGTGTTTCTTAGAGCCATTTAATGTGAAACGACGTTTCACACTCTGGGCAATCATTACAATGTTTCACGAAACCCCTATAAATGCCCTATAGTTACCAATAAAGTTATCATCGGTCCAATAACATATATACTGAGTTTGACCAAGTCGATAACACTACGCGAAATCTAAGTCGGGCAACACTAAGCAAAATCTGCGTAGCACCCTCACAATAAGGTCTACATCCATGACCAAAAATGATTAGAGTTAATAGTGGACTTGGTGTGATCAAAGACATTCACTATTAGTCCGACAAAACGACTTTTCCACCTACATACATAAAGTCGACTACAATTAGGCAAAAGGGCCAATTATATAAACATCTTGTCTTTGCTAAACAAACTTTTAAGCTTAAAGGGCTTATATGCATATCCAACCCAACAAATATATTAAAAGATATCCTCTAATAAATATTTTGAGATATATTTATTGGTGTAAATATTCATATATCAATAATATATGTGCTTAAATCTCAATAGTGTAATTAAATCATGATATTCCATAATACGATAGATTTACATAATATTTGGTATACTGAGTAAGGTGTCATAGTTATTATTTCGCTAATTATCATATATAAGATAAGTTATTATATTTGTTGATATTTGATATTCTCTTTATACTATCAATATTACAACAAACCTTGTAAGGCCTAGAAACCCTATATATACATATGGTATTTCACTAGGAAATACACACACGCTCTCATTCTCATTTTCTTTTACTCAAAAAGATCAATACTTTTTTGTGTAGTAAAAAGCTGCCAGAATCATGAGGCGTGTAGAGTCATTGTCCTTAAGGACTTATCCGCGGTGTGTTGCGCAAGTCCCTCGGGATACAACAGGAACTTCTCAGAATTTCTCTAAGGATCTCAGAACTAGCAAAGTTCTCTAAACAAAGTATCAAAATAACCCTTAGAAGAGAAAGAGAGCTAAAGAGAATGGAGGAAGAATTATATATTTATAGAGCTAGGAGAGAATAAAATCAATAAAGGAAAATAAAAACCATTAAATATTTTACCGTTGGAGCATTAAATTTTTTTTTAATCGTTGCTTGATTTTGAACTTTCAACCATAAAATCATTTCTGAACGATGCAATAAACGTTACAAACCTTTGATTCTTTTGCAATAATTATAATATATTATAACAATCCCCATATATTGCAAAAGAAGTTGAAATAAAATTCTTTGACTCAAATAGTTCAAACATTAAAAGAAATATAAAAAACTTTTATTATAGGTCTCATAGGATGTAATGCATCAGAGCTTGTATAGCAAGCTATATTAAATAGTCTTAGATTTAGAAACTTAATACACAGTATAGTTGGTATAACAAGCTATATGAACCAAAGACACTTGACGTGTGTTAGAGTTTATCAATCACAATACACCCCCAGAATCCTTGTTATTATCATTGTGTTGCGCTTACTAGGCCATGCGCGTGCCCGGTATTCATGGGTCCTCTAGAGATCATGCAAAGATCCCATGCAAGCGGCCCTACTCGACACTCATATAGGTGATTTCATCAAGTGTATGCATACACCACCAATAAGGGATATGAAAATCATTAAAAACTTTGTTTAAACTAAAATTCTTTCACCACATAGAATTTTAATGATAAAGTTTAACCTCTCAATAATGCAATCTCTAGCACTTTCATACAAACCATAAGAATGGACATAATTGATTAAAATCAATTTAGTGTTTTCAGAACTAACAAGTGATTTGTTTTTACCCACTGTACCTTTCTACTACAACAGGAAATCCACTATATTCAATAGCATAATCCATTGAACCTCTTAAGTATCTCATAAGCCTAGCAAGTGCATCCCAATGTTCTTGATTTAAACATTGAGTGTACATACTCAGTCTACCTACTGCATAAGCAATATCAGGTCTAGAAAAGCTGACCAAGTGTAATAAGCTCCTAATTATTTTTCATTAATTTAGAATTAGCATCATAAGGGGTACTTAGGTTTTAGGTCATAAAACTCAAACTCCGTAAGAAGTTTCTCAATGTATTGTTCTTGGGACAGTAATATACCATCTCCCTTCCTTATGATTCTAATACCTAAAATCACATTGACTTCACCCATATCTTAAATTTGGTCCTAGAAACAATTTAGTTCTAGCGACAATCTCATTGCATGTTCCAAAAATTAACATGTCATTTAGATACAAACATGTAATGACATATTCTCTACTTTCTACCACATCAATTCAAAACCCATATGTACCCATTCTAATATTTATATTTGGACAACCATATATATATATATATATATATATATATATATATATATATGCTTTGTACACTCACATTTACAACCGAACAAATATTTCATTAATACACTCAAACCAAACTTTAGTCATTCAAATAACATTATACAAATTAAAAAACACTCAAACCAAACTTTAGTCATTCAAATAACATTATACAAATTAAAAAATATACCTTAACCATAATTTAGACAATTATAACAACCAAATATTTCACATAAGTCTATTCAACAATTTTTATCACATAATATTTGCACAACATTAATATAAATTTTAAAATAAATAACCAATTTCCACCATTTATAAAAAAACTATCTTTACGGACATTTTGAACATGCTATATAAACTAATATATGAATATGAATAATAATCATATTATACTAATCAGCGACCTTCTAGCATGAATGTGAAGCCATAAGCATTTTAAACTAATTCAAATCAATATCAAAATTATCTACTCAAATTATCTACTCGTACATGTACATAACAACAAGACCCATTAAAGTTGCTTTAATATTGATAAAACAACCCAATAAAATTGCAAAACAACAGTGTTTTATGAAGCATTTTTATACTAAAACATCAAGGTTTTCTGCAGTATTTTTATAATAAAATAGCAAGGTTTTCTATACCAGTGACAATAGTCAAACAGTCTAATACAACAACGATTTTAATGGTGTAAAGCAGTTGTATTTTAGTGCAGAAAATAGCAAAAAATTGCATAACAGCAGTATTTTACAGCAGACATGAACTTGACTCTAAACACGGTATCTTTTTAAACATACACACTTCAATATAACATAACAAACTCTCAATATTCCATTTTTATTTATTTATTTATTATTTTTTTGGGAAATTTACGTTAACCCAGTGTAGCAAACCAACACAACAATCATATCAATTCTCAATCACCTAACTCAAATTCACATGGCATCTAACTGAAATTCACATGGGTTGCGTACCAACTTATATCCAAAAAACAGATATGTTTCATTAATTCATACTCGTCATTTGAACATCCCCACAAGCATTCAAACAGTATACTTTCAATTCCTGAATCATACAGCATAGGAAAAACTATAGAAAAAAACGCAGCAATTTTCAAATAACAAACATCAAACAATGAAACACATGGGTAACTCTCCGTACCTTTTTAATTTTGGACAATAACTCATGTATAAGTCCTGTAGTAAAAAGTTGACAGAATCATAAATAAAATTTTCTAAAGTGTGTAGAGTCATTGTCCTTAAAGATTTATTCGCAGTAAAAGAATCATTCAAAAAGAAAAAAAAAAGCTAAAGAATGAAAACTCAGGAAAAAGAAGAAAATAAGAAAGATTGAATTTGATGTGTTTGAAAAGGGAGGAAAAATTCTCTATTTATAAAATTAAGAGAGAATAAAATCAATAAACGAAAATAAAAATCATTAAATATTTTACCGTTGGAGCATTAATTTTTTTTTAATCTTCTTGATAAAAAATTTAAACGTTGCAACCATAAAATCATTTCTGAAGAAACGTTACAAACCTTGATTCTTTTACAATAATTATAATATATTATAACAATTTGCAGATGTATATTCTCTTTGTGTTCCAAACCTTAAGAGCATATGTCAGGATTCTATAATTCATCAAGTTGCACATTCAAGATTTTCATTTTTGTCTTTTGCATTCGTTCTCATGATTTGTGAAGGACGATATTAACGAAAAATAGAGACATGTGACAAGATCTTAGTAGTAGTTTGTAGAAGCATTTTGGTTTTAGGAATGGACCTTTCTATAGTTCCAGGAGTGGGAGACGTACCTGAAAAGCTCTCTGACACTCAAGTGCGTAACAAAGTTGGATTATTTGTATAATCAAGTATATCAATGTTATGAATTGAGTATCACTTAAGAATACTAGTTATATATATAAAATTAATCATGGATTATGAGTCTATCTTATATCATAATAGTACTTACCTAAGAATATAATAACAACATAATAAATAATGATGGAAAAGTAAGAGTAAATAATAACTAAAAGAACAAACTCTTAAAATTTATTCATGAAGTGCAACCCAGATAGGTGTAGGTTTAGATCTTTTATGATGAATGGGTGTTGTTGAGCCACATTCCTAATAGGCCTATTGGATCTAGTAAAAGCAAAATACATTGTCTCCATGTAAAAAATATAAAGATTCAATTAAATAAAAGAATATAAAAACTAAATTATTAATTAAATAATTTATTCGACCGACACAATCTAAATAGCTAATTTAAGGGAAGAAGTTATATTTAATGAGACATGATTCAACAAAAACAAATATTAAAACAAAAAGTAAAATAAAAAAATCAAAATAATAATTAAACCTAAAAATTTGACGAATGTGACGTAATTCCGTAGTATATGTCTCAATGCACGTAACAAAGAAATATTACGAATAAATGAATTTAGATAATCCCATAAGACTAAGAAATAGTGTTTATAAGTTCGAACTTAAATTAGCAATTACATAGATTTGTTATACTAATTTCTATACATTTTATTTTTTTTTAAATGATGTCAAACAACAATATAGAATAACTTGTATCATATGTATATGTTAAGTTTATTGGTTAAAATTTCATTATTGAATAAGTTAAAACTAACCATTCAAATTAATAATGTTTTTAAGTCCCTATATTTTTACTACTTTATTATCTTTAAAATATTTGTATGCAATATAGTTATTTTATAAATTTATTTAGGGTTAAATATGCTTTTAGTTCCTAAAGTATTACTGATTTTTGGTTTTAATCCCTACTCAAAACATTGATGATATTTAATCCTCGTAGTATTAAAACATGTATAAATAGTCCTTAAAAATGGACGGCGTCAAGTTTTGGTTGATCTGGCAAACGGCAATGTCATGTCTTCTGCCAGCTTCACTTTTCTCTATCTGCCACATTGCTTGTTTAACATTTGGAACGAGATTATCAGATTAGCACGTGTGTTGGTGACTTGATATGTTATAAAGATAAATGACATTGTAAGAAAGCTTGGGGTTGTTGTTCGTGATCTTAGTTGGGGGCAAAGAAAGTTGTGGAGGACGTACATCTGAAGGTTGGAGTTCGTCTTCTTGAGGAGGTAAGTTGATACATATTGTTTTGCTATTCTGTGTTCTGTGTGTGAATTTAAGGATTGGGGATTTAGGGTTTGGGTTGGCACGAAAGGTGATGAAGGGATTTCTTTGTTGTAGTGAATGAAAGGTGACAGTGGAGGAAATGGTTGGACACGAAGGACGATTGGTTCGGGAAAGTCGCAAAGCTCTGGATCATCTTCATGGTTACCATCTAAAATGTGTGGTTGTGGTGAAACAGTGTTGCTTTTGAAGGCAACTATTGTGAAGAACAAAGGAAGACTATTTTATAGATGTAGAAATTGGGCAGTAAGTGACTAAATCTTTCAATTCATGTGCTGAACTTTCTATTAATGGTGTGTTATTCTGATTGCAGAGTAATTCAAGTTGTAATTACTTTGAATGACATGATGAAGGAGTTTCTGAAATTGAAGGAACCTTGGAAAGAAAACGTGAAGAACTTGAATTGTGTTTTGAAAATAAAAAAGTTGTACTGGATCTAAAGAAGAAGATCGAGAAGCTGAAAAGGAAATTAGAAGAAGAGAAGAAAGTTGGGAAAATGATGTTGTTCTTGTTTGTGTTATCATGGGCATTAACCATTTTCTTCTATTATGTTTTTATTGAAGATCAATTGTAATTAAGAAAGAATTATGATTGAATAAGATGAGGTAGTTGAGTTTTTGTCCATATTATTTTTGTACTGTGATTGTTTTGTGTGTCCTGGCTTTATGAAGACTAATATGAACAACAACACTGGACAATTAACCATTGATGAAGGTTTTGCCAAGCATTATAGTGGCAGAAAAATTTCAAAAATTAATAAACTATCATTAAGCATACTAACGATGATGCACCTGTCCAGCATTGCACTATGAAACTAGTGGAACCAATCTTCCTGAGTATATCCTACAATCTGATGTTACACTTGAATAAAATTGCATGAAAGGAATCCTAGCTTTGAAAAATATAGACAAAACAAAAATCCCAAACCTTCAAATTTTTCAGCCCCCGCCCAAGTTGGAATCCAATTTCCACTCTTCTCTACTTCCCTATCAAACCTTTTTCGTGGGGTCTAGGCATTACAACTCCTGGACATGTCATTGCTTTTTCTCTAAGTGTTGCAAACCGTCTCATAGTGTAAGTTCTAATCCATTCCATCATAGCTATGATAGGTTTGTCTCTAGCCAGTAAAATTGTACTATTAAAGGACTCAGACAAATTATTTATCAACACATCGCATCTAGGATAAGTACTAAATGCATGTTTACACCAACACTTAGTTGGAATAACTAGCAACCAATTGTATGCATCAATGTTAAGAGTTTTCAACTCACCAATTTTCTTTTCCCAGTCCTTTTGAAATGTAGCCTTGGCAGCCCACATCATGAGATCTCTAATCATCACTCCTCCACCAAATCTCTTCTTGTAATTGTTATACAAGTGCCTTAAGCACAATCTATGTTTCACTCCATCCAAGATGTCATAAAAAAATGTCATTAGTCCCTATAAAATACAAAATGTATTGGTCATTAGTTAATGTTGTGATTGTTACAAAATAAAAATAGGAAAATAGTCAAATTGAAATACCTTTTGTTGATCAGAAATGAACACCCAACGTTGACAATCAGTGCCACCAATATCATCCAAAAGCAGTGTCAAAAACCATCTCCAACTTTCTTTGCATTCATTTTCGACCACTACAAAAGCTAGTGGAAAATATTGGTCATTGGGGTCTCGGCCAACTGCCACCAACAATTGACCACCATATGTTGTCTTCAGACGACAACCATCCACCCCTATGAAGGGCCTGCAACTTCCTAAAAAACCTTGCTTACACCCCTTTAAACACATATAAAAAGAGCCAAATCTTGGTGGCAAACTTGGTTGGGGTTGATTCACTTTAATTTTAAAAGTTCCAGACTTCACTCTTACCAATTCCCCCGCATAATCATATAGACGAGCATATTGTCTTTCTCCATCACCAACTAAAGAATCCAAAGCAATTTGTTTGGCCTTTCCAGCTTTCCAAGTAGTTATACCAACACTGAATGACTTCTTAATGTCATCAATGATTTGGTTGACAGTCATGTTAGCCATATTTACAAACCTGTTAACTAATATTTGTGCAATCCAATTTACACTTGCACTTTTGTTTCCAAAAACTCTTCCACATTTGTGTCATCCAGCCAAGGTTTTCACCCTAAATGTTTGCTTGCCTCCTACCTTGCTAGCCATAATAACAAAGCCACATTTGTTTTTACAAACTGCCCTTACTCTAGTCAGATCATTCTTCACAAACTTAATCTCTTTTCCATTTAATACACTATGCTCCATTAGTGCATTTTTAAACTCCTTCAATGAACAGAACTCCATCCCCAATTCGAATATGAAATTCTTGTTCATATCATCTTGTCTATACTTTTTAAAATTGCCCCTTTTCAAGCTCACATCCTCATCACTTTGTACATCCGAATCCAATTCATCACTATTGTATTCCTCATTGATCTCATGGTCTCCAACTTCTTCATTCATTACAAATGAACCTTCCCCAACATTGCCTCTTCTAGTCACACGTTTCTTATTTCTTTTCATTGCATTCCACCTATCCAAAACTGGATTAATGTTTCTACGAACATCGTCCACCTTATCATTCTCAACACCAAACCCATCATCATCATTATCCATTCTTTCTTCTTCACTCTCATCCAGATAATCTTCAGCTGAAGCTTCTACTTCCCTTCAACCACATTCCTCCATGTTTCCTCTTCTTCATGAAGATTATCATGTTCATTACCACCATCATCCACTTCGAAATGAACATCTTGTTGTTCCTCACCACCATCACAGTCTTCCTCTTCCTCACCAATTTCAACCTCTTCTTCACCTATTTCAACCTCTTCATGTTCCTCAACACCATCACCCTCTTCCAAACTCATTCCACCCTCTTCTACAATCTCAACCACTTCTTCCATGTTTCCTTCATGTGTCTCTTGACCAACCCTAAGAAACAGAACTTCCACTGTCTCACTGGGAACATGTTGAACATATATTTCTACCACTTCTTGATTCTCCTCTACATACTTAGTCAAGTTCAGTGCTTCCCTGTCATCACTCAGTAATCCCAGATTATTCATCAGCTTCAAAATAAAACCAATGATCTGGATCAAGTCCTATGATCTTGTATTTGAATGTTACAAGATTATTTTAATTCGAACAGAACCTTTGGCAGAAGGTTTTAAGCTCAAAAAGAATAAAAATAAAAAAAACTATTTTTATGTTCTAAATTCTTATTTTATCTTTTAACTTCTAAATAGCTTTTAAAAGCTTAAACTCTAAACCATTCAGGATAGAAGATACATAGAAGATACAAGAGAATAAAAACAGTAAAAAGAAAAGAAAAATAACCTCTGTATTCTGGTTTTTAAGTTGTTTTAGTTTATTATTCTTTATTTTGTTTTATTCCTTCAACTTTTCTTCAAATTTTCACCTATTTTCTTCGTATCGGAGCACCGTTCCTTTTAGAGGCAGTAAGTGGCGTCAAGAAATGGGTCGCTGCCGTGCTGCGTCGGCCACGGGCCCCGCCGATGATGACCCTAACCACAGGTTGCTTTCTTTTTTGATTACTATAAGTGCTTTTGTTTCCATTTTCGCGTTTCCAACTTGCTCACTGCGAAATTAATCAAGCTTGGTGACAAGGGTATTTACAAAGACAGGGTTTACAATGTCGTGTTATGGAACGTGCTTTGCAACTCTCTTTAATGCTATGCTCGTGCTTTTTTTCTTTGTTTCAATTTTGACGTGTGTTCTTTGTTACCATGAAATTAGTCAAGAGTTAAGTTCGATGGTCAACTTAAATTAATCGAGGGTTTCAAGTTTTTCACAGACTTGATTGACTGGACTTAGGAGGTATCATTTCATGTTCTAACAATATAGACAGTGTATTGTTCAATTGGTGATGAAGAGGATTTGGGTGTACTGGGATCAGGGTTTGAGTTTGGAGTGATTACACACTATATTTATTAATCAAACTGAATTTTCCTGTTGTTTTGAATTTGACTCAGGCCTTCACCTGGCTATAATACGGACAATGTTAAATTTTGGGCTTACATTTAGGAATTTGGTAGCGAAGAAAATTCAATCAATGTGTTAAAGGTTCTTCTTAATTGCAGGTTGTTAATATTCATGTATGAAAACATTTTTGTGGTAAAATATATTGGCAAACATAAATGAAAGGAAGCGATTTAGGAGTATCTATCGTAGTTGAAAATGTTGAGGAAATACGGATTTGTAGTTTCTTTTTTGTGCATCAGCTGAGGCATACATGGGCACAGGGTCAAGATTTGAATGCAAGGAAATCCTTAAAAGCTTTTGTCGATAAGATGCTTGTTTTCAGGTTGATGGAAATGAGGAAAAAACTGGAAGTTCTACACATTGTCAGTTTTTTTTTTTTTTTTGCTGGCATAAAAGATAAATGTATACTTTTTTTGGTCCTAGAATGATTTTATTTCGTTGTAGATTTTTATTTGTGGGCATGCCCATGGATACATTGAAATCCTTCTTGAAGGCTTCCTACTAGCTGCTACATATTTTTGTTGTAATGTTGTTTTTTTCATTGCTTTCTTAGGTTAAAGAGAAAAAGGGCCGCTTCAGAAAATTCAGAAACTTTAGCTACAGGTGATTTTGTTATGATCACATCACATGGGTGCCCTTCTTTCCAAAAGGTCCATTAACATATTCTTTAACACCTTTTTCTAAATGTGGTAGTCCAAGGGATAGCTAATAGCAAGGTATCTCTTTATCACTGTAATTATTGTAACAAAGATATTTCGGGGAGAATTCGGATCAAGTGTGCTGTCTGTCAAGATTTTGACCTCTGCATAGAGTGCTTCTCTGTTGGTGCTGAGGTGACACCACACAAAAGCAATCATCCATATCGGGTTATGGTAAACTTCTACACATTGTTCCTTTCCATATTTATGGTACTACTGTAACATAATTTGCATCTCATATTTTTCTAAGATATTGGCTGTGAATTCTAAAATCGGTGAAACTAAGAACTAAAGACTAAAGAGCTCTTCTGTCATCAATTTTCTTAATATCTCAACAGTTATTTATGGTACAGAGATTAGAAGCAGTTATGGTAACTGCTAGAACAGAGTTGACAGTTATGGTAACTGCTGGAGACATTAAGACCGAGTTTGCTAATTTAAGTGACTAGTTAGCAAATATTTTCACTAAGTTTTTACGGGATTGATAAGACTTTTAAGGTGCATGTTAGGAAAAAGGTTCAAAATTAGAAGTTACAAAACAGTTACCAGTAGTTGGACAGTTTATGGGTGGTTTGAGGAAGTTATTTAGTCTAGTAGGGGTTATCTTTTAAGGAGGAAATAGTTCCTCCTGTAGGTGGTCGGTATTTTTCATTTTAGAACCGGGCTTGTCCTATGTAGAAGGGATTTTCTTACCTTGGAAGCTGTTGGGTGTTTTCTATATTATGTTTTTCCTAATTAAAGTGTGATCATGCATTGTGCAATAAGATTTGTGTGATAATTTCTTAAACTGAATTTGAAATCTGGTTTCTTGTCTCTAATAAACCTAACAACTGGTTTGACCTGTCGGATCAAGAACACCAAGAGAGTCATGGAGAGAGGGCAATTGAAGAAATGAGGGAAGAATCTGGAGTCAACTTTCAAAGGCTCAGTGATATGGAGGATGTTATGCGCAGACGTAAGAATATTGAAAGGGGGTCTAAAGGAAGCATAGGTTCTGTAAACAAGTAAAGTGGGAAGAAGAGAAGAGATTGATGACGAATGGGAGGAAGACAAAAGAGAATACTAGTGGGGTGGATGAAAAAAGTGGAACTTCCTTCGTTTGAGGGAGGGGATCCAATTGGGTGAATATCTAAGGCTAAAATTTTTTTTGAAGTATAGGAGGTTTCACCCAGGGAGCGGATTGAGTTGACCTTCATCAGTATGGAAGGTGGAGCCTGTCATTGGTTCAAATTTTGCAGGAAGAAAACCAAAAATTCTTCATGGGAGGAATTGACAGAAGCATTAATAAGAAGGTTTAGAGGAAGGGATAGATCAGTGTTTGACAAATTGGTTGCTGTCAGACAGAAAGGTGAAATGGAAGAGTACATACGGGAATTTGAGATGTTAGCGGGACAAGCAGCAGGCATGACAAATGATAAACTAATGGGATACTTTTTTGCGAGATTGCATGTTAATATTAGAAACCAGATCCACCCACACAATCCCAAGGATCTATTGAGAGCCATGGAGATTGCTAAAGATGTGGAAGGAGTTTCTATTGATGAAAGGTCTAGTGAGAGGACAACAATTAGAAGGAATTTGTATCAAGAATGTTTTCAAGGGAGTAGGGGAGTGGTTTCTCGGGTAGAAATGTTGAAAGGGACTTAGATTGAATGGGGGAGTTCTAGTCATATTAGCACGGCTAGAAGAGATGGAGGGGGAGTAACCTTAGAGTCTAAGGTCAGCAGTTCGCATCCAGGAGAAAACAGAACAAGGGTTATGGCGAAATTTACCTTTATCTTGAATATATTAAGTGAAGAGAAGAGGGAAGATGTTTTCAATGTGGAGGACCATATAGTCCTGGTCATAAATGTCCTGATAAGAACCTTCAGGTGTTAATTTTGGGGGAGAATGAAGAGGAAGAGGAGCTTGAAGAAGGAGAAGATAAGTACCATTCACGATCAATTTCTAGATTTTCAACTTGAGGACAAGGTTGTTCGGAATTCGGGGAGTATTAATAAGACTTTTAAGGTGTATGTTAGGAAAAAGGTTCAAAATTAGAAGTTACAAAATAGTTAACAGTAGTTGGATAGTTTATGGGTGGTTAGAGGAAGTTATTTAGTCTAGTAGGGATTATCTTTTAAGGAGGAAACGGTTCCTCCTGCATGTGGTGGGTATTTTTCGTTTTAGAACAGGTCTTGTCCTGTGTAGAAGGGATTTTCTTTCCTTGGAAGCTGTAGGATGTTTTCTATATTATGTTTTCGCTAATTAAAGTGTGATCATACACTGTGCATCATTTCTTAAAATGAATTTGAAGTCTGGTTTCTTTTCTCCAAGAAACCTAACATGGACTTTGAATTGATTATGTTAGATATTGTTTATGGGAACTTAGAATTTGTAATAAGCTTGATACATATGATTTATATGCACCAACTTAAGGAAGAGTTCACAATATCTAACAATATCTTATATTTACCGTATTTATGTGTGTATTTGCCATATTTACCTAAACTATTCTTCATTATAAATATATTACCTTATGTGTATTTTACACACAAGGAGAATCCCTCCTATATCTAATCTTCATTATATTCAATAGATATTATAGAGGAAAGACTAACATTTCAAATTCTTACTTTTTAAGAAATTTGAAAATTTTGAAGAAATCAAATTACTCATAAATTTCTATAATTTCAAATTGTCTATAAAAAAGAAATATCCTCTAAAAGTTTTCCATCTAGAACATTATTAAGCAAATATTCAATCTCATAGACTCTGTTATGAAGGATTGACAAAAGCATCTTCCTTGTGTATGGTGCTTGTCTTTCCTTATAATAAAATCTTTCTTCATCAAAAAGTGTAGTAGTTTGCTGCTTGACAAACTAGATTGTTAAGAGTTTGTTGAATAATTATTTAGTCAGGGACACTGTTGCATAATGATAACAACTTTCATTTGTAAACTTCTGCGTTATTGCATAAATAATGATAGCAATATTTTTCTGAATGCACATGATCTTTTTTCCTTTTTCTTCACTTTGTGTTTTTCACAAGAAGATAAAAACTGAATGAGAGTTCTCAGCTTTCTTGATATGGATGCTGTGATATTAATATTCTTGTGATAAAAGTAATTAAAATTTCTTGAGTATGAAGGTTGCAACATATGTGCATCCAATGTCAAGGTCAATATATTGATGTATTAATTTAAATTTTAAAGCATTTTCTTTTTGGTGCAGGATAATCTATCTTTTCCACTTATATGTCCAGATTGGAATGCAGATGAAGAGATCTTACTTCTAGAGGTATGAGATTTGAGTACGGGGAACACTCCTGTTTTCTTTTGCTTAACATTAAATTGTATCCTAAACCATTTTTGTCTTTTTATCTTACATATCACTTGTTATATAAAATTGTGTTTCTAAACGATTTTTTCTCAGGCTATTGAGATGTATGGATTTGGGAATTGGAATGAAGTCGCAGAATATGTTGGAACTAAAAGCAAAGCTCAATGTATTGACCACTATAATGCTGTATATATGAATTCACCATGTTTTCCTTTCCCAGTAAGACAATTTGAGAACTATGTCATGAATATTATGCATGCAACCATCATTTGAATGCTTATTGTAATTGTTCATATGTGCACCCAGGATTTGTCTCATGTTATGGGAAAGAGTAGGGATGAACTATTTGCCATGGTTAAAGGACATGAAGCCAAAAAAGGTTTGTTTCTCATGAACTGAAAATCATAATTTTTTGAGATTTTGCATGCAAGACTTGATTAGTTTGTTTCTATTGTAAGTAAGACATTAAATGCATTACTAGAAGTTGGTAAAATATTAAGACTTTAGAATAAAAAATGGCAAGCATTCTCTCTTCATTTTGTCGAAAAAGCCTTGCTAGTACTTTTAGAATAAAAAATGGCTTGATTAGACTTTTTGAGGATTAACCCTTTAATTTAGTTAAGTGAATGATGGGCTAGGGGAAGAGTGCTTTATGAATAGAAGTATGATCTCCTTGGCTTTGTTTGTATCCCAAAGAAACCATTGTTTTTGTAAATATTCCAAACCATGCTTTAGGGGATTGCTTAAGATCATACAATGCCTTCTTTAGGAGGTATGAAATAGTAAAAAGATAAGGAAAAATCTCCCTTGTATGTCTTTGCATACACATAGGGTAATGCATTTATAATAATAAGAATGTGGGCTAAGCCCAAATACAAATGAAAATGTAAAAATAAAATAATAAGAATAGGGACTATATTTTCCTAATAAACATATAGGGACTATGTTTCCCTAATTAACATAAACACACAATATCTAACAGGAGGCATACCTTGTTTTTTTCATTTTTCACTTCAAAACCTAGGGGAATCTCCATGTACAGTTCCTCTACTCCTTGATGTAATGGTAACAATGTTCCCCTCACGGTCTTGGTCAACCCCCATCCTCTTCATTGATATCCGTTTCTCTTTTCTTCTCCCAATTGGTTAAATTTTCTCTTCCATCTGAGGGTTTTTTGGCTTTCTTGATGTCTAGAAGACTCTCTTGCACAACAACCCTACCGTTCTTTACTTCTTTCTTTCTTTTCTTGATGTCACGAAGAAATTCCTCTTTTCCTCCCCTTGCTCTATCAAGAGATTTCTCCTTTCCTTTTGAGTCCCTTTCTTGATTACATGGTATTCCGATATCTTTTGTTTCAATTCTTGGAAACTTCTTCTCCATTCTGCTATCAGCATTTTCTGTTCACTGGCCCACCTCTCCAAAGTATTGACTCTTCCTTCCAAAGTATTAACTCTTCCTTCCATCATGTTCTCCTCTCAAAGGGATCCGACAGATTAGAGCAATTTTGTTAGGAAACCATAATTGGGCAGATAAAGAAGAGTAATATTCTGTATGGTATAGACGGAAAAATATACAAAAATAAGAGAGCACTCTCTCTTCCAAGAGTTTCCCCTTCACACATGATGGTAATGATCCTGTCAACAATTCTCTAAACATCCATAATCATTCCCTGCCTACAAAGACCCCCCACTATATTATAATTTGACTATATTTCTGGTCGACGTGGAATCTCTAACAAGATGTCTATTACATGTATTTGGTCATTTTTAAACATAAAATTCTTTCATAAACATCCTAACATTAAGGGAATCCACCCTTTAAAAGCTAGTTGTTGAGGGAGAGAACCAGATATACTTAAATCCTCTACTAGGCATCTCTTGAATGTGGGACATTTACATTCCCATAATATTCAAGTCCCTATCATTGTTCTACATTTTAAAACCAATTACATGTTATTCCTGCAGAATTTTCTCTAACTGCTGAGCTTATGTTGAAAGAAGAAGCTCCCTTCTCTGATGTATTAAGGTAAAATTCACCCTTTTAACTGTGATTATTTGAATCAATCATTTCTGAATCTGCCAATACTTTGGTGTAACATCTCAGTTGTGAAGAAACAAAGGAGGCAGAAATTAATAATATAGAAATCTCCAGATTAACCTCAGGTACTATCATATAGTGTGAGAAAAGTCTGTTTTTATCATTTTGTATTGAAATTTTTATTGTGTATAATTTATATGCATGATATGGGTTCAGCATGTGGAAAATCTTGCTCAAGTACCGTTAAGAAGACTTCCAACTTGAGCCAAAGTAAAGAAGTCAAGGTTGAAGGTATGTTTTCTGATGCTGTATGAAATACTGCCTCTTCATTTTGTGTTGAGTTAGTATTTCTTTGGATATGTTTGTTGCTCTTGACTGAATGTAAACATTGGCTAGTTTAGAAATTTTGAATGACTACCTCTAAATCCCTAATTTGGACTTCATATTTTAAAAGTATTTTTAAAGATCAATTTTATTAATTTATTTTTCTACTATAATTTGTGCATTGGGTGATAATTATTTAGCTCAACAAAATCAGGAGCTTTTGTTTCTAGAATAAATTGATTATTTCAGGACTGATTTACTCTACAACCAATTTGATGTCACCAAAACCCCCAACCAATATGAAAATATTTCACATCCCTAATTGGGCGTTTGACATAATTTCTCACCAAACTGTGGGATAATAAAACTTTCTCACCATATATCTTTAACACTTTTTTTCACACAATAACCTTTTTTCTAGAACCCAATTGTGCTACTTAATAATTTGTTTAAAATTAGGGTTGTACACTATTAGTAAGTGGATTTTTCCTAATTCCATTTCATGAAGCCAACTTGTAACATGAGGTTTGTCCTCACTTTTATATTGTAATATGCTTTTATTCCTAGTCGATATGGAATCTCTAACCAACTCCCTAACATAGAGGAATGAAAATTTCGAGCATGGGATTAGATATTTATGGGTAGTCTAACAAGAGCCCAATAATGGTGGCATAATAGCCTAACGAATTTGACTACCATAGGTTTTGAATGACTCTGTTATATTGGAATATAGTAAAACTAGGTATAAGATTAATACTTTTTGTGCAAAAAATACACATAGGATAATATATTTATAATAATGAGAATGTGGACTAAGTCAAAATACAAATGAATACGTAAAAATAACATAATTAACATAGGAATTATGTTTCCCTAATTAACATAAAAAATGCAATTTATCTAACACTCTCCTTCAAGTTGGTGCATATAAATCGTATATACCAAGGTTGTTACAAATATAATTAATTCTCGGTCCTCGTAAAAACTTAGTGAAAATATCTACTAACTGATCATATGAGTTGACGAACTCAGTCCTGATATCTCCAGATACAATCTTCTCTCAAAGGAAATAACAATCAATCTCAATGTTTTTGTTCCTCTTATGCAAGACATGATTCAAACTGATATAATATATGTGCCATTTGAGTGATATCTCCAAATTGTAACTCTAAGCAATTGCTTAAGTCAAACACGTTAACAAGTGGTTGATGTAAGCTCTACATTCTATTTCGTAAAAACTTAGTGAAAATATCTACTAACTGATCATATGAGTTGACGAACTCAGTCTTGATGTCTCTGGATACAATCTTCTCTTAAAGGAAATAACAATCAATCTCAATGTGTTTGTTCCTCTTATGAAAGACATGATTCAAACTAATTAATATAATATATGTGCCATTTGAGTGATATCTCCAAATTGTAACTCTCTAAGTAATTGGTTAAGTCAAACAAGTTAAGAAGTGGTTGAGGTAAGCTCTATATTCTACTTCTGCACAACTCTTTGTTTCTTGCTCTTCCAAGAGATCAAGTTACCATCAATGGAGACAGAATACCCGGAAGTAGATCTTCTATCAGAACAAGATCCTGTCCAATTAACATTTGAATAGCAAACAACTTTTGTATAGTTATTGGAACCATATAACAAACCTTTTCCAGGAGATCCTTTAATGTACTTTAATTTATGGATGATTGTATTCCAATTATCTTCACATGGGGAATTGAGAAATTGGTTCACCACACTGACTGCAAAGGAAATGTCAAGACGAGTAACTGCAAGGTAATTTAATTTCCCAACGAATCTTCTATGCTACTCAGGTTTTGAACTAGGCTTCCCCCAATTTAGTAGGAGTTTGGATTTGGATCCATGGGTGTGTTAATCGATTTTGAATTCATCAACCTAGTTATCTCCAAAATATCTAATGCATACTTCCTTTGAGATATAAGAATACCATTGTTGGATTGTGCTACCTCAATACCCAAGAAATATCTAGGTTTGCCAAGATCTTTGGTATGAAAATGCTGGCAAAGGTGTTGTTTCATCTTGGAGATGCCATCTGGTCATTGCTTCTAAGAACAATGTCATCAATATATACTATCAAATAGACACATCCATCTCTTGAATAACGGTAAAAGATTGAAGGATCTGCCTCATTTTGAGTCATACTAAATTGTTGAACAACGCTACTAAATTTTCCAAACCAAGCCTTAGAGACTATTTTAGGCCATATAAAGATTTGCAAAGATGATATACTGATCCAAAAGACTCCTCCTGAGCAACAAATTCGGGAGGTTGTTCCATATAAATTTTTTCCTGCAAATCTCCATTGAGGAAAACATTTTTAACATCTAGTTGACAAAGAGACCATTGTTAAAGAACAACCATGACTACAAATAAACAAAAGCAATCTTTGCCATTGGAGAAAAAAGTATCACTATAATCCAATGTAGAAATTTGTGTGTAACATTTCGCTACAAGTCGAGCTTTGAGGCAATCAATAGTACTATTAGGACCAACAACAGATTTCCTAGACAATATTGTGAAGAGCTCCCAAGTTTTATTATTCTGGAGAGCACTTAGATGATCTAACTGAGCATGAAGAAGAGATGGAGACTCCATGTAACACCCTAATGTAGGATGTACTTGAGATTGAAAATGTAAAATAATTATTGAGGGCGTGATTGATCCCTCTCATAATCTTCTATTTATAAGAATAATTGATACAAGAGTACATGATAATTAGGGTAACCTTAGACACAATATAATCATGATTGTTGAATATGAAGAAAAACTATATTTGGGATTAATCTCCCTTGTGTTTAGCGTACACATAGGATAGTTTATTTATAATGTAAGATAAGGGTTAAACCCTAAATATAGAATGGGCTGATCCCAATTAACATAAACACACAACTTAACATCTAACACTCCCCCTCGAGCTGGAGCATATAAATCATATGTTCCAAGCTTGTTACAAAGATAGTCAATTCTAGGTCTTCGTAAGGACTTGGTGAATATGTCTGCTAACTGGTTGCTTGAGTTAACGAACTCAGTCTTGATATATCCGAATATGATTTTTTCTCTGATAAAATGACAATCAACTTCAATGTGCTTGGTTCTCTCATGGAAGACAGGGTTAGAGCTAATATGAAGAGCAACTTGACTATCACATATAAGTGTCATGTGAGTGACATCTCCAAATTTCAATTCACTGAGTAATTGTTTAAGCCACACAAGCTCACAAGTAGCTGATGCCATAGCTCTATATTCTGCTTCTGCGCTGGATCTAGCAACAACACTTTGCTTCTTACTTTTCCAAGATATTAGGTTGCCACCAATAGAGACACAATATCCAGAAGTAGACCTCCTATCAGAAGGGGAACCAGCCGAATCAATATCTGAATAGCAAACGATTTTTGTATCGTTGTTAGGACCATAAAGCAAACCTTTTCCAGGTGATCCTTTAATATACTTCAGTATACAAACAACTGCATCCCAATGATCTTCACATGGGGAGTTAAGGAATTCACTCACTACGCCAACTGCGAAGGAAATGTCAGGACGCGTAACAGTAAGATAGTTTAATTTACCAATTAGTCTTCTGTACCGTTCAGGATCTGAGAAAGGCTCCTCCCGATTTGGTAGGAGTTTGGTATTAGGATCCATAGGTGTCTCAACAGATTTAGAGTTCATTAGCCCAGGAGGTTGCTCCATATAAACTTCTTCCTCAAGATCACCATATAGGAAGGCATTCTTGATATCCAACTGATGAAGTGGCCAGTGACGAATGACTGTCATGGCAAAGAAGAGGCGAATAGTAGTCATCTTGGCTACAAGAGAGAAAGTGTCACAATAATCAAGACCATAAACCTGAGTGTAACCTTTTGCAACAAGCCAGGCTTTGAGCCGATCAATTTCACCAACAGGGCTGATTTTAATTGCATACATCCATCGGCAACCAACTGCCTTTTTGCCCCAGAGAAGGGGCACTAACTCCCAAGTATTACTGTGGTCAAGAGCATGCATTTCTGCAATCATAGCTTGTCGCCATTTAGGATGATCAAGTGTTTTTTTTCACATTCTTGGGTATAACAACAGAAGACACTGAGGATAAAAGAGAAAAATAGGAGGGCGACAATCGATGATAGCTAAGAAAATTATAAATGGGATGAGGGTTTCGAGTGGAACGAGTACCTTTTCTGAGGACAATAGGCCATGCTGAATCATTTGCACCAGGTGTCTTGGGAGGAGGTGATGAGGGAGAAGAATCTGAAGTAGGAGATGTACCATTGTCTTGGGGAGGTGGACTATCCATTGGGGCCCGTGTGGGATGATCTCAGTATGTGGAGAAACGAATGTAGGAGGATTGTGATCAAGACTTGGACAAATGAGGATGGCCAAATCGATCATATAGCACTTTAGGGTTAGGAGCAGCAACACACGACACCCTTGGATGAGATCCAAAATGGTATAATCCGCCATCTTCATATCCTTCTCCAATCTGTCTCCCTGAACCACGTTCCTATATCAAAAAAGATTTTTGATCAAAGGTTATTGAACAATTTAACATTTTTGTCAACTGGCTTAGGGAAATTAAATTAAAAGGATAATTAGGGACAAAAAGGACATAGTTGAGATTGAGGGAAGGAGACAAGGAAACATGACTGACTCCTTTGGAGGAAGTTCTAGATCCATTTGCACGGGTTATGAAATGAGGTTTTTCTCGAAATGAAATAGATGAGAACAAAAAGGTATTACCAGAAATGGGATCAGAAGCACTTTAGTCAATTACCCATGAATTTTGACCTTCCATGGATTGAGAAATGTAGGCTGTTGATGTACTGGATGATTGAGATGGCTGTGCCAAGCTGTTAGACTTTAACCTTAGATACTCTTGATATTCATCCTCATTGAACTTAGAAGTGGAAATTTCAGTCTTCAAAGTGGAAGTTTGAGTCTTCGAAATATTGATGGTTTTGGAAGGGAAACCTGTGGAAAATAAGACTGATTTATTATTCAAATCATAAAAAATACATTCTCAAACCTTCTATTTGTAATAATCTAGTTTTCCTAAAAAGGGAAATAGGGAAATTAGGAGACCTAGGAAAAAATAAAATAAAATAAAATATTATGTATCTATTTCCTCTGATTAGGAAGATTCTACAGATATTATCCCAGATTACAACACTCCCCCTCAAGCTGGATCATACGAGATTGTATGAACCAAGCTTGGAATAGACAAACTCAATTGTAGGAAACGTCAATAAACCAACTTGGATTGCAACGGACGAAGGCGAACTAGCACAATGAAACTTCAACTTGGACAACAATGGACGAGGGCAAACTTCAACTTGGACAGCAATGGACGTGAGAGAT
Organism: Vigna reflexopilosa; assembly: GCA_027742785.1. Lineage (NCBI taxonomy): Eukaryota > Viridiplantae > Streptophyta > Magnoliopsida > Fabales > Fabaceae > Vigna > Vigna reflexopilosa. Next base: position 13,439,829 of record CM050926.1, read on the forward strand.
TTCCATAAAAAATGGATGATGACTTGCAACAGCAAAAAACAACAAACTGCAAGAATAGATGAAGGGCCTACAATGGCGAATAGCAACAAAACTTCAAGGGACTTAACTGCCCTAAACAGCGACAAGCCTTCAGGAAACATTTGTCCTGCAGAGGCAAACAGCAACAGACCTGCAGGGACTACACTACCCTGCAGCGGCTGGAATTAAAAGGCTAACAGCCATAAACCTCTAGGGACTTAACCACCCTAAACAGCAACAAACCTGCGGGGACTACACTACCCTGTAGCGGCTGGAACTTTCTCCTCCTCACGACTGAACAACAGAACGTGAAGGTGGAAGAACTGATGAGAACCAATCCGTACGAGGGACAAACCTGAATCCTATAACTTTGAAAGAGTCAATTCAGTGGTCAGTCTCAAAGAACAACTCTCAGTGAGTTGTTATAACAAAGCATTGGCAGAAACCAAAAACACCATGGCATCAAAAAGGCCAAATACAGGTTGGAGGTCCAAAGTTCTCTGCTGGACTACTCCTAAATGGTGATACTTAACACTGTATCACAAAAAATACGAGCTAAACTCTAGCCCAAGAAGGAAGTTCTCTGCAGAGGCTGAAAAATATTTCCCCTCAAACAAATTCTGGAAGTATAGCTTATAGCGAGGTCAGATTCAACTCTGGAAGTATAGCTTATAGCTAGGTCAGATTCTGGAAGCACAATTTTGTGTAGCTGTTATCAGAAGCAGATACAGAAGTAGAAGCGCCCTTCCCCTCTGGATGAGCCATCCACGGCTTCTTCAGATTCCGAGAAACATGCAAAAAACTTCTTCTCTGCGGCATGGAAAAGAAAAGGAAGAAGCTTCGTCGGAAGAAAAAATCCATTGGTGGTGGCAAAAAGCCTGTGAAGGCAGAGAACCCTTCTCAATTGAGAAGAAGATGACGGAAGAAACACAACAAACACTGCCGCCCAAGAAGTTACCGAAACGGTTTTTGAGAACGTCCGGGATACGGACAATGAGGGAAAAATGGAAGGCCAAGGCTCCCTACAGATTTGGAATCGGAGGCCTTCACAATTTTTCAGCAAATCAATTTTCAGGTGCAACTGGATGGCACCTTTCAGGATGGAGAAGAAAATAGCGGAAGCAGTGGAGGTAGGAATAACAACTGACTGTGACGGCAGCGACGGCGGCTGACTGCAGCGGTGGCGGTTGACTGCAGCGGTGGCGGCTGACTGCATCGGAGAGAACAACAAAGGACAGTGCGAAGTGGAAACGCGAGGTGACACCCTCTCCTCCTCGCGGCTGAGATGGATCCTCGTCAACCCGTCGACGAAGTGTGTTGCGAGGAAGGCGAAGATTCTGTGAAGCAACAAAGATGGTAGCAATGGCAGCTATGGAGGGTCAGAACAGCGAGAGGAAGGTCCGGCGAGAGGACCGGCAGTGGCGCGGTTTGATGCCGATCCCGAGACTAGTTGAGGTCAGATCTGCTCAAATACAGTCCAAACGAGTCGTCACCAACCCTAGGAATGGACTCAGGGGGGTCCGACGACCCTGTATGTGGCGGCGCCGGCGAGTAGGTCTCGCCGGAGGTGGGCGCGTGGGCTACACGCGCCGGAGACGGTGGCAGCGCGTGGCGGCACGTGGCTGCTCTTCTCACGGAGCGACTTCTGGCGTTGTGGTCGTCGGACTTGGGCGCACCTTTCTGCCCTATCAACGACCCCAACCGGCAACGACGACAGACGGTTGTCGGCGATGGATGGTTATCGGCGGCGGACGGTGGACGACGGTGGTCGACGGCGGAGAACAGTGGTGCACAGCGGAGAGAACAACAAACAAGAACTCTGCAATTGATTGAAATCCAGTGAGGATGACAACTATTGGGCATTAGAGGAGAGACCCTTTCTGGGCCAAAATCTGGACAACACTTAAAATTACCAGTTTCAGCTATTGGTTTTGAAGGGAATGGGTTCGAATCCCATTCTCATGATACCGAAACACTCGTTGTATTTGGTAATAGTGGAAAAAGGCTAGAATTCTAAGGGAGAACTTGACTAGGGTAATTGGAACCCGTTAAAAACATATTTTGAAGAAGAGACTTTTAGGGGCTGCCAGCGGCCATGGCGGCCCGCCGCCGGCAGAGAGCAAAGACAGCGGAAGCAGATCAAACAAGCTCTGATACCATGTGGAAAATAAGACTGATTTATTATTCAAATCATAAAAAATACATTCTCAAACCTTCTATTTGTAATAATCTAGTTTTCCTAAAAAGGGAAATAGGGAAATTAGGAAACCTAGGAAAAAATAAAATAAAATAAAATATTATGTATCTATTTCCTCTGATTAGGAAGATTCTACAGATATTATCCCAGATTACAACAAAACCATGTAAGGAGTAGCAATTCTCTTGAGTTTGACCCGTCCTTTTACAATATGTGCATCGAGGACGTCCCCAACCTCCTCGTCCTCCTCCTCTAGTGCCACGTCCTCCTCTTCCTCGTGTGGCAACCATGACAGATGGTTCCAGTAGTTCATGCGCTTCCTGAGTTTAAGGTACTAGGATACACAGAAGGCGAGTTGTCAATGTTTGACCTCACAACTGGTCAAAAGTTGATCTCTGAGACGATCAAAGTCGGGATGTAGGGCACGAAGGATCAACACCATGTAAAAATTGTCTAGTTTCTTCTTGATATCCTCTAATGGGTCTGCTTCCAAAAACATCCTGAGTTCTTCGACAGTAGATTGGGTTTCAGCCATGAAGGGTCTGCCATTTTAAGAGATGCAAGCTTCTTTACTGTGTCATAGAGATGTTGAATATTGTTGGCGTAGATGCTTTGAGCTTTCTTCCAAAAGGAGTGACAAGTTTTGAAAGCCCTTAGAGATATAAGAAGTTTGGGTTCCACTGATTGCCATAACAGGGCACACGATTGGAAATCTGCTTGTTTCCATTGAACGGCTTTTTCAGCAGGCACATGGCTTCCATCTCGCTCAAGGTGGTCATAATGTCGTTGGCCAAGGAACCACATTTCAACGGCAGCAAACCATGATAGATAATTTTTTCTATTTAGCTTCTCGGAGGTAATTGATAGACTTTTGGAGAAGGAAAAAGTACTTCCAGACATCATCTCTGAAGAAGACGAATTGCACCAGTGAGGAACAAGAAAACCCTAAGGGTTTAGACCACTTTCTTTAAGGGAGGCTACAAGACCCTTTCGAAGAGGAGTTTTGAGGGTCAGAACGGGGAGAGGAAGGATCGACTACTAGTGTGGAGATGTCACGACGACGATCCGAGGAGTAGAGGGCAGCGCGTGAACAGTACGCGCCTATTCTCGCCGCACAAAAGATGAAGTGTGTGGTGGCGCATGGAGGAGAATGAGAGCTTGTCACCGGCGAAGGTGGTCGTCGCTCGAAAAGACGAACCGGATCCGATGGTCGGCGGATGGAACTATGACGGCGGCCGGCGGCGGACGGTGGCGGAGGGTGGCAGACAACTGCGAAACAGTAGCTGACAACGTTGAAGAGGACAACTGCAGACAGCGACATCGACACCGGACGGATGCTACGAGACAGAAACCAAAGCAGGATCGACCCACTCTGATACCAACTTGAGATTGAAACTGTAAAACAATTCTTGAGGGCTTTATTGATCCCTCTCATAATCTTCTATTTATAAGAATAAATTGATACAAGAGTACATGATAATTAGGATAACCTTAAACACAATATAATCATGATAAATAGGATAACCCTTGATACAATATAATAATGATAAATAGAATAAATATCCCAACAGTATAAAGAGAGACATCACTAAGATCACTTGTTACTCTGATGCAGATAAAAGATCTACTTCTTCTAGGTACTGAGTTCTTATCGAAGGAAACCTTATCTCATGGAGAAGCAAAAAGCAAAATATAGTTGTTAGGTCTAGTACAGAAGTAGAATATCATGCTATGGCAGCAACCAAATCAATGTTTATTATCCAATCAATCTATGTACAATAAATGTGCTATATTTACACTGGTATTTCAACATATACCAAAATCAATTTGATATGATAAAAAATCATATACACCCAGCAAATATCCTATAGCACTTAACCCTTAGGCTAGGTCATACATCCAAAAAGAATCTTTATGAAAGTTCTAAAGTACAATAACAATCAAAATTTTATCACTAGTAAATTGAGAACTCTTTAATGCACGACACATGATATACACGACACATGATATGCATGTGTATCACGTGTTACTGGTGTTATTCAATTAACTGTTTGTGACATATATTGTATTAAGCAAACTCGGTTTGGATCTAATTTCTCACCAATATTGTTTTTGACACAGGCCTTTTTAATACGAAGCCAACTAATACTAATCTATGAATACATCTTAACCTACATATTTTAAGTACTTATGACATATATGATATTTAAATTTTTCATAGTTTCAAAGAAATAATTTGTGTTGTCAGCTTCTTGCTCAGACTGGAAACTAATAAATATAAATTTTCATTAATATGTGGAAAGTATTTTATTTAGGAGAGTCTCAAGCAGATCGGAGCATTGGAGAGAAGAAACCTAAATTATCAGGGGAAGACAGGCCTTCTATCACAGAGTTGAGTGGATACAGTTTTAAGAGAGAGGAATTTGATGTTGAATACGACAATGATGCTGAGCTAGTGTTGGCTGATATGGAATTTAAGAACACTGATACTGAAGCTGAACATCAAATGAAACTACACGTGCTCCATATCTATTCTAAAAGGTACATAGTACCTACTGTTTTTTGACAAAGAAAGAAAGCTTCTCACCTTCGAATAAAGCAAAACCATGTAGGTTTTATTAAATTATTCTTATATTGTCCCATTGTCTTTGAAATTCTCTTAGAAGAAATTATAATTTTTAATTCTATGGAATTAAATTATTCCTATATTTTTACTTTCTTTTCTATCAGAATAAAACTATTTGTTTATAAAAGGGATGGTGACATTATGCTGTTTGTTAAAATTTGAAGATTGTTAAGCGTCCAAAATAATGTCTAATCTTTACCTCAAGATTACCTAATCATGAGTTGAATAATGCATCATCATTGGTTTCTACTTTATCTATTTCTTGCTTAGGTGTTCGTTTTTAGGAGTATGAATGAGATTTCATCTCACTAAGGAAATTTCCTGAATGCGTTTGAGTATTATTTTCCACTTAGCATATTGATTTATTTTTAGCAAGAATGATTACAAAGATAATAATTAACAACTACTATTTTCTCAATCACAGAGTCTACCAACCCAAGCATAAGGTGACTACATGAACCCATATAAAGCTTTCTTCAACCTGCACACTTTATTCCCTCCTTCAATAGATCCAAAACTCAGAAGAATTTCCATGTATACTTCTTCCTCTAAATGTCTATACAGAAAAACATTTTTCACATCAAATTGTTGCAATTCCTAACCAAAATAAGTTGTCAATGAGATAATGATTCTAACCGTATTCATTTTTGCCATCGGAGCAAATGTTTCCTAAAAATCAACACCAGAAATCTGAGTATATCCTTTGGCAACTAACCTTGCTTTGTAACGGTTTAATGTGCCATGAGATTTATTTTAGACTATAAACCCATTTGTATCCTATTGGTTTTTTATCTAGTGGTCTATCAACAATTTCCCATGTCTGGTTCTTTTTTGAGGCACTCATCTCTTCATTCATGGCTTGAATCCAACTCTCATCTTTCGATGCTTGTTGAATTGATGTAGGGACTCTAATTGCATCAATGGCAAAGAGAAAACTCTAGTGCTGAAGAGAAAGGTGTTTAGTGTTCTCAAAATGGGAAATAGGATACTTGGTTCAAGATCGAGTTCCTTTTCTCAAAGCGAAGGATAGGTCATCAACGGTGTCAATAGAAGGAGTACTCACCCTTGGCTCAGATGATTAAAGCTGTTCTTAGATCAAGTTAGGTTGCTTTTGTGGCCTCTGGTATTATATACAAGAAATCTTTCTAGACGACTAGTTTTTGTAGTTGACCTTGACTAGTTTCTAAATAAGTATTAGGAGTACCAAGAGCAGTATCAGAATGAGATGGTTCCTATATGAAAGGTACGAAGGATGACTAAATAGATTCAAAAGACTTTGCTTTAAGAGAACTCTCCACATGAAGCTGGTTCCTATATGAAAGGTACGAAAGATGACTAAATAGATTCAAAAGACTTTGCTTTAAGAGAACTCTCCACATGAAGCTGGGGACGGATGTAAAATGATTTAGTTTCATCAAAAGTAACATCTGTGGAGGTAAAAAACTTTCGACTTGGAGGATGGTAACAACGATATCCCTTTTTATTAGATGTGTTAGAATATTTACCCTATTTATCACCATTATATTGTGTCTAGAGTTACCCTATTTATCATTATTATATTGTGTCTAGGTTACTCTATTTATCATGTACTTTGTATGAAAACTTTCTTATATATAAAATGAGAGTGAGAGGGATATTTCAAGCCCTCAAGAATTATTTTACAGTTTCAATCTCAAGTTGGTATCAGAGCAGGTGGATCCCACTCTGGTTTCTGTCTAGTCTCCAAATCCTAGTTGCTATCCGCAGTTGTCTGGCACTGTTTGCCACTGTTTGGTGCCGTTTGCCGCTGTCAAGCACCTTTTGTCGCTGTCCGGCGTCGTTTGCCGCTGTCCACCATTGTCTGGCACTGTTTTGCCACTATGAGAAGCTATCCTGATAGGATATAGGGTGATAGGATAGAAGGCAGGGAGCTGAACGGTAGGAGGCAGGGAGCGGAACGGTAGGAGACTGGGGGAAGCAAGCCGAACAGTTGAAGGCAGGGGGAGTAAGCCGAACGGTAGGAGGCAAGGGAGCAAGCCGAACGGTAGGACGCAGGGGGAGCAAGCCGAACGGTGGAAGGCGGTGAAGAGCTTTAACCGATCGGTTGAAGAGTTACTATCTTAACTGTTGTAGCAGTTAGGATGAGCGGGAAATATTTATAGTAGATAAAGATATATTCTAGAGAAATATTCAATATAAGATATTTATAGTAAATAAAGATATATTTTAGGGAAATATTTAGTATAAGATATTTACATTAAATAAAGATATATTCTAGGGAAATATTCAGTATAAGATGGGCGGGAAATAATTAATATAAATAGATCTAGTTTCTATTGTTAGGGTTATGTTTTTTATTATTGAGTTTGTTAACAGGTGGCTACAGTCCTGTGAGGGAGGTTATGCTCCCAATTGTGTGAGGGAGGTTATGCTCCCAATTATCCTTGTTTATTTTGTTTTTTCAAAGAATTCTATTACCATCAATAAAATAAATTCATTCATTCACTATTCTTTTGGTTTACTGTGAGCGTTGATAGTTAGGTTTCAAACCTAGGAACTTAAGAATTGGTGCAACCTACCGGATCCTGATTAAGAAGAGTGAAAGACATCATGGAGGGAAGAGTGAATGCGGTCGAAGAGAAACTGGAGAACGTGGAGCTGTCCATGGAGGGATTGGAGGCGGCAATCCGCAAAGATTTACAAGAACTAATGAGGATGATGGAAGGGCGAGCCCGGCAACTAGATGGAAATTCGGATGGAAGCCAGGGGTCTGTTAGTGGGAGAAGGGGGCACCAGCGAGAGGAAGAGGAAGGCGAGAGAGACGGTGGACGCTAGGAGGAGCATCGAAATTGGAGGAAAAGGGTAGAGTTACCCATTTTTGAAGGGACTGATCCGTTGAATTGGATCAATAGAGTTGATAAAGTTTTTGAACTACAAGGGGTGTCCGAGGAAGAAAAGGTGCGCCTAGCCTACATCAGCATGGAGGGAATTGCTGGATACTGGTTCAGATTTTGGAGGGAGAAGCCCAAGGACCGTTCGTGGGCAGGTCTAAAGGAGGCGATGGTGATCCGATTCGGAGGAAGAAACAGGGGGTTATTCTTCGAAAGACTTGCGGCCAGTAAGCAATCGGGATTCGTGGAAGAATACATCCAAGATTTTGAAATCTTGGTGGGTCAGACGAAAGGAGTGCGTGAAGAACAGCTGATGAGGTACTTTATGGCAGGGTTACAGGAGGGGATTCGTAATCAAGTATGACTGCTTGATCCACAGGAGTTGATGGTCGCCATCAGAATGGCAAAGGATGTGGAGGAGATCCACGGGGCGCGATGGCCGGGGTGGAAGTATGATCAAGAGTCAGTCTTTGGGGGAACCGAATGGTGTGGTGAGGCGGATGGAGTCCACTCGACCTAACATGTCCACTGAAGTTTGTCACGATTAACCTCTGTTCCCTGCCATTCCGACATCGGCCATCGTCATAGTTTCATCTGGTGAGCACCAGATTTGGTTTGCCTCTTCGTGCGACAGCCAACTCCATGGTGCTGGAACTTCGTTCTCCTCCATGCGTCGCCACGCGCAACATATTTGTGCACCGCGAACAAGTGCGTGTTGCTCACGCACCGTCGTCTGCTTGCCGGAACGCCACCACGCCACCCCATAGCGGTCGACAACCTCTCCTCTCTCCGTTTTGCCCCTTCGAACCGTGTTCCTTTATCATCTAGACAAAACCCTTTCGATATTCACCTATGGTTTGCAGTTTCTCCTTCGAATTCTTTATCCCTTGATCCGAAATGGCTTTCGGCAGTGCCATCTCTTTTTTCGGAAGTCCCTCCATCACCTATGATCACCTTGAGCAAGATGGCAACCATGTACCGGCTGATAAAGCTGACCAGTGGAAACAAACAGATTTCCAGTTGTGTGCTCTGTTATGGCAATCAGTGGAACCCAAACTTCTTATACCTTTGAGAACTTTCAAAACTTGTTACTCCTTTTGGAAGAAAGTAAAAGTATCCATGCCAACGATATTCAACGTCTCTTTGACACAACAGACAAGCTTGCATCTCTTAAAATGATAGACCATGATATGGAGTTCTTCATGGTTGAAGCCCAATCTGCTGTCGAAGAACTCAGGATGTTTTTGGAAGCGAACTCATTAGAGGATATCAAGAAGAAACTAGACAAATATTACATGGTGTTGATCCTTCGTGCCCTACATCCCGATTTTGATCATCTCAGAGATCAACTTCTGACTAGTCATGAGGTCCCCTCCATGGAAACATTGACCACGCCTTTTGTGTGTCCCAATACATCAAACTCAGGAAGCGCATGAACTAGTGGAACCATTTGTCATGGTTGCCACATGAGGAAGAGGAGGATGTGGCACTAAAGGAGGACGAGGAGGTTAGGGACGTCCTCAATGCACATACTTAAAAGGATGGGTCACACTCAAGGATGGGTCTCAACTGAAAGAGTACTTGTGTAGACATTTTCAACCAAGCATCTTGGAAGTCTCAAATACTTCTTAGGTATTGAAGTAGCGCAATCAAAAGATGGAGTTTTAGTCTCCCAAAGGAAGTATGCTCTTGATATATTACAAGAAATAGGCATGATTGATTGCAGACTTGTAGACACTCCCATGGACCCAAACCAAAAATTAAGGACAAAATGTGAATTATTCTTGATCCAGAGAGGTATAGGAGGCTAGTTGGAAATCTGATTTTTCTCACTATTACAAGGCCAGATCTATCCTTTGCAGTTGGAGTGGTTAGTCAGGTCATGCAGGCTCCATGTGTTGACCATTGGAATGCTCTCATTCACATTCTACGGTATGTCAAAAAGGCTCCCGGGCAAGGATTGTTATATGAAGATAAAGGAAGCATTTAAGTCTCTGGGTATTGTGATGTAGATTGGGCAGGTTCGCCTATTGATAGACGGTCTACTACATGATATTGTGTTTTTTTGGGAGGAAACATTATTTCATGGAAAAGTATGAAACAAAATGTAGTAGCTCGATCAACAGCTGAAGCCAAGTATAGGGAGATGGCGTCACTAACATGTGAACTTATATGGGTGAAACAATTTGTTCAAGTGCTTAACTTTTGTGACATCCATACTATGAAATTGCGATAATCAAGCTGCTCTCCACATTGCATCAAATCCAGTGTTTCACGAGAGGACTAAACATATAGAAATTGATTGTCATTTTGTTTGTGAAAAGTTGTTGACTAAAAAAATATGTACTGAGTTTGTTGGACCAAACGATCAACTCGGAGATGTGTTGACCAAGTCATTAAGGGGTCCTCGGATTGAGTTTATTTGTTCCAAGCTTGGTACATACAATTTGTATGCTCCAGCTTGAGGGAGAGTGTTAGAATATTTACTCTATTTATATCATTATATTGTGTTTAGGGTTATTCTATTTATCATCATTATAGTGTCTGGGGTTACTCTATTTATCATGTACTTTGTATCAAAACTTTCTTATATATAGAATGAGAGTGAGAAGAATCTTTGAAGCCTTCAAGAATTATTTTACAGTTTCAATCTCAAGTAGATGCATAACCAATGAATATGCATTTAACAACTCTAGGATCTAGCTTTCCATTGTATTGACTATGAATATAGACAAACACTCGACTATAAGGACTAGGAAGAAAAAGAACAAATGGATAGAAGGAATACATTGGACTAAGTGGGACTCAGACCATCTACAACCCGAGAGGGTAATAGGCAGCAGTGATGACGGCCTCTCCCAAATAAGATTTCGGGACATACATTTGGAAAATAAGTGCCTATGTCACTTCAAGAAGATGTCTATTTTTTCCCTTAGCAACGCGGTTTTGTTGTGGTGTGTCTACACATGTGAATTCATGAACAACACCATTCTCGAAAAGGAAACATGATTTACATATTCCCTTCTATTGTCCCTAATACATCCGCTGCTCCTAACATAAACAACAACCTCTTAAAATTCCAAAAAGTGCTGACAAAAGCTGCCAAAAATTGGTTTTTCTTCTTGTGTGAGTGTGTGCTATTGCTGCCGGTTGAGGATTGTGATTTTGTTTCGTCTGATGACTTTGGAATGACTGCACTACCCTAGCTCAGTCTCCTTGGGTCATCCCTTGTGTAGCCCAATTTCACGCCAGCTTGAGAGTAGTCTGCACCAACTTTGCTTATTGCTCCAGCTTTCGAAGAAAAGCTTTTGTTGTCTATGCCCCTTGCAATTGCCTCTAACTTTCAATGTGAATTGCAACTAGACCTGAGTCGAAAAATTATGCTCTAATACTTGAATAATAGCTCTTAGTCTAAAATCCAACATAACAAACCTTAGCTCAAATGGATATCTATGGAAATGTTATGAGAAAAATGGTCAGCAAAGGCAAGAGTTGCCAGATTGCAATTTTCAGCATCAAAATTCAACTTTTACTTTATTTTCAATTTAGGTCCTAAATTTCCTATAAAGGGCAAAAACTAAGCTAAAGAATGAAAGGTAAAAAAGATGAAAATCATAAGGGAGTGTAATAGGCCTAGATATGAGAGTATAGATAGAGTTATCACATCTATAATATAAGATAGAATAGAATAATTTCATTGCTATGAATACATCATATATATATATATATATGTATGTATATATATATATATATATATATATATATATACACACACACACACGAGATAAGAAATATAATAACAACACTTAATGTAATTAAATCAGGGATATAATCAAATTCTTATGATTCAACGATATAATTAGATCCCTATGATTTAGGGATATTTTTTCTAGCTGCCAGAGTGCAAATTTCAACTTCAAAATTCAAGTTTTACACTATTTTCAATTTAGATCCTAAATTTCGTAAAAAGTGCAAAAATTAAGCCAAGAATGAAAGATAAAAGAGATGAAAATCCTAACGAAGTGTTATAAGCCTAGATACGAGAGTATAGATTGGGTTATTTATCACATCTAAAATATTAAGGTAGAATAGAATGATTTCATTGCTGATAATACACACACACACACACACACATATATATATATATATATATATATATATATATTATACACACACAAACACACATGAGATACGAAATATGATAGAAAAACTTAATGTAATTTGATAAGGGATATTGTTAGATATATTGCATTTTATGTTAATTAGGGAAACAATCTCTATTGTCAATTAGGAAAACATAGATATTTGATATTATTTGATATTGGTAGATATTGTTGATATTGTTTGTAACAATATCTTTTATTTACCGTATTTATATTTGGTTGCCATATATACTTGTATCTTTCTTCATTATAAATATATTATCTTATGTGTATTTTAGATAGAAGGGAAATTAATCCTATGCTTACTTTTTCTCTGTATTCAAAAGATATAATCAAATTGCTATGATTCAACGATATAATTAGATCCCTATGATTTAGGGATATTTTTGTTGCACTTTAATTACAATATGCTATATATGGAATTAATAAAAGGATGTTTGCTGAAAGTATTGATGGTTTGGTTTAACTGAACTGCCAGGATATGTGTGATACTTTGTGTAGGTTAGATGAGCGGAAGCGAAGAAAGCATTTTGTACTTGAAAGGGAGTTGCTTTATCTTGATCCTTTTGAGAAATCTCTCTTGCCTGAAGAGCTTCAAATATGTCAGCATTACAAGGTCTTCATGCGGTTTCATTCAAAAGAACAACATCAGGACTTTCTAAAAAATATCATTGAAGAACACAGGCTGGTCAAAAGAATACAGGATTTACAAGTAACACATTCTTCTACACATTATGATGATGTCACCACCTTTTATCTAGAGATATTGTAGTTAGTTTCTTTACTAGTGTTATATCCCAAAAATGAATTTGAATGAAAGCATTTTTACAAGGGTTGATATCCTTTTACATTAATGTATAGTTTTATCCTTCGACAATGGTACATCATTCACATTTGTTTTCTACCTTGGAGTTTTTTGCTCCCCTTGATTCTACGATTTTAACTTTTGCAAAAAAGAGAGCACTACATTCCCTATCAGTCTTCTCCCCTTCATCTTCTCCTAAGTCTATGGTCTCTCCATCTTCCTTGGTGCACTCCACTTGGAATTGATGTCCATCAACAGGACATGTAGCTGTTTAATTGGATACTGGTGGGGGTGGTCGTAGGGCCCATTGCATTTCAAACACAAGTCCTTTTGTTTTCATCAAATAACTCTTGATAAGGAAAAAAGGTGCTTACCTATCACGTGGCCCACTTCCTTGTTTTTCAACCCCATGCCCATTTAGTCCTACAATGCCATTTGAATTGTGGGTCATTGGCCTCGCGAACATTCGCATAAATTTCATACCTGCTTGGCCCGAACATGAAAGCATGCCATGGCAATTCTATCCTGATGTTATCGTGCTTCTAGATGACTTTTTTAACTTCACATCTCGATCCACGTTCATGAGACACCACCCTCGAGTTAAAGGTGTTACCACATTCAAGCTTCGAAGATGAGCTCAAATCCCTTCCTTTAAACCGTGGATGAAATAAGAAAAATGTTGCTCATCGTGGAGTTTTGGAACCTAGGCTTCTGAGCACTTGAATCCTTGAACATATTCATCAATGCTTCCGATTTGGCGCAAATTCCTCAAGGATACTACCCTCACAATCCATCGTAATGTTCTTGAAGCTCACTTTTTAATAAATCCCATGTTAAATCCTCATAATCATTCAATAAGGAGTTAAAAAAATGGATTGTACTACCCTCCATGCACAACTATGCCAGCTTGGAACAAATAAACTCAATCTGAGGTCCTCTTAATGACTTAAACAACACATCTGTGAGTTGGTCATTTGATCCAACAAACTCGGTTTTGAACTTATATGATTTGTCTTCACGAGTGTGAGGCAAACATATGCGTTATCACATGTCAATGAACAAGTAACAGTAGCTTGTGAAACTTCAACTTGAAAAGAGGATGAAGGATTGTGAAACTTCAACTTCAAAAGGGACTACCATACTTATGTGAAACTTCAACTTCAAAAGCGGATGAAGGGGAGCAACAGTGGACAATGACAAACTGCAAGGAGTGAATCCCCATCTCAAAGATGGATGGGTGATGGGGGCCTGTAGTGGCTGAAAGCTACAAGCTACAGGGACACCATACTTATGTGGCTTGAATTGCCATACTTAGCTTGCAGTGTCTTGGAAACATACTCCTCCTCACTGTGAACAATGACAAACTGCAAGGAGTGAATCGCCATCTCAGAGATGGATGGGTGATGGGGCCTGTAGTGGCTGAAAGCTACAAACTACAGGGACTACCATACTTATGTGGCTTGAACTGCCATACTTAGCTTGCAGTGTCTTGGAAACATACTCCCCCTCACTATGAACAATGACAAACTGCAAGGAGTGAATCTCAGAGATGGATGGGTGATGGGCCTGTAGTGGCTGAAAGCTACAAACTACAGGGACTACCATACTTATGTGGCTTGAATTGCCATACTTAGCTTGCAATGTCTTGGAAACATACTCCCCCTCATTGTGTGAACGGTGGAAACATTGAAATTGTTGATTGGGATTGGAAGCATCACAGTTGCTAAAGATAAACACACATATATGACTTCGACAAAAGAGATTTCCACTAAAAGTGGATGACGTCTTGCAGTAGCAAACAACATCAAACTGCAAGAACGGATTAAGGCCTACAGTGGCAAAACTTTCTCCCCCTCACGACTGAACGACATGAACGTGAAGGTGGAAGAACTGGTGAGAACCGATCCATACGAGGGTTTGGACAAATCTGAAACCCATAACATCGAAAGATTCAATTCAGCGGGTGGTCTCAAAGAACAACTCCACATGAGCTGTTACAACAAGGCATCTACGGTGCAAAGAGCCTTTCACGTGAAAACACCAAAGATTTGGACTAATGGCATCAAAAGGCTAAATACAGGTTGGAGGTCCAAAGTTCTTTGTTGGACAACTTCCAAATAGTGATACTTAACACTGTATCACAAGAAGTACGGGCTAAACTCTAGCCCAAGAAGAAAGTGACCAATAACATCCAAGAAGGAGGTGACGCAGTAGCAGTAGCGTCGAGAGAGGTCTGCTGGGATACTCATAACATCATTGTTGAGAACAACAGTACCCTGGTTCGGTTTCTTGAGAACAAGTCCGAATAGGAAGAAGAAACCCATGGCAGAAAGCCCTTAAGGAGAAACCAAGACTGGCACATGAGAGAGTTTGCAATATGAGTTTCCTTACTAGAGAACAAAAAAGAGAATATGGCAAAGTGTAACTCAGACACGAAACCCAAGGAGTTGGTTTGGTTCCTCTCTTCCCTACGACAGAGCTAGACCGTCATCGACCCGTGGCGGAAGCATGGTGCGGATATAGTGATATGGGTGTGAATCTAGGCGACAATGCATCGGTGACAAAAGCGTTGGAGACGACGACAAGATGGACCAATCAGTTCCGCACAAGAAAGGGAAGTAGAACCCATTGATGGTGACAGAAGCCAGAATACAATAACCAGACGCACCAAACTAGAACATAGAAACGAGAGGTTCGACGATGCGGAAACTTGCGGCGAGAAGACAACAATGGCTGCTGTGGAGGGTCAGAATAGAGAGAGGAAGGTTCGGCGACACGACCGGCAGAGTCGCGGTGTGATTCTGACACTGACAGGGCGGAACGTGACGAACACGCACACGAGATCTGACGGAGAGATGAGGCGCGTGGAGGCACGTGTGGAGGAGTCTGGTCCTGACTCCGGCGGGGTTGGCCGTTGCTCGAGGAGGCGGTCCAGATCCGTTGGTCACCGGTCGAAACTGCGACGGTGGTCGGCGGTGGACGGTGGTCGACAGCGGCGGACGGTGGCCGGCAATGGTTGACAGCAGAGATCAATGGGGTTGCGACTGGGACAACTGTTTCAGTGGAGGCAGTTGCCTTTCTAGGGTTCCCTGGAGACTTTAGGTCTCTTTGATTCAGGGAGCAAATGAATGGAAGAATGCCAATGTTTGGGCATTAGAGAAGGACCCATTCTAATTTTACTGGGCCAAAGTCTGGAAGAACAACTTCTTTAGCTGTTATCAGAGGAAACAAAGTGTTGGTGATGTTGGAGAAAGGCTAAGTCAGGCACTAGAAGCCTGATCTTGTGGCTAAGAAAGATATCAGTCTAAAACTGAACTTGGCTGGGACAATTGCAGGACTGCCCATTGAAACACAAAGGATGAAAGACTACATTTTTAGGGGGCCGCCAGCGGCCATAACGTTCGGCCGCCGGTGAACAGTAAAGGCAGCCGGTAGAGGATAAGAGAACCTACTCTGATACCATCTTGAGATAAAAACAGAGAAATATATTTCTAAAGGGCTTTTTTTGAACCCTTCTCATGTTCTACTATTTATATTGATAAAGAGTTGATACAATAGGGAGATGGAAGGTCAAGGAACTGTCCCAGACTGCAATCATTACAGATAACCTAACACACTACTCCCTACTTTAGGCCTTCTGACTGCACTAACCTAAGTAGACTTAGTAATTATTCTAACATTATTCATCATTGGCCTCTTCATCATTTAGATTCTAAAAATGAATTTACATGGTGAATTGTTGGAAGAAGTTTATATGGATCAACCCCCTAGTTTTCTGCTCTTGGCGATTCTTGTGTTGTTTGTAAGCTACATTAGTCTCTCTAAGGTTTGAAGTAATCTCCTCGGGCTTGGTTTGGTCGTTTAAGTTTTTCCTTGATACAGTTTGGCATGACTAGGTCTGAGGTTGATCATTTTGTCTTTTTTCATTCTTCTTTTGACAAGTGCATTTGCCTTGTTGTTTATGTTGATGACATTGTCATAACTGGTGATGATGAGACTGGAATTCGACAACAGAGCACCTTTCATAGCAATTTCATACTAAATATTTGGGCTTTAAAAATATTTCTTAAGTATTGAAGTTGCTCAATCTTCTTCTAGAATTGTCATTAATCAATGTAACTATGCCTTGGACATTCTTATGAAACTATTATGCTTGATTGTTATCCTTGTGATACTCCTATGGATCCCAATATTAAGATTCTTCTAGGTCAGGGGAGCCATTGAAACACCCAAAATGATATCGCCGCCTGGTAGGAAGACTAAACTATCTCACCATCACTAGATCTGACATCACTTTCGCGATTAGTGTGGTAAGCCAATTTCTAAATGCTCCTTGTGCTAGCCATTGGGATGCTGTGACACGTATTCTTCTATACATAAAAAATGCTCTAAGACGAGGGTTAATATATGGAGACAATGGCAGTTCTAATATCACTAGTTACTCTGATGCGGATTGGGTAGGATCACCATCAGATAAAAGATCCACTTCTTCTGGGTACTATGTTTTTATCGAAGGAAACCTTATCTTGTGGAGAAGCAAGAAGCAAAATATAATTGTTAGAACCAGTTCAGAAGCAAAATATCGCTATGGCAGCAACCACTTGTGAGCTTATGTGGCTTAGGCAACTACTACTACAACTAAAAATACGGGACATCCATGAAGCAAATCTTATTTGTGACAATCAAGCTGCACTTTACATTGCATCATGCCTAGTCTTCCATGAAAGAACTAAACACTTTGAGATTGATTATCACTTTGTTAGAGAAAAGGTGCTTTATAGAGAAAACACTGCTAATTTTGTCAACTCTAGCAATCAGTTGGTTGACATGTTCACCAAGTTCCTTAAAGGCCTTCAGGTTGAGTACATTTGGAATAAGCATGGTGCATATGAAATATATGCTTCAACTTGAAGGGTAGCGTTAGAGTGTAATCAATTATTACAGATTTGTCGAAAATTATTAGTTACATATTCTAGGAAATTAGGATGATTGATTCCTAATTATTAGGTAGAATTTATTATAATTGATTATGAAAATTAGTATAAATAAATATTGTGTGGTTTGTGTTAGACACAATGCATTTAGAAAATACACATTTCTATAAATCTTCTTCACCAATTGTCGAAATTCGTTGATGGCTTCGCGGATTTCAAACTAGTCTATGTGCTCCTAAGTAGTTGTTTGATCATTTTTTTCATGGAACTCCCTTCTTCCTCAATTGTATGTTTTTCCAAGCTGTTATACGTCATCTTAATAAGCTTTGCTTGTCTTTCACCAAGTTAGGTTTTTGCTTGTGCATTCTCATGTTGTAGAGTTTCTACCTGCTGACTGATTGGCTGCTGTTTGGGTTTGTAATGATTCCGTTGTTGAGTATCTGGAGTCTGAAGGGTTCATTGGGCTTGACCCATGTTAGAATTATTGGTTAGTGTGTGAGCTGTGTGTATCTTAATGGTAGAATAATTACTAAGTCTACTTATGTTAGGATAGTCAGTAAGAGTAAAGTAGGTAGTAGTCTGTTGGGTTATCTGTAATGATTGTACCTAGTGGTCTAGGACAGTTCCTTGACCTTCTATCTCCCTATTGTATCATCTCTATCAATATAAATAACAGAACATGAGAAGGGTCCATTGAGCCCTTTAGAAATATATTTCTCTGTTTTTATCTCAACTTGGTATCAGAGCAGGTTCTTTGATCCTCTCCAGGCTGCCTTTACTGTTCGCCGGCAGCCGGCTGTTATGGCCGCCGGCGACCCCTAAAAGTTTAGTCTTTCAGCCTTTGTGTTTCAGTGGGCAGTCCTGCAATACTTTGCTTTACTGATAACAGCCACATAAAGCTGTAATTCCAGACTGGGATTCGAACCCATGCACTTTCATACCAGTATCAGAAACTGGTTCCTTAAATCAACTGATGCCAAACCATTTGGCACTTTTATTTGGCATTTTCATTACCTTCAATTCATCTGCATCCAGAATCGGAGACTGAAAGTCTCTTCTTCAAACAGGGAATCCTAGAGAGGCCACTGCCTTCACTGTTTGTTCGCTGTGCACCGCCGCTATTAGCTGCCGACCTCCGTACGTCGCTGACCACCGTCCGCCGCCGGTCACCGTCTCACTTTTCTCCGATGACCAGCAGATCTGTATCGTCTCTTCGAGCGAAGGCCAACCACGCCGGTTCCGATGGCTACTTCCCATTCACGCGCTGCCACAAGCGCCAAATCAGTCCGCCGTTGACCACCGTCCGCCGCCGGTCACCGTCTCAGTTCCGACCGGTTACCAGCGGATCTGGACCGGCTCCTCGAGCGACGACCAACCCTGCCGGAGTCAGGACCAGACTCCTCCGCACGCGCCTCCATGCGCCTCATCTCTCCGACAAATCTCGGACGCGTACTGTTCACGCGCCGCAGTATCGGTGTCGGTGTCACACCGCTACACTGCCGGTCATGTCGCCAGACCTTCCTCTCTCTGTTCTGACCCTTCATAGCAACCATTGCTGTCTTCTCGCCGCAAACTTCCGCACCGTCGGACCTCTTGTTTCTGTGTTCTGGTTTGGTAAGTCTGGTTATTGTATTCTGGTTTCTGTCACCAGGTTCTATTTCCCTTTCTTGTGCGGAACTGATTGGTCCATCATGCTGTCGTCTCCAACGCTTGTGTCGCTGATGCACTGTCGCCTAGATTCGCACCCATATCACTATATCCGCACCATGCTTCCACCACGGGTCGATGACGGTCTAGCTCTGCCGAAGGGAAGAGAGGAACCAAACCAACTCTTTGGGTTTCGCCTCTCAGTTCCACTTTGACATATTCTCTTTTTTGTTCTCCAGTAAGGAAAGGAAACTCATTGCAAACTCTCTCATGTGCCAGTCTTGGTCTCGCATGAAATCCCAAATCTTATCAAGCAACCAGTATTGTTGTTGTGCGAGCCTCTCCTGAAGGGCTTTCTGCCATGGGTTTCTTCTTCCTATTCGGACATGTTCTCAAGAAATCGGGTATTGTTGTTCTCAACAATGATGTTATGAGTATCCCAGCAGATCTCTCTCGACACTATTGTTACTGCATCACCTCCTACGTGGATGTTATTGGTCACTTTCTTCTTGGGCTAGAGTTTAGCCCGTACTTATTGTGATACAGTGTTAAGTATCACCGTTTGGGAGTAGACCAGCAGAGCATTTTTGGACCTCCAACCTGTCTTTGGCCTTTAGATGCCATCTCTCATCTTATGGTAATCCAACCATGGTTTCTAGTAGTGTTTTGGTTTCTGCATCGCAGATGCCGTGTTGTAACAGTTCATGTGGAGTTGTTACTTGAGGTCGTCCGCTGAATTGAATCTTTCGGAGTTATGGGTTGTAGATTTGTCCAACCCTCGTACGGATCGGTTCTCATCCCTGCAGGACGTCATCCACTTTTGGTGGAAATCTCTTTGGTCAAAGTCATGTGTGTTTATCTTTAGCAACTGTGATGCTTCCAATCCCAATGAACAATTTCACTGTTTACACCGTTCACAGTGAGGGGGAGTATGTTTCCAAGACACTGCAAGTCAAGTATGGCAGTTCAAGCCACATAAGTATGGTAGTCCCTTTAATTTGTCGCTTTCAACCACTACATGCCCCATCACTCCATCAGTCAGTGATGGTAGTCCCTGTAGTTTTGTAATTTTCAACCACTATAGGCCCCATCACCCATCAGTCTCAAAGATGGCAGTTCTTGCAGTTTTGTCGCATTTAGCCACTGTAGGCCCCATCCTTACTTGATGAGGGATTTTGTCCTTGCAGATTGTCATTGTCCACCACTGCTCTCCGTCATTCAGGTTCATCCTGCTCTGGTTTCTGTCCCGGGTTGTCCACCAGCATTGTCATTGCTGTTCACATCTGTCCGATGTCCTTTGCCGCTATCTGCGGTTGTCTTGACACTATCTTCAGCTATCAACTGCAGTTTGAAGCTTTGTTCCGTGGTTCGCCGCTGTCCATTGCTGTCCACCACTGCTCTCCGTCATCCACTTTTGAAGTTTCATAAGTTACTGTTAGTGGTTCATTGACATGTGATAACACACTGCCTCACACTCTTGAAGACAAATCATCTGTTTCAAAATCGAGTTTATCTATTCCAAGCTTGGTTCATACAATTTGTATGCTCCAGCTTGAGGGGGAGTGTTAGAATTATTGGTTAGTGTGTGTGAGCTGTGTATCTTAATGGTAGAATAAATTACTAAGTCTACCTATGTTAGGATAGTCAGTAAGACTAAAGTAGGTAGTAGTGTGTTGGGTTATCTGTAATGATTATACCTAGTGGTCTAGGACAGTTCCTTGACCTTCTATCTCCCTATTGTATCATCTCTATCAATATAAATAACAGAACATGAGAAGGGTCCATTAAGCCCTTTAGAAATATATTTCTCTGTTTGTATCTCAACAACCCATTTACTTATTCTATTTTTTATAAATACTCATGTAATTGTAAACCTAATTTATCAATCAAAAGTACCATCTAGTTCAACCGTGGATGTAGGTCACTTTGACTGAACCACATAAAGTCCCATTGTTCTTGTTATTTTACTTCCATCCTGTAATTGCTCACGTGTGTGTGTTTGCAATCTCCAACAACTGGTATCAAGAGCTTAGGATTTCACTTAAGATAGAGCAATGGCAGACGACAGGAAAGTGATGATTGACAATTTTGGATTGTGGAAGATGCAAATTGAGGATTATTTGTATCAAAAGAAGTTGTACCAACCTTTGTCTAAGAATAAACCAGAAAATGTTTAAGGCAGATTGGGAGTTGGTAGATTGCCAAGCTTTGGGTGTTGTCAGATTAACATTGGCAAAGAATGTTGCTTACAATATTGGCAATGAGAAGATGACATATGGTTTGGTAAAGGCATCATCAAACATGTATGAAAAGCCATCGACATCATACAAGGTATTCCTTATTTGCAGTAATACAAAGATGCGAGAAGGTGCTAGTGTTACAAATCATGTGAATGAATTTAATTCCTTGCTGCCAAGATTAGTTTAAGTGGATATTGAATTTGAGGATGAAGTACAAGCCTTATTGTTGCTACCTTTGTTACCTGATAGTTGGTAAGGAACTGTCACGGCAGGAGCCAATACATCCGGGACTACAAAAAAAATAACCTTTGAAGGAATTAGGGATTTAATTCTTAGTGAGGATGTTCATAGAAGGAATGTTGAAGAATCAACATGTTCCTTATCGAGCACTGAAAGTAGAGGCAGAAGGCCTCAAAGAGGCAAGGTTCTAGCTGTGGCAGATCAAAGTCCAAGAAGCGAGACTGTCCAAAATCGCAAGGACATTACCTGTTTGAAATGTTAACAAAACGGCCATTTTAGAAACCAGTGTACTGCTCCTACTACTAATAAAGAAAAGAGGCATGAAATACAACTAATGCAGCACAAGATATTGATGATGCATTGATCTGTTGTGTTGAGAGCAAGTTTGAATCCTGGATCATGGACTTTGATGTGTCGTTCCATGGTTCTACTTGCAAGGAATTGATGAAAAATTTCAAAATTGGAAATTTTGGCAAAGTTTGAGTAGAAAATAATACTGAAATTTATTATTTAGAATTGATTGAAAATACATTCTCATATCCTCTATTTGTAACAATCTAATTCTCCTAAAAAGAGAAAAAGAGAAACTAGGAAAACAAAATAAAATAGAAGATTTTATATCTATTTTCTCTAATTAGGAAGATTCTAAAGATATCTTCTCTAATTACAACACTCCCCCTCAAGTTGGTAAATGAATATCAATCATTCCTAACTTGCCTACAAGATCTTGAAATCTACCCGGAGGAAGCCCTTTTGTAAAAATATCTGCTATTTGAAGTTCTGTAGGAACATGAGTTGTAATCACAAAGCTTCTGTCAAGATTATCTTTGATGAAATGTCTGTCAATCTCAATGTGTTTGGTTTTATGATGCTGTACTGGATTATGGGCTATGCTCATGGCAGACTTATTGTCACAGTGTAGTTGCACCGGGTTCTCCACTTTGACTTTAATATCATCCAAAATGATTTTCATCCAGAGTCCTTCACACATTCCTTGAGCAAGAGCTCGAAATTCAGCTTCTGCACTAGAACGAGAAACTCTATCTTGCTTTTTGCTTCTCCATATTACCATATTATCTCAAAGAAACACACAATACCAGAAGTAAATTTTCTGTTAGTAATAAAACCTGCATAGTCAGCATCAGTATATATCTTCATAGTCAATGTGTCTTCCCTTTTGAATAATAGCCCTTTTCCTGGACTTGACTTCAAGTATTGGAGAATTTTGTCAACTGCTTTCATGTGTCTCTCTCTTGGATCATGCATAAATTGGCTCACAACACTAACTGCATAAGCAATGTCTGGTCTTGTGTGTGATAGATAAATCAATTTTCCTACCAATCTCTGATATTGGGCCTTCTCTACAGGAGTACTTTCTTCACATCCCATTCTGTGATTTTGTTCTATAGGAACTATTGAGGTTCTACATCCTAGTTTTCCTGTTTCTTTGAGGATATCGAGTACATATTTCCTTTGGAAGATGAAAATTCCTTTCTTGGAGTAGGCAACCTCTATTCCAAGAAAATATTTGAGTTTTCCTAGGTCTTTCATTTCAAATTGAGCTACCAATTTATCTTTTAATGCCAATTTTTCTGTTTCACCATCTCCTTCAATAATCATATCATCCACATAGACAAGTAATAGAGTGAGTTTACCTGTAGAAGAGTGTTTTATGAATAGAGTATGATCTCCTTGGCTTTGTCTGTATCCCAAGGAAACCATTGCTTTTGTAAATCTTCCAAACCATGCTCTATGGGATTGCTTAAGACCATACAATGCTTTCTTCAGGAGGCATACCTTGTTTCGTTCATTTTTCACTTCAAAACCTGGGGGAATCTCTATGTACACTTCCTCATCTAGATTTCCATGAAGAAAGGCATTCTTCACATCCAGCTGGTGTAAGTCCCATCCAAAATGGGCAGCCAAAATAACTCGAACTGTATTCATCTTTGCCACTAGGGCAAATCTCTCCTCATAGTCAATCTCGTATGTTTGGGTATATCTTTTTGCCACCAATCTAGCTTTATATCTTTCTATTGTCCCATCTGCCTTATGTTTCACTGTGAATATCCATCTACACCCTACTGCCTTCTTATCTCTTGGCTTATCAACAATCTCCCAAGTTGAATTTCTTTCTAATGCATTAATCTCTTCTTGGCTTGATTCCAATGTTCAAGTTTCATGGCCTCTTGGATTGAGGTAGGAATTTTTGTGGCATCAATGGCAGCAATAAAACTTTTGTGCTTATCAGAGAGATTGTTAGTGCAAACATACTGAGAAATAGGATATTTAGCACATGATCTTCTTCCCTTTCTCAATGCAATGGGTAAATCCTCAGTAATACTTACCTCCTCCTCATTGATATCTTCAGGGATCCTCACCCCCGGATTAGACAATTTTTCTTGCTCGAGAGTCGAAGTGGGTTGTTCTCTTCTTTCATATTTTTTGACAAAAAATCTGTCTTCTTCCTATTCTTCCTCACTGTGGACTATGATAGCTTCATTGCTCAGGTCTTGGACATCCTGCAAAGACAAACATGGTAATGACAAGAAGGAGAGTTCATCCACTTCAAGTGTTTTCTCCCCCTGAAGTGGTGGACTGACATAAAAGGATTATGTTTCATGAAAGGTGACATCCATGGTGATAAAGACGCGACGACTCTGAAGATGATAACATTTGTACCTTTTTTATTAGAAGGATACCCAATAAAGACACATTTAAGAGCACTCGGATCTAATTTACCACAGTTAGGATGATGAGAGTGAACAAAAACAACACATCTAAAGACTCGACTAGGTAGACTCGTTAGTAGGGAAGAAGAAGGAACAAAAGACAATAGAGACTCTATAGCACTAATGCCATTTAAGATACGAGTGGGTAACCTGTTGATGAGATATTTGGCAGTTAACACAACTTCTCCCTAGTAATTTTTTGGAACAAACATTTGAAAAAAAAAGAGCTCTAGTTACTTCAAGAAGATGACGATTCTTTCTTTCTGCAACCCCATTTTGTTGAGGGGTATTAACATAGGTTAGTTCATGAACAATACCATTATGAGACAAAAAATTGATAAATTCATGATTCACTTATTCAGTACCATTATCAGACCTAATTCTTTTGATATTTTTTCCAAATTGATTTTGGACAAGATGGGAAAAATTAACAAAAATTTGAAAAACTTCGGATTTATTTTTCATAAGGTATGTCCATGTGACACGGGTACAATCGTCAATAAAGGTAACGAACCATCTTGCTCCAGAAATAGAATCTATGACAGGACCCCAAACATCAGAATGTATTAAATCAAATGGAGAAATACTCTTTTTATGACTAATAGGATAAGATGCACGATTGTGTTTTGAAAATTGACAAATATCACAATTAAAAGACTCAACAGATTCTTTGGTAAACAAGTGGGATTTTGCCCACGTCTCAGATGTTGCTTGTTGACTCATGATTTTCGTGTTGGTTTGGTCATCAAACTCTAAAAAATAGAACCCACTCTGTAAAACACAATAAGTTGGAAAAAATATTACTGAGCAATTTAAATCCTTTGTGAGTTTTTGCACAGAGATAAGATTGTTAGCTAATTGAAGAACATGTAAAACATCCTTCAATACAATAGATGAGTCCAAAATTACATTCCCAGAGCCGCATATAGGTATACCCTGACCATTCGCAACTGTAATAAGTTGTTCTTTATTCCTTTTACCATATGAGTCAAAGGACACACTAAAAGGTGTCATATGATTAGTTGCACCCGAATCA
The DNA here is from genome assembly GCA_027742785.1 of Vigna reflexopilosa. Taxonomy (NCBI): domain Eukaryota; kingdom Viridiplantae; phylum Streptophyta; class Magnoliopsida; order Fabales; family Fabaceae; genus Vigna; species Vigna reflexopilosa. Next base: position 13,465,337 of record CM050926.1, read on the forward strand.
AGGATCCAAATAACTTGAGACACATGATCAACAATATTGAGGCAAATCTTACCTCTTATGGACATAGTGCATGATCTAGAGGGCTTACTCATTGATTCAATCATTGCTTCCAAGCGCTTGAGTTTCTCCTTATAAGCTTTCATATCAAGATCTGGTGATGGTGGTGGATTAGACTGGGAAGGACTAGATTGATTGGTAGCTTCCCGTTCTGAGGTAGTATGATTTACCCATTTTTGAGTAGGCCCTTTGTTGTTTCCCATCCGCTCGAGAACATTCTTTTTTCTATGGAGTTTGAAGCATGTTTCCTTGGTATGTCCAGATCTTTTGCAGTATGAACAATAGTCCCCATGAGTACCTCTTTCAAATGTTTTGCCCCCAGCATTTGTTCCCTTGTGGACTCCCTTTCCAATTATCATGGCAGAGCCTGTGTTGGAGATCCCTCCATGAAGCATGACAGTTCTCCGAGTTTCTTCTCCCCTTACCACACAAAAAACTTCTGACAGGGGTGGTAATTTTTCTCTTCCAAAAATTTGAACCCGGATTGGGTCTTACTCATGATTTAGGCCCTGGAGAAATTTAAAGATTTTTTCCCCTTCAATGAATTCAGCAAGAGCGGCAACATCTGTTTTACACATCTTTATTGTTTGGATCTGATCGAGTTCCATCCAAAGACCATTCAGGATTCCATGATATTCTGTTACGGAAAGAGAGCCCTGTTTTGTATTCAGTATCCTGTTCTTGATGTCATAGTAAGCAGCAAGATCCTTTTTTAAAGAATAAGCGTTCTGCAAATCATCCCATATTTCTTTTACAGAAGAATGAAACATATAATTTTTCCTTATCTTAGGAATCATGGATTGCCACATCCAAGTCATAATTAATGAACCTTCCTTGTCCCAAATTGAAAAATGTTTGTCGTCTGGTGCTGGTCCTTCTCCATGTATGTGATCAAGTTTTGAACGACCTTTGAGAATCCTTAGAATAAATTGGCTCCATTGTAAGTAATTATGACCATCCAACCAAGAGGTATTTCCTATATTTGGTAGGTCATTAGGTACCCCCAAAGGAATACTTTTTTCTTCAGACATCCTGTACCCAGGAAGAAGAAGAGCAAAAACTTCAAACTCAGATCTACTCAAATAAAGGCCAAACGAGTCGTCACCGACCCTAGGAATGGACTCAGGGGGCTCCGGCGACCCTGTTTGTGGCGGCGCCGGCGAGTGGGTCTCGCCGGAGGTGGGCGCGTGGTCTACACGCGCCGGCGACGGTGGTGGCGCATGGCGGCGCGTGGAGGCTCCTCTCACGGAGCGACTGCCGGCGTTGTGATCGCCGGTGTTGGGCACACCTTTCTGCCCTGTCAACGACCCCAACCGGCGACGACGGCAGCGGCGGTGGTCGGACAACGGCGGCGGTACGACTTGTTGCAGCGGAATCTAGCCCCTAAGATCAGGAGCTCTGACACCATGTTGAAAATAAGACTTATTATTATTCTCGAATGATAAAAAATACATTCTCATATCCTCTATTTGTAATAATCTATATCTCCTAAAAAGGAAAATAGGAAAACTAGGAAAAAATAAAATTAAATAAAATATTACGTATCTATTTCCTCTAATTAGGAAGATTCTAAAGATATTATCTCAAATTACAACAAATATTCTCTCACATATAACAACCTCATTGTAACAACCTGTCCACTTACTCATGTTATCTCAGCTTGAGGATTTCTCTTCTTTCTCTTGCGTACATGCTCCTCCCATACCTTTGGTGTTCCTTGCCTTTTATGGACGAATGCCCCTTTTCAGCCCATAAACTTGCCGGCTCCAACAAGATAACTCTATTTTACTTATACACTAGTTCTTGCTACTACAATTTGCTTGCTTTTCTAGAAGAACAAACCATCCTCAATGAAGACTCAATTTCTAGCCCAAATTGCAGCTAAATAGCACACAACACAAGTGTAATTATTGTGACCATATAAAAAACCTTTTCCAGAGGCACCTTTAATATACTTGTGAATACGAATAAGTGCATTCCACTGTTGAGTACGTGGAGAATTAAGAAATGGGCTTACCATACTAATTACAAAAGAAATCTCAAGACAAGTAATTATGAGGTAGTTTAATTTTCCAACTAGTCTTTTTGTTTTTCTTAGGATTAGAAAGTGGCACCCCTGACTAGGTATAATTTTGGTATTATGTTCTATGCGTGACCTAATGGGCTTGGAATTCATTAGTCTAATTTCTCATATAATATCCAATGCATACTATTGGGAAATGATAATTTGATTACTGGATTGTGATACCTCAATCCTTAAGAATTATCTGAGTTTGCTAAAATGTGTTGTTTTATTTGTAATACGACATGATGATCATTACTTGAATGAACAATGTCATCAACATACACAACCAAGTAGATGCACTCAAGAGTTGTGATAATAAAAAATTATCAACATTGTTCCAAGTCATGCCAAAGTGTTGGACAACTTCATGGAATCTCTACCATTCTTGAGACCATATAAAGATTTTGTGGAGGTGACAAACGAATTTGGAATACTCGCTTTGACCAATGAAACCAAGAGATTAAAATTTCCTCCAATAGTTTAAGTTACAAAATATTGAAATCCTATAGTGGACGGAACACGACTCAGTTCCCAAATATTAGGGTGAACCAAAGCAAAAGGAAACACCATTGGGAAAAGAACTAGGACTATGTTCTAATTGACATGATTTACAAGACAAGGTGGACAACTTAGATGTGGGACAAGTTTTTGCAACTTGGCAAGGAGAGGGTGACCCAACTAAGCCTTAGATGAGAGAATGGGAATCTACTAATAAGCCAACATGAGTAGAGGTTTGAAGATGGTAAAGGCTATGAGACTCACATCCAATATCAATCATCGGTCACAAACTCGAGTCCTATATGAAAACAAAATCTTTATTAAAGAGATGCACAATGAAAGGAATGACTGAGATAGACAAATGGATAATAAATTAAATGGAGATTTAGAGACATAATGCACATTGTCAATGGAAAGAGAAAGGAAAAGATCAATAGTACCAACACCATAAGACGGAGCCTAAGAATCATTAGTCATGGTGACAGATGGTAAAAAAGTTGAAAGTGGTAAGGGTAGAGAAAAGACACTTATAACCAAGGATGTGATCGATGAGCCTAGAGTTAAAGGCCCAAGGGTCAAAAGAAGGGCCTGTGTGTGATAGAATTAGTAGAACTAGAGGCTTGTCATTCCTTGTTCATAGTGTTAGTCAATCGTATGGCCTATTTCGTTACAATATCACATTTGGGACAACTCTTGCTCGATTTGTGAGAATGGTTGTGGTCATCATGCTGAGATACCAATGTTGAAGAGTCACTAGTTAAGACAGATAAAAAGGTATTTCATTTGATGACTTGCATAGCACAGACAAGAGCATGAACCAACCAAAAGAGGTCAAAACATTTAGGGATCCCAAAATATGATAAAGAACAATGGAATACTCTTCGGGTAGTCCTTATTGAGCCATCAACATAAAGAAAGTCCAGCATTGTTCTAATTCGTAAACAGGATGCAAAAATTTATTGAAGTATAGGAGACCTTAAACTTCGCCCAAATATTCAACCATGGAACCATCACAGTGTCTGGGAGTAGTGATATTCAAGAGATTTTGACAAATGTCAAAAAGACGTTGGTTTCAATTGTTTACAATAGTCTAGCATATTCTCAGACAGTAGAACATGTCTTAATAGCACAAAATATTTGCCTAAGAGAATGATTGATAGTCTATTTGGGGACATTGCAGAGTTGAACATCGACATGAGACCAACAATGGTGACCTTTTCCATCAGTGGAGGTTGTTTTTTAAGTAAGATGATCAACATAATTTTGGCTCTTAAGCCAAAGCTTTAGATCAAAGTCCAAGTGTCATAATTGGTTTTGTCTAATAACTTGTCAATGGAAACGGAAGCATTGACTTAATTAGTAAAAGAGGAAGAATCATACTGAGCACCACTAGTGGAATTGAAGGAGAGAAAAAAATGTTCCCAAATAAGGTGAGAAATGTCAAATGAGCTTCCATAACAAAAGCAAGACCAGGTCGAGAACTAGGACAACATGGTGAGACTAGTGCTAGTGATGGCTTCCGGAAAGTAGGCTGGATACACCAACATGCAAAGTGGCCGATGAAGCTAGGAGGTAAAGGACGCTTCCGAATATTAGTGTGTGAGGGCACGTTACTGCTCCATTAGATGCGAGACTATTGGCATGGTGATTGTCTAGCAGAGGCAAACTGGACAGTGACGGCGACAGCAGCAACAACTACCAAACCAATGAAAGGACAGGAAAGCAACCAATGGAGCGGCAGTGAACAGTGTGTCCACCGGAAAGGAGCATATCTAATTTAGGCTTTGGATACCTTGTTTAGATATATGTTGAAGAGTCAGATAATAAAATCTCTGTCAGTTGCAACAGAGGAACACACACATGTATATGTTTGTGTGTATGAAATAGGAAGAAGATTAGGAGAAATTTCCCTTATGTGTCTTTGCATACACATAGGGTAATGTATTTATAATAATAAGAATGTGGGCTAAGCCTAAATACAAATGAATATGTAAAAATATCATAATAAGCATAGGGACTATTTTTCCCTAATTAACATAGACACACAACTAATATCTAACACTCCTCCTCAAGCTGGAGCATATAAATCATATGTTCAAAGCTTGTTACAAAGATAGTCAATTCTAGGTCCTCGTAAGGACTTGGTGAATATGTCTGCCAACTGGTTGCTTGAGTCAACGAACTCAGTCTTGATATCTCCGGATATGATTTTTTCTCTAATAAAATGACAATCAACTTCAATGTGCTTGGTTCTCTCATGGAAGACAGGGTTAGAGCTAATATGAATAACAACTTGATTATCACATATAAGTGTCATGTGAGTGAGATCTTCAAATTTCAATTCACTAAGTAATTGTTTAAGCCACACAAGCTCGCAAGTAGCAGATACCATAGCTCTATATTCTACTTCTGCACTGGACCTTGCCACAACACTTTGCTTCTTACTTTTCCAAGATATCAGGTTGCCACCAATAGAGACATAATATCCAGAAGTAGACCTCCTATCAAAAGGGGAACAGCCCAATCAGCATCTGAATAGCAAACGATTTTTGTATCGTTGTTAGGACCATATAGCAAACCTTTTCTAGGTGATCCTTTAATATACTTCAGTATGCGAACAACTGCATCGCAATGGTCTTCACATGGGGAATTTAGAAATTGACTCACCACACTAACTGCGAAGGCAATGTCACGACGCGTAACAGTAAGATAGTTTAATTTACCAACTAATCTTCTGTAACGTTCAGGATCTGAGAAAGGCTCGTCCTGATTTGGTAGGAGTTTGATGTTAGGATCCATAGGTGTCTCAACAGACTTACAGTTCATTAACCCTGTTTCCTCCAAGATGTCTAATGCATACTTCCTCTGAGATATCACAATACCATCATTGGACTGTGCTACTTCAATACCCAAAAAGTATCGGAGTTTGCCAAGATCTTTGGTTTGAAAATGGTGACAAAGGTGCTGTTTCATCTGAGAGATGCCAAGGTAGTCGCTTCCTGTGAGAACAATGTCATCGACATACACTATTAAGTAGATACATCCAACACTTGAGTGGCGATAGAACACTGAATGATCCGCTTCACTGCAAGACATACCAAATTGTTGAACAACATAGCTGAATTTACCAAACCAGGCCCGAAGAGACTGTTTTAAGCCATATAGGGATTTGCAAAGACGACATACCAATCCAGATGACTCCCCTTGAGCAACAAAGCCGGGCGGTTGCTCCATATAAATTTCTTCATGCAAATCACCATTAAGGAAAGCATTTTTGACATCAAGTTGGTAAAGAGGCCATTGTCGAAGAGCGGCCATGGCAATGAATAGACGAACAAAGGTCATTTTTGCCACTGGAGAAAAAGTATCACCATAATCCAAACCAAAAATCTGTGTGTAGCCTTTGGCAACTAGTCGAGCCTTCAAACGATCAATTGTACCATCAGGGCCAACTTTGATAGCATACACCCACCTGCAACCAACAACAGACTTTCCAGATGGTAATTGGACAAGCTCCCAAGTTCCACTTTTCTGTAAAGCACTTAATTCATCCAGCATAGCTTGACGCTAGCCAGGATGAGTTAAAGCATCACCCACAAATTTGGGAATTGACATAGAAGAAATGGATGAGAGACATGTGTAAAAAGATGGAGATAATCTGTGGTAACTAAGAACAGTATAATGGGGGAAGGGTTACGAGTGGAGTGTATACCTTTACGGAGTGCAATGGGCAGGTCAGACTCATTTGCTGGAGGCGACACTGGAAGTGAGTTATGAGGGAGATGATTGCGGCGACTATAAATCTGAAGGGGTGGAGTTGAAGGACGATCCTGTGGGGAATGAGAGTCTAAAGAAGGAGAAGGATAACAGAAAAAAGGAATATCAACAGTAGCAGGTGGAGGTACAAATTGAGAAGATAAATGTGAAAAGTAAAACGAAGATTCATCAAAAGTGACATCAGCCGAGATGAAATGACGATTTAGGGAAGGGGAAAAACACTTATAGCCCTTTTGTGACCGTGGAAATCCTAATAAGACACATTTGTGAGATCTAGGAGATAACTTATCAAGACCAGGACTAAAATCATGAACAAAACATGTAGACCCAAAAACTCTAAGAGGTAATGGATGTAAAGGGTCTTGAGGAAATAAGACAGAATTAGGGATTTTGTTATCTAGGACAGAAGACGGTATGCGGTTTATGAGATAACATGCAGTGAGAATTGCATCACCCCAAAAACGCGAGGGTACTTGACCATGGATTAGAAGTGTACGAGTTGTTTCAATAAGGTGTCTATTCTTGCGCTCAGTCACCCCATTTTGTTGAGGGGTATAGGCACATGAGGTTTGGTGAAGAATGCCATGAGAAGCCATAAAATGTTTAAATGGTTGAGAAAGGTATTCACGGCCATTATCACTGCGTAAAGTGCGAATAGAAATCCCAAACTGAGTTTTTATTTCATTGAAAAAAGTTTGGAAAATAGAAAACAACTCAGAACGATTCTTCATTAGAAACAACCAAGTACACCTGGAATAGTCGTCAATAAAGGTAACAAAATACTGAAACCCTAAAGTTAACTTAACACGACTAGGTCCCCAAATATCAGAATGAACCAATGAAAAGGGGGATGACACTCGTTGTGAAACACTATGAGGAAAGGAACTACGAGTATGTTTACCTAACTGACAAGACTCACACGGCAAACTTGATAATTTTGACAAACTAGGAACAAGTTGCTGCAGTTTGGCAAGACTGGGATGACCTAATTGAGCATGAAGAAGGGATGGTGACTCCATGATTACGCCAGCATATGGAGAAGGGCGGAGATGATATAGGCCATGAGACTCACATCCTGTGCCAATCATGTGTTTCGAACTCCGGTCCTGCAACCAAACAGAATCTTTGGTAAATGAAATAACACAATTAAGGGAACGAGTTAGACAACTTACGGACAATAAGTTAAAAGGAGACCCAGGGACATAAAGTACATGATCAATGGATATGGACGGAAAAAATATGAACAGTACCAATACCATGAGAAGAGACTCTAGACCCATCAGCCATTGTTACAGAGGGTAAATTATCCGAACACGACAAGGAAGAAAACAAGGACTTGTTACCAGTGATATGATCGGTGGCGCCTAAGTCAAGGACCCAAGATCCGAGAGAGTGAGTCAGACCAACAAAAGGAGTACTTGTGAGTGTAACAGAAGCAGATCTAGTGGAACTAGAGTGCTGATGGTCTTCATACCATCTGAGAAATTCCTGAAAGAGTGCAGGGTTGTCTATGCTATTTGATGAAGTAGGATGGTCTGCAGACGATGATCGGGGAGGTGGATTAGAATTAGCCATTGCTATAGGTCGAGGAGGAGGTCCATGAAGCGCATAACATCTATCAATTTCGTAGCCTAGTTTGCCACAGTGGTCACATTTTGGACGTCCTTTACCTGGCTGGTGAGACAGACTCCGATCATCACATTGGGCAGTCATGGAGAGGGAGAAACCCTAAAAATTCAATGTGCTCCGATTGACGCAACGACCACAAATCCAGAAAGAGGGCGAGGAGGCAATCACGATGGTGTTGGTCGGCGGCGGAAAGCTCCGGCGACGCGCCTGTGGCAGCGGCGACGAGTGGGTCACACTCAAAAAGAAAAGAGTAGAACTTAAAACTCATATCTACTCGAATATAGGTCAAACGAGTCATCACCGACCCTAGGAACGAACACAGGAGTCTCCGGCGACCCTTTCTGTGGCGGCGGCGACAAGTGGGTCTCGCCAGAGGTGGGCACGTGGGCTACACGCGCTGGCGACGGTGGAGGCGCGTGGCGGCTCCTCTCACGACGCGACTTCCGGCGTTGTGATCGTCGGAGTTGGGCGCACGTTTCTGCCCTATGAACGACCCTAACCGGCAACGGCGGCAGCGGCGATGGTCGGACGGCGGCGGCGGCGGCGGTCAGACAGCGGCGGTAGGTACCGGAGACTGTGGAATTGGTTGGAACAAGACCTAAGCTCTAGATACCATATGAAATAGGAAGAAGATTAGAAGAAATCTCCCTTATGTGTCTTTGCATACACATAGGGTAATGTATTTATAATAATAAGAATGTGGGCTAAGCCCAAATACAAATGAATATGTAAAAATAACATAATAAGCATAGGGACTATGTTTTCCTAATTAACATAAACACACAACTAATATCTAATAATGTGTAAGTGTCACAAACACGAGGGGGTTAATCTGAACTAGTATACAAGTTTTGATTAATTTAGGGAGCTGTGTTTGTGGAGTTTGAAAGATTAAGTGGTTTAGTTCTCGTGACTTATAATGGGAGATGTTTCCAGTATTTTAGACTTGACCAAATTATACTAATTTTAGCGAAGTCTTTTACGTGTAAGACTAAAAGTGTTGTACTATAATGTTATTTCCATTTGAAATATCATGTAGGAAGCTCGAATTGCGGGCTGTGTAACTGCTGGTGATGCTTATCGCTTTATCGAGCAAAAGAGGACAAAGGAAGCTGAATCAAGTTCCTGTAAAGAAAGTGGTCAGATTGGAACCAGTGCTAAGACATTACAGAGGCCAAATAGTCTCAAAGGAGAACTTGACAGTAGCCCACGTGGTCTTCAAAAGGGGACTGCAGCACTATTTGCTGATTCCAAGGATTCATCTACCGCCATACAGGCCATCACCAAGTCGCTAGAAGAGTGGGATATTAGTGGATTTGCAGGGGCTGAATTTCTATCTGAATCGGTGAGAAATTCTCAACTTGTATGATAGCATTTCATTTCTCTACTTTTCCGTTTCCTTTAGCATCCGTTGGGCTTTTATTTTTACAATTTTGACTGAACTGTAACTTTGATCCCTTTTAATTCTTGATATGTTATTTTGGTCTCTATATTTTTTCATCATTTTAGTTTTCATATTTTAGAAAATTTGCAATTTTAATCTGATCTTTCGGGAATTTGACTAAAATTACAAATTTTCTAAAATCTGTTAGATGGAAATTATGGAGAAAAATATCAGGAGCATAAACGTCTGATAAATAATTAAAAGGGTATCAAAATTGTAAGTTAGCATAAAACTTTTTGGAGTTGGACCGCTACTTCCTGCATCACGTTTTTCTCTTCCTGCACTCCTAATTCAAAAAACATGTCTGTCTTACCCTTGAGTTGAAACTCTAATTCTAATTTCCCTTCTCATTTACCCTTGTGCCGCAACTCTCCCTCTCGATCCACCTTCCTCCCTCTACGTCTTGATTTTCCCTCCATAACATTTCATTTCTCAAGGCTCAAATGAAGGATCGCTTGGATACCTTTATGCACCTGCTACGGTTACCCCTAGCATTGCAGTGTCTATTGGAAGAACTTTGTTGCCTGTGGCTAGAGCTGGAACTGCAACAAATGTTGAAGTCTGTCCAGTAGCTTCTCCGTTGTCTAATTCATCGTCAAGTCCTCAGAACTGGTCACCTTCAGTTGGATTGGACTACCGTGCTTGTGTTTGGTGCTTTCTCCCCAAGGTCACTCGGGTTTTGAGAGATCAAATCCGAGGAGGGCCAGCTCTGGAGGAAGGTGTTTTTCCATGTTTTTTCATTTGTTTTGTGGTTGGTGTTTTTGTTGGACTCATCCCACTTGCATCAATGCACATGTCAACAAGCGACAAAGTGTGTATTCGAAAAACTTTAAATAGATGTCATTGTCATGGTGGACACATACTATTGGTTAGCACATCTTATTGGTTTCCATCTTATTGGTCGGAAATAACTAGACATTTTATTGGTTCAACATCTTCAAATAAAACTTCAAATACTAGGTCGGAAAGGAGTGTTCCATCTTATTGGTTTTCTGAAAATGATTAACGTGCAGGAAATAAAGCTTTGTAACGAGATCAGAATACTTCCGTCACACTATCTCAACATGCAGCAGACCATGTCCTTAGAAATTTCGAAGGGAAGTGTGACCAAGAAATCTGACGCACATAAACTCTTTAAGGTAGAGCAGAGCAAGGTTGATAGAGTCTATGATATGCTTGTGAAAAAAGGAGTTCTGCAAACATAATCAAACGTAATGCAGTGAATATGAAGCTGGCTATTTGTGTACATTTTTCTTCACTTTATCCTTGACTCATTAAGAAATAACTAGACAGTGACCCATGAAATGTGCGGAAAATAAATGAATGTATTCTTTTAGTGGATAGCACATCCAATGTTAACTCCTCTGTTCATTAGCGATCAATTTTCCTGTTATGTACCCTGATGAAGATTTCCACTAATATGTCAAGAACTTGATCATCAAGGACCACCCTTCAAAATGTAGAAAGGAAATGAAATGAATACATTTGCACTGTAGATGTTATAAATCAGTCTTATATCCAAGCAAGAATATCTAGGATCAAATCTTGATAGTTTCTTGATGAATTTCAGACCACCGCAAATGCTCTTCAATAACTCAAAAATGCTTCTTTCTCATAGTATCTTCACTTTAGGTATCAAATTCGTGTATTGGAACGTGAAGAGAACTTGTTTTTAAAGAGAGATCAGCTTACTAATGTCATTAATAGTTATGAAAGTAACCTAATCAATTAATATAATTCAGGTTTGAATTTTGTAATTTGATTATGTTTTAATTGATTATATAAATGAGCTACTCGTTTAATGAATGACATTTTAAATGACAATTATGTATTTCAAAATAGATTTTTTTTTTGGTACAAAAGTTATTCTATAATACCATGATTTTTTATTCTAAGAGAGTTCAAGATTGTCTTAGAGCCTATTTTAGTTTGTCAACCATTTGGACAGCATAAAAAATTTGGAGTGTCACTTAACCTGCAGTCTTCCTCTCTCAACCAAAAAAAAAAAACTTTGGAAATGCTATAAAGATAACCTCGTATTATTCCAAAACTGGAACGGAAATGACAGTAGAGAACAAAGAAGAATAGGAAGGTTAAGAGAAAAAGGTCCATATAACACTCATTTCCTAATAAATACTCTCATCAATTTGTGCCACCTGTCCTTTCTAATTTTGGACTGCTACAGGTTCCGCTACGTTCTGCTCTTATGGTTATAATGTAATTACTCTTCTTTAAAAAGGTATGATTTAATAATATTAATCTAAATAGACTAAATTTTTTATATTTTTTAAAAAGTATATACTACAATAAAAATTATTAGTAACTAAATTAGTCATTAATTAGTGTCTAAATTAGTTATTAATTAGAAGCTAATTTAGACATTAATTATTTTGATAATTAAAATCTTAATAGTTCATGTTAGAGTCCAATTTAGAGTATTATTCATATACCAATTGTAACATCTTATTTTAATAATGTAAAACTACTAAAATAAAACGTACATACATGATAACTTACAAGAAACATGAGACTACTAAAACAAAAGATTCTACAATTGAAGAGTAAAACTCTTTATCGTGTTGCTCCTCTCTCAACCAACCGCTGGTTCAATTGAAAAGATGTTCCCTTCCTAAGTTTACATTAATTAAAGTGATCACTACAAAAGAGAAAACAATACACAAACAAACACAAAAACAAGGGTAAGCTAGAATACAAAACAATTGATGATATGTGTGTGTGTGCGTGTTGCGTGCGTGTGTGTGTGTGTGTGGGCGTGTGCGTGTGTGGGTGCGTGTGTGTGTGTGTGTGCATGCGTGAATGTGTGTGTATGTGTGTGTGCATGCGTGGGTGTGTGTGTACGTGCGTGTGTATATGTGTGTGTGAGTGTGTGTGTGTGTGTGTGTATGTGTGCGTGTGTGTGAGTGATACACAAAAGAAAACATATCACAAAACAACCAAACACTTTATGCTTGACTATACTTGGAATGAATGCCGAGCTATGACGAGTTCTGCACTTGTAGTGATTTTTACTACTTTACAAAGTCATTAGATCATACTCACAAGATTAATATGTTTCACGTCTTGGATCATACTGGAAACACCCAAGACTAGTCTGTTTCACCTTTGAATACCAATATATATCATCATTGATCATGCATCAAAGTACCATAAACAACCCAACAATGCATCACAATTGAATTAAAACATAATCATGGAAATACACAAGGTGGATTATGTGTAAATAAAATGTAATTACATTCATATCTTAGTTTAGGCCATTTGTATACATAATTGCATTAATTGAATGATTTTATCATGCATTATCTTTGTTTCAGATTATACATTTGGATTTTGTGGTTTTCTTGTAGATTGGTGTTTATAAGTGTTAAAATCACAACTTGGAAAGAATTGATGTCCAAGATGCAAAGTTGAAACTAGAAAGTTTCACAACCTAACTATGAACGTTTCCACAACTTGTGGATTGGTCTTGAGAGAAACAAATTGAAAACCAGCAAGTTCAACAATTAAGTTATGGCTTTTTCCACAACTTGTGGATTTACTTTAGGAAGTGCGAAATTGAAAACAGAAAAGTGCACAAGCAGATTGTGGATTTTTCCATCAGAAGTGAAATTTTTCAAAGTAGTTATTAGCTTCTCACAGATACACTTCCAATCTCAACCTGGACATTTTCCCTCCCACAAATTCTTATGACCTTCTATACCTAGAGAAATTTTGAAAAACACATTCCTAACTAAAATTAGCTATCTCAACCTCACTTAACAACTTAACATCAATCAAAGTCCTTCTATACCTTTCAACATCAATTCTCTTCAACTAACAGCTTACACAAATTTTAATAGACTTAATGACAACCCTCAAAACCTCATATTCTATACAGACCTTCTAAATCAAAATACCACTAGTGAATACCCCTAAAATGAACTAAAAACCATACAAGACACCTCCAAAAGATGACCAATCAGTTTTACACCAGAATTTCGTTGTCAAAACCCTCAAACAAGTCTTAATCAACCTTTAAACCCTCACCAAAACACAGTTTAACCAAAATAACCCTTCCCTTAACTTCTCATTGATACACTTCCAATTTCAACTTAGACATTTTTCCCTTTCACAGATTCTTTTGACCTTCTATACCCAGAGAAACATTGAAAAACACCTTTCTAACTAAAATTAGCTATCTCAACCTCAATTAACAACTTAACATCAATCAAAGTCCATTCTATACCTTTCAACATCAATTATATCCAACTAACAGCTTACACAAGTTTTAATAGACTTAATAACAGCTCCCAAAAACCTCATATTCTATCTAGACCTTCTAAATCAAAATACCACTAATGAATACCCCTAAAATGAACTAAAACCCATACAAGACACCTCCAAAAGATGACCAACCAGTTCAACATCAGATTTTTGCTGTCATAATACTCAAACAAGTTTTAATCAACCCTTATACCCTTGCCAAAACATAGTTTAACCAAAATAACCACCCTTCCCTTAATTTTCACCTATCAAAACCCTTTTCTAGCCTAAAAAACTACCTATTTCTTCTGCTAAAATTTAAACAAAGCTTTATACAATTTGACAGCTCCTACTTCACCCAATTTAACATCTTTAAACTCATCACACACAAACTTTACATCACACCTCATAATTAAATCAATTTTCACATCAACACATATTATATACAATCAACTCAACATACTAAATTTCTCAATCCAATACAATTTCACAATTCCATCAATAATTCATCATACAAACATTAATTATAACTCGTCTATCACACAAATCAAGTAAAACTAGCTTCCCTTACCTTGCACCGATGATACAAAGTTGTAAGAACACCCCGCTTACTTCTTGCATAAGGAATTTCTAAAAACACCTATGAATCTCTAAATTAAAAAAGGAAAGAGTCCTTAGGACCTTAGATTTAGCAAGAAGCTTAATGAAAAGCACAAGACACACATGCAAGGAAAACTTCCATGCATTAACTCGATTAAAGAGAGAAAAGCAAAAATGAGTTGAAACTTATTTGCTCTATTGCATAAACTGATTGGATAGAAATGTAGACTTTGTCGTCGTGGTCGATTAGGCACCTCCTGGTCGTCAAAGAGATGACTCAAGATTTAGAACTCTTAGAGAGAAGGTAGAGAACTCTAGAAAAGTGGTTTTTGGAGGAATGATACGTTTTAAAATAATTAAACTCATTTATAACAAAACTATTTATAAATAAATCATTTAATATTAAAATAACTGAGTCTCACTATTTTTAAATTTACTATCACTTCTAAAATACCATTTTTTTGGGTTTTACACCAATTATAATTTTTTATTCATAAAACTAATTTAATTATTAATAGTTTTTAGTTTATAAATTAGTATTTTAAGTTGATTATTATTGTGAATATTTATTTTTTGTCTTTAAAATGATTACTATTTAATATGTATTTCTTGGATGTAAAACTAAAGTCTAGCTACACTCATAAATGTGTTGAAACCTCATTATAGAATTAAAAGTGATGATTTCATTGTTTTCTTACAATCTAATATTTAGAGGAAAATGAGTGAGAATTCCTCCATTTAAGTGTCACATCCACATTATTCTTCCAATTTTTTCATACTACAAAAGTTCCTGAAATTACAACAACGTGACGTTGCACATTAGGACTTTAACATCATAGAATTCTACATATTTATTTCATATATTTTTATATCTAAAATTATTTCTATATATTTTTTCAAATCAAGTTATAAATGTGTGATTTTTAGAGCTTTTTTTATTCAATTCAAACGTGGAAGCACATTATAATAGTTACAATAAAATAAAAAGACAGACAACTTTTTTAATACATAATCTATGAGCAATGGTATTTTGCATGAATTGTAGGTTGAAATATTGATAGATTAAGAAGCCTAGTCCCTTAGGGTAATTTTGCTTTTAATAGAGGGAACATCCTTTTACTTTACATAAAAAAATATGGCATCGGATTTTGGAGAGGAAATGCCATGTGGTGAGCTCAGATATCTGCACATGGCTTCTCTTATTTCTAGCCTTTAAACAGTGATTAAATAATAAAATTCTGAGACTAATTGGATCAATTTTTGAAGAGAATCAGTGACAGGTAAAGCCACTCAACTGTTGTTGGTTTTTTTAATTCTGTGTAGCACTCGGGAAATGTAAATCTATCTTAAGCTAAGCCACTTGCCAGTACTAGGCCTTGTGAAAGATAACAAAAACAATTGTTTACTTTCATTTTGAAATCTGGTTTTATTGTAACTTTTGTTTTTTGCTTAGGATGTCATCAACAACTCAAACTTCCTCTTCAAAACCTTTAACCCTTGGTTAATGAGTCAGTGAATTTCTCTTTCTGTTACTTCTCAGTCTTAATTTGTATTATTTGACTAATTATTTATTTATTCATTCATTGGTCAGTGAATTTCTCTTTCTGTTACTTCTCAGTCTTCTCAGTCTTTAACCCTTTGTTACTTCTCTTATTTCTAGCTTTTTCTCCTCTGATAGTAGCACTTTTGTGGGGGTCATACTCATAGCAAGTATAGGCTTTTTGAAGTTGATGGGGTGGTGGAAAAGCAAAGTAGCATTCCAAATGCATTTGCTTTCATGTTTTTGCATATTCAGCAAGTTCACACGCTCATGGAGGATGGCTCCACTTGCTCTTTTGCTGCTTTTTTCCAGTTTCTTCTCCCTCCACTTCACATCTCTAACACTGCTTTTCTCCACTCTTGTTTTCATGTGGAAGCACAAGGCAGTGGCACAAGAGACTGCTTTCAGTTTCAGTTTCAGTAGTTGTACTTCTCAAGAGAAGAGATCACATGGAAAGGAAAGTGTTGTCCCAACCCTAATGCACAAGCATGAAACTGTGAGACATGATGATGATGATGATGGTGATGATGATGATGATGATGATGCCCCTTCAGAAGTGTTGTTTTTGTCGAGTTCTGAGGAGTGTGATGCAGATCACACGCCCGAGTTCTCAGATGGGACAATTTCTGATGAAGACAGCCTCATAGAGATTGCACTTCCAAGTGGACACTTTGTGAACAACAACAACAACAACTGCTGCAGTTTGCAACAGAAGAAGAGAGAGTTATCAGCTCACGAGACCCTTATGGAATTGTTGGCAGAGTTCAATGAGGAGGAAAACCTAATAGAGATTGACATAGCCATGGGTTCTATCAAGTGCTCAAGGTTTGAAATAGAAGCATGATCAAACTCAAATGTTAATTCTTATATCTGGTTGGATTGTTTCGGATGTAATTAGGTTGTCATGTTAATGTTTTAAAAAGCTTCTGCTGTGCCTCACAAGCTTTGGATACTCATTAAAGTGATTTTGTTATGACCCTTCTTTTTTACTTAATGCTCATTACAAAAATCAATATGAATTAAAGTTGGACAATGTTTGACCCTTGCAATTATTACCTCTTTCTTTTCACTCCTCATCAACCATTTCCACTCTTATCTTCTTTCATTAAAAGATTAAATCCCAGTTTAGATTATTTTTTTCTTAAAATTAATTAACCTATTATATTTTATGAATATATGTTTTGTTTTGAAGCTGCATATGATGCAGAGTAACAGGTAGACTTAAATGGGAGTTATTGACTAAAATATTGTTTATCAAAGTCATTAATAATTTAAGAGTTTCGTAGTTGGTGGCGTTGGAACTTTTGTATAAATCAATGGTGTTATATATTTTTCCTTGTAATATAACAGACTGATGAAATGATACTTAAGTCCAATTAATAATATGATTAATTCATAATAAACGTTATTAGACTTATGTGAAATATACAGTTAGTAACAGTGATCTTTTTTATCTTGTAAAATGAATAAACATGTCCAAATCTTAATTAATTAATGTTCTTTAAAAATATTTTTAATCTTTTTAGTCAAAACGTGAAATTGATTAATTAATAAACATATCCATCTAACATAAATTAACGTTTTTTATAAAAAAAAAACTAAATTGTTTTTTTTCTTTCTAAAAATAAAAAACGTTAAATAACCTGTCAGACAGATCAATCTAACCTATTTAATTAACATTGCTTTTAAAAAGATTTAAAATAAACTTTAAAAAAGCATAAAATATCTAATATTTTTAAGACTTAATATACTACAACATTAAAACATAAAGTACTAAAGATAACATTTGTCCTAATTATTAATAATAGCTAACTTAATTTGATTGGTAATAATGGTTTAATAGCAACGCTTCCTTATTGAACTTTTATTATGAAATGTTATATTTTGGTTAGTACAATAATTTTCAATTGGTTAAGAGCATGTCACCTCATTAATATTGAAAAAATGAAATTAAGTTAAGACAAATGCTAAAATATATTACCATAGTATTAGACAAAATTAATTAAGGTTAGCCACATAGATAAGACTCATTTAAGTAAAAGTTTATAAACATGGTATAGATAGTAAATGAAGTAAATTAATTATATTTTATTATTATAATATTTAATACTTTTTCACACTTGACTAATTTGTTTTTTAGAGCGTTTTCACATGTATATTCCATTTGACTTTGGAGACACGAGAAGATCTTTATGCGAAGGTGTAAGGTTAGAGTTTAGAGTACGTGTAAAAAGTTGAAGAAGATCTTTACAGGGTATATTCGATTCTAGAAAAACATTTTGGCGTTCACCATGGGATCGAGGTACTTTTTGTAAAAAGAACGTTTTATGGTCTCTACAAGAAGTAGAATGGCAGGAGAAAGAGAAGCAATACCATATTTAGCTAATATGGCAGCAATGTTAGAGATGTAAATGAAAATGTAGTAAGAGTTTGCTGAGTTTAGAAAAAAGTGTTAAGGAGATGGATGCCTTATGGCAAAAGAATGTCAGGCTGAGGAGAAAGGTAGAAACAAGCGAGAAGGAGAAAGAGAAGGAAAACTCAAAGAACACTACTTCTATGTAGAAGACCACACTAGAGATTGAGGAAGGAAGTGGTAACAACAACACGAAAACACAAGGCATAGTGAGTACATCATTCGTGATGGGTGGAAGTTGATGCCATCCTTTTATGGACGACATTATGGAGGTTCCCCGCCAAAGAAACTAGAAATCCCTTACCATGGACTCGTATGATGGCAATATTGACCTAAATGAGCATGTAGAAGTCTATGTTACTTAAGTTAGTTTGTACACAACTGATGTTGTAGTTGAAATCACAGGAAAAAGGGAGGGGGGTTGAATAATGTTTTCAAAACTTTTCACAAATCAGCCTCTAATGAATATTCAAGGATGGGTGGTTAAAAAGGTTTTTTAGACGCCGAAGTTCATAATAATCAGTTAGGAAAACTTTTCATAAAGGCATCATTTAATGACTATTTCGATTATCAGTTGAATTGAAATAATTACTTATATTTTAAAGCAAGCATGTAGGTAAACATTTTAAACATGAAATGCAATAACACAAGTATTTTATACTGGTTCACTCAATTAAGAGCTACGTCCAGTCTCTTCCAAGAACTTTTGAGAGGTTCAATATTAATCTTGACCGAGTACAAACTACTCCTGCTATACATCGAACATTATAAACCACTATCGGTTCCCAAGTATTATGGCCACTGCTAGGATTTGAGTATTCTAACCATTCCTGGTATCTAAGTATTTTAATCATTCCTGGTATCCGAGTATTCTAACCACTCTTGGTATTCGAGTATTCTAACCATTCCTGGTATCTGAGTATTCTAATCACTCTTGGTATCCACCCTAGACAACTTTCTAGATATTTAACTTAGTTGAGCAAAACAACAAGTGTTTTTATTCTCTTCAGAATATACAACCATAATCAGTGTTTGATTGTAATTACAAATTTGAGTAACTATCTGAGAGAGGATAAGTACAATACAATAAAATCTGATAACTTGTGAAGTTGTTTCTTTTGGATTAAAGAGCATCAGTGATACGAGCTTGAACAACAGTAGATTAATTCTGCAATAATCTTTCTTGTATTTTCTCTCTCTTCTTTTCTCTTCTCCTTTTTAATTCTCAACTATTTTCAATAACCTCTCCAACTTCACTAACTTCTTCTCTTTTTTTTGAATCTTCTTTATTTATCCCTTTAAAGAAATCATCGTTGGACACAAAGATGACATCTAGATAGACTTCATAGCCTTCTTAAGTAACTTGGTTAGACTCAGGTCTACGTTGTAGAGGTATAGTACTTTATGAAAGCTTTGATCAAATAGTAGCTTGTATGATGTGTCAAAGCAAAAGTCTTAAAGAGAAACACTCCCAGAATGTTCTTTATATCTCTCAACGCCTTTATCCAATATGTGTAGGAGTTTTGATCAATCCTTTATGCTTTTCTAATCTGTATCGATAACAAGGACAAAGCATACAAGCATAAAAACACTTTATCATACATGCATTTAATGTCATTTAATGTTTTGAATGTTTATAAATGTTAAGTTATAATGCGTGTGCCAAACATTTTATCATGTGTCAACATATTAATCAATGCATCGTTTAGTAGAGCTTGACAACATTTTTTTTCTTTTGATAAGTGCACTATTTGAAGTCATAGTGTTTGTGATGTTATGCATGGATGATGTGATCGATTAAGCTTTTGTTTTATAAAGCCGTTTAAGATCAAGTATATTGTTTGGTAATACATGGCAAGCCTTGATGGTTAGACACATTTCCATTTTGTTCAAGCGTTATGGTGATAAGACACTCTATTTGGAGTACTATAGAGTTTGGCGCTATAGATGCATCGTTTTAGCAAGATGTTCAATATATGATTATTAGACGATGCAGAGCATTGGTCGCTTATATTGAAAAGTTGCTTAGATTATTAGCGTTTAGCATGCTTTTCATAAGATCATATGCTTAACCAATTAAGACTATAAGAACAATATTTTGGGGTTTTTGAATGCAAAACAATAAAAGTAAATATGCATTCAATTTCATCAATTGAGGCTAAACACTAGAATGAATGGATGAAGTTGATAATATGGGATGAATATGTTATTAGGGTTTAAATTTCACCTAATCACTTTCATGCATAAACAAATTCTTTTTCTTCATTAATGTTAATGTCACTTTCTAATTTACTTTAAACCCGATGTCTTGGTGAAGAAAGCCTACTATTAATTACTAGTTCACAATGTCTTGTATCCCTAGCAACTAATTATGCATTACATTCGCACAGAAGCTTAAAGGCAACCAACCCTCCTATTCCCATGTCTAGGTAATATTGCTTTTGGGAGAATTTCCCAATTCTAGATTTCCCCGTATGTGTCCATATTGAAAAAATAAATAATCATGGAATTGAATGAGTTAAACAAAGCATGCATAGAGCATAGAGGAAAAACCATAACAATTAATGAAGTAAAGCCTTTATAGTATAAATCAATTCAAATACAAGAGAGTTTACAGGTTACATCATTCCCCAATAACAAATGAGATTAGTTATCCACCACCATGGAGAAACTAGGTGTACAATGGAATGGAAGAGATAGAAACCCTAGAAAAAGAAGAGGATGTTGGAAAACAGGTAGGTTTCGTTTTAACACCAAGAGGAGGGGTCAATTGGTGAGGTTAAAGAATCAGAGTCTTTTTAAAATCTTTTTTACAAAGCAAACACCTTTGCACAATTTCTTGAAACACAAGTAATAGAAAATTTAACTGCAGCAGAATATCAAAGTAGACTACGCAAATTATAGAGTCGACTGAATGTAAAAGTGTAAGGATAGAGAATTGAAACGTAGTTTTTTATACTCGTTCAACCTCAATGCCTACATCCAGGGTCCTTCCAATCCCAGGAAGCAAATGCACTATAATGGTCAAGGTTTTTACAACAAGGGTTTTATAGAGACCTCCACGTCAAAAATATAAAACACCTCTCTAACCCTCTAACCAAAATATAGGCAGAAACACACAAGAAGATCTGCAGCAAGATATCCCCTCTTCTACAATGTTCAACCCACTTTGAACAATCCTCAAAGTGTCCAGACTCCACAAGTCTATCCCCTGTAATTACAACAGGTACAACAATCTCCAGCAAATTGTAACACGAGCCTTGATCAACCAAAGAACACCTCAATTGTGTAAATAATGATCAAGCAGTAAGCACAACAGAATTCTCCTTCAGAACCTCTTCAAAGATTGATCTCCACGGTCTTCTTGATGAGTTCTTGGAGCACTAAATCATAGAGAATCAATCTGAAACAGAATATGAAAATGTCAGTTCTTCCAAAAGTTCTCTGAATAACTCAAATCTCGTCTATTTATAGATTTCCATAAATCAGACGTTCCTGTAGTCGACTAAGCTACTAATGGAGTCGACTGTCCTCTGACAGTTATAACAGTTAAGTCAAACTAGTAGTAGTCAAGTCAAACAAATTAATTCCACATTCAATATAGTTGACTCTCATTCAATGCTTAACTAACATTTGAAAATATATTCGTTGCTATTCACAAGCATAACAAAATTTTAAATAAAACAACTAACAAAGTCGAATGCATAGCTCACATAGTCGACTTTGACACATCTGCACAAATTGAAATTCTTTTCAATGTAAAATCTCACACTGCACTGTATTTGAAAATCTGTGCAAAGTCTTTAGTCTTAATCGACTCTATTAATAATGAAGTCGACTTAGGACTTGTAGATTTGCCACACAATATAAGTTCATCAAAGTGCATGTGATTTTCCATTTCCAATACATATGCAATGCAATCACAACAAATGTAACATATATCAGAATAATGAATATGCATTCATATATCAAGATCAATACAAAACATGTTCAATAAGAATTCAACAAATTAGTAACAGAACATGTAACACATAACAAGACATGTGTTATTATGTGTTGTCATCATAAAAAACCAGAGTGAATAAAGCACTGTGAGAATAAGGTTAGATAAACCAGTGCTTCCCTTATCAATAATCTCAACAATCTCCCCCTTTTTTGATGATGCACAACCATGATTAATAAACAACCATGTTTGTAAACAAACATCTCATAAAATCAGTATCAGATTAAACAAACAAAGTTAACTGATTTTGTCCAGTATCAAAGTATCAGAGCAAATGTATCAGATCAAGTTCAAAGTATATTTCACCCCAATTACTCTGAATAAAGCATTTTGTCAAGCAAACAATCACATATCAAGCAAAATGAATCTTTCACAATATTTCTCCCCCTTTGTGCATTAGCAAAAAGGGTTTGCTTTCAGATACGGATATGTTGTTAACCAGAAAAATATAGAGATGCATGAGTAAGAAATAAGCAGTTTAAACATGCAATGATGCTCCCCCTATCACAAATATTCACATGAGATATATAACTCCCCCTAGAATGTAGGCATGTGAAAAATCTATGCTAACAAATAATGCTCCCCCTGTCATTATGCATATAACAAAATCATATTTAGATGCACAATGCAGTCACACAGTTATAAGAGCATACAATCAGTTCGTATCAAACTGTATAAGTGTCATGATTGCACAATTCAATCAAGCAAAGATACAACTATCAACAGTCTCACAATATAATCTCATTGCAAAGCAGTTATATAAGAAAAGAGATATATTGAAGAAAATTGATATAAAAAGATCAAGAAACTTGATAACCAAATTCCAATAATTGGAATTTATAACCCTTTGTATTTGGAAGTCGATTGATCCAATAATACAATCGGTTTCATTGCTTTCTAGACAGACATGATCCAACAATGAGTTCCAATCAATGAGTTCCAAAATTACATCACAGATAATGGTATTTTCAACTATTATCACAATCCCAAACTTGAAACTTTGCTTGTCCTCAAGCAAAACTATAACTTGGCTTACATAGAATAGATATACTACAACGGTCTAGCACATTAAAAAGCATTTTTCTCTAAGACAAGTAAATCACTCATGTATGCTCATCATAGAAAGATCAGTCAAGAAATAATGATGTCTTAGCCAATTAAGCTTCAATTACGGTGCTCACACAACAATGAATACACAACAGATGCAAAAAGATGATTGATCAATAGCTAGACAAATATGCTTCTCTTTAAGGCATGGAACCATTCCTCACCAAAGGCAATGTTTCACTCAACCACTCAAAAGTGTATAACTCAAGCACTCAAAAGTGTCTCACTCAAACTCAAAGGTGTATATTGAGGTGTTGGTGTCTCTTTCATCCTACTATCACAATGTCACATAAATCAACTTTGTCGTTCATTTAAACACATTAAAACACATTCACAAGCAAGTTATCATCACAAGGTTTTTTTCAAGGCTTGTAACGTGGCTGGGCTAAGAAGAAAATTGGTTTTTCTAAACAACAAAATCCCTGAGTTAAGAGAGTCATTCACAAATTTCTCATTCAAGCACAATCTCTCTTTAAACAAACCAATCTCACTTTTCCCAACTTTCCCCTTTTTGGCATTGAGTTGTTCTTTCCTTTCATTCTATTTTCTTTTCTTTATCTTTTTCATACTTGCTCAACACATAGCTCAATGCATATTCTCTTTCATTTTTTTTTCTTTTTCAAATTTTCCAACAACCCCAAACTTGAACCTTTATCAATACCATACAAATATTCTCAATTTAACTCAAGGTAAAGATTTCAAAAGGGATTTTTTTTCATAAATTTAGGCTTAAGGTTCAAAGGATAGAACAAACATTGTTCTTTTATTGGGTTTGAAAATTGCATTGGCTTATATGGGAGAAGAACAAATGGCCTTGATCATATGACACATGCAAGCAAATAGTTTGACAGAAAAATTTAGGCAAAATCAACCATGATTCCAAAGCAATAACATTCAATCAATAATAAACTTTGGAGCCCAACTTCTCACAGGTTAACTCAAGTTCCACAATTTAATATACATCCTGCCAAGCATATCAATCACAATTGAAACCATGCATCAATTTTAAACAAT
Organism: Vigna reflexopilosa; assembly: GCA_027742785.1. Lineage (NCBI taxonomy): Eukaryota > Viridiplantae > Streptophyta > Magnoliopsida > Fabales > Fabaceae > Vigna > Vigna reflexopilosa. The sequence continues at coordinate 13,489,747 of CM050926.1, forward strand.
TATTAGCAACCACTATCTGTGCTTAATAGCTAATTCAAACATTAACTCAACCATGCATTTCAAGCAGTAAAGCAACACAAGAAAATATTACTCATCACAAAACAGTTCATCACATAATATCAACCATTGTAGAGTTATTCTTTCAACCAAGTACATAGCTTATTAAAAACAAAATAAACAAAATTTAAAGAAGCATAAAAATAAATCCTGATATCATAGCATCCGTTAGTAGATGTTATCTCTCATCATCAACCCCTTCTATAACAATATCCATCAGTAGATATTGTCATCCGAACCTTCATCATCATAGCATCCATCAGTAGATGCTTTAACCTAGTAGCATTCATCAGTATATGTTGTCAGTAACATCCATCAACAAAATGGCATAACAAATGTTTAGATCATTAAATGTTATAGTGTTAGACGTATTAATCCATTCATGATTAGTGAAATAAGCCTAAAATTGATTGAAAACCTAGTTTCTGGTAATAATAATCGATTACATAAGTGATATAATTCATTAGATTAAGTCAAAACACTTAGAAAGCTAAACAAGGGCATATCACTCCATTATAATCGATTACATAAGTTACATATAATCGATTAAAATAGAGATAAAGGCATAATATGTTATACAGATAACACAATCTATTAAGAAAGACAAATTGATGACTAACTAGGCTAACTGGCAAAATAATCGATTATATAAGTTCCATAATCGATTAAAACCGAAAGAAAGGTTTAATCCATTATATAAATAACATAATCTGTTAGGTTAGTTAAAAGAGGCAGTTATAAGCATAAATGTTGAAATAATTGATTATACATGTGCTATAGTATGTTAAAATAGAAAGAAAAACATAATAGATTATGCTAATAACTTAATTGATAATCTATGTCAGGATTTGGTTTTTCTAAATAAACCAGACTTGAGACCTGTTTTATTAACGATTGTAATTGGCATATACTGGCATTCTTTCTAAGTTTTGAGTATAGGGTTTCTCAAGTACAAGTTGTTAGGAGAAGACTAGATGTAGGCTTGTGAGAAGCTGAACCAGTATAAATCTTTGTGTTCTTTGATCTTTCTTTGATCTTTCTTTACCTAGTTGATTCATCTAATCTTTGGTTATTGATTTCAATATTCAAAAGCTCTTTAAATATTTGAAAAATATTTTCAAAAAAGGTTTAAATATCCAATTCACACCCTCCCTCCTCTCTCTTGGATTGAGATATAAGGTCACGGGAGGGGACTTTGCGAGGCAGCTGGCCAATTAGGACGATTGCCTCCTTCTCCACCGGCGTCATCACAGATTTCACCCGAGAGGTTACCCTTTAGGATGCTCAATTCAGTAGAAAGGAAACTTTGGCCGACCATTATCCAAGTAGAAGCTCGAGCAGTCGGCCTCCTTTATTGCAACCTTTATATAATTGGTTTTAAACCTTTTGTAGGAAGTGTTGAAGAGACTGAGCAAAGTTTGATCCTTCTTAGAGATGAGAGACACCCACGACTTGTTACGGTGTGGCCGGGTTCGAAAGAAGTATAGGAAGGATGCTGGCGTGGGAGTTAAGTCCAGGGCCTTATAAACTACGATGAACGCCTACATAAAGGCCCATCCATTTGGGTGCAGTTGGGTAGGGGTCACATTCAACTCCCGCAGAACACCCATCTGAAACTTGGAGAGTGGTAACCAGATGGACATGTCGCAAAATATTGTCGTGTACGCATAGAAGAAGTTTGATGCATAACCCTCCCTCCCGTGGCATGCTTGTTCGTCCCGTTTGCAAACGACGAGCTTAAAATACTCAATGTCCATAACCTCCCCACTAGGTTAATCGCGCCCCTGAAATCCTCCAAGGATCGACCGTCACAAAAGTAGGAAATGTAGTTCCTAATATTGAGCGAAGCCCAACCGTACCTAGGAACAGGTGGCAGCATCTACTTCCACGGTAGTCGTCATACCCTCTTCCACAGGAGCAACATCATTATTTATATGCATGACTGCTCCTCTGTCAACTGAAGCTTCTCCCTGGTCGATTGACTCCAAGATCGAAGAGTTGACGGAAGACAAAGATGACCTTGATACACCATCAACATACCTTGACCTCCCCTACCTACGGACTCCTCAGACGAAGAAAGCTCTATAGTTGACATTATTACCTTCGACAAAGAAGATGAATGAAACTATCGGTTACAATAGTAGGAAGAATAACAATTGTGAAAATGACATTGATCACACCCCTTATTTATAGCCAAAAAAGGGGTTTCGATGAGCAAATCTTAACAGCTGAAGCGAACGTGATGCAACGATCCACGAGGCGCGACCCTTCGTTTCAAACGGGTGCACGAGTCCGGAGAAGTCATGTGTCCCACTCGCATCGATTACATTTTCTTATAACTGCCACGTTAACTGCCAACATAAGCAACTGCTCTAAGACGAGCAGTTCAACGAAACGCATTCCACTATAACATACATGGTCATCTACTTGCCTTAAAGAAACCCCTACGCATATCACCAATAAAAGACATGCTCGGGCTTGGGGGGCCTGTATATAGTATGACCGTCCGTCAACCATTAACCGAACGGTTAACAAACCTATGGTCCCACATGAGTTGGTCGATGAACCAATCGGTCGAATTATAAACAGAGTTAACGCCAAGAATAATTATATTAACCCTAAGCTAGAGATTATCATTGTTTGGGCCGTAATTAGGCCAACACCAATCAGAAGTCCATCCCAAAATCTATAAATACATATTTGGTATTCAGATAATCGATTACATTAATTACATATTTATTCCTAGTAGTATCAAACAAACATTAACTTTTGCATCGAAATACTTTCTACATATAACATCCTAATTCGATCAAACGGTAACAAAAATAAAAAACACTTAATAAGTGTTTTCTTTATGTATCTTTATACTAGAATAAGTGTTTTCATTTTTTTAAGAACTAAATAAATAACTATTTACACATTTAAGATCAGATTGTTAATCTAACCTTTTTCTTCAACACAATATTATAGACTGAATTTCTACAGGTCTAATGACGTAAGTTTTTAAAGTTTAAAACTAAGTTTTCTCCGCATAAGAAGGTCATAAACCAAATATCTCTCACGCAATTTCGTCTTATTGGAAAGCGTGTTGTATTAAAGAAAGAAACGTGTGAACAATCCAATGGTGATATGTATTTATTTAGTTACAGATCACAAATAAATAATATTAACTTTATATAATATCTTAATTTTTTTTCATAAGTAATATACATAGATATATATATATATTTACAAGATAGTTTGACTCAATCATAAATAAAATTCATTTTAATCTAATTAAGTTGAATTGGGTAACAAATTGTATTGTATTTTTTTTTCGTGTATTGAATTAATTTGAACGATAAACTTATTATACTTTATTTATTAGATTATTTGGAACTTGAATTAATTTTTGTAAAATTTTTGTCATTTTTTAAAATTAAGTTGATAACCAAAAATTATAATCTTTAACAAAAAATATTCAGAATATTGACCCAACCCAATCCATTCAAAAGTGTGTTATGTTGGATGAAGTTTTTATTTTAAAATAAGATAATAATTCAGTATTATTTTTAATGAGTTAGATAGTGGTTCTATGCGAAGCTTACTCGACCCAATCCACAAACACCTTTATTAGAAGCAAGTTTAGTCATTTGGATTTAATGTTTGGTAACTAAAATCATATTTTTTTAATATATATATATATATATATATATATATATATTAAAAAAATTAGAGTTTAAAGATTGATAAAATTTTAAAAAATAAAAATAAAAATTATGAATATGGATGAAAAATAATTTAATTCCATGAAAATAAATATTAAAAAATTGAATCACGTTAACATAAGCAAATAATTAATAAAACGTCTTCTAGAATTTGTCACTTAGAAATTTACAATAATATCTTAATTTGGATGGTCCAAAAATTTACTAATCTAAACAAAATACAAGGTTAACACATGAAAAATGAACCATAAATATATTTTTAAAATATTGAAAACCGATTTTCTTCTAAGTATTTTTCTGAGACACAGTTGTGCTACATGTTTCTATATATATATATATATATATATATATATATATATTATGATCATACATTAAGATATAAAAAAATGAATGAAATTCTCAATTAATGGTAAACTATGAGATAACAATTGATATTGTTATTACATTCGGAAAGATGACAAGACTACACTTGACTTTTTGAATGAATAAAGAACTAAAAAAAAAAAATGTGAATTGACAACATTAATTATTCCTTCTATCCCCTTAAAGATTTTGGAAGAGAAGAATGGTATGATTTGAAACTTGTGTGGAGGTATAGATTTTATGTACACACAACAACAGTGAATGATTGAATGAAATGAGTGGAAATGATGATGATGGTGGAGCAATGAGTGTGAAAGCTTGAAAATTTGGAATGAAAAGAAAATAATGGTAGGGTTTGTGTTTGGAGACTAAGATGGTGGAGAAGCATCCTTCTTGTTGAAGTAAAAGTAGGATTTCTTGGGAGAGGAAGTGGAAGAGAGAACAGTGGAAAAACCATTGTATTTCCCACCAAATTTTGATAACCCTATTTTCGTTAGAAAGTTAAACACTTCATTGTCTCTCACAAATGGCTGGGCCATGTACTCTTCAACTGCCATCCACTGAAAACAAAATATCACATTACTATCATTCATTGCTTCTTTAAATTTTCTTTTTTAAAATCTGAAGATTAAAATTGTTGTTTATGAATTGAATGCTACCTGAGCTGCTTCAATTTCTGAAACTTGTCTCTGAATCTCAAAGGAACGAGGTTGCAACATGCAAACAAAGAACAACTCTGATTTTCCGAAGAAAGCCTTGTGCCTTTCCCTGATACCATTAATATAATTCAGTATTAATTTAGTTTAGTTTAAATAAACAATCTAATAATCCTAATCACTCTAACACAGTATGTACTATTATATCATGACTTACTTGAATGCTATGACCTCCACAAACTCTGTTTCTATCTGAAAGAAGAAAAAGTATTAGAGACAGAAATGGATATGTATATATATATATATATATATATATATTCTGATCCTTTTTAGCTTACCCCCGTTTCTTCTTTTACTTCCCTTATAGCAGCAGTGCAAATATCCTCACCCTGCAAACGGGATTCAGATTAAAAATAATAATTATGCCTACAAATTCATGCTTTTAAATGGAAAAACATTAACCATGATTCATGAACAATGATTTTTTTAGCATACTTCATCAACGGCTCCAGTAGGCAACTTCCAGAATCCCGTGCCACTAAACCTACCATTGCTCTCCTGAACCACAAGCACCTGTCAAACAATCATATTGATTTTATTTTATTTTACAATGTTTTGGCATTAAAATGTAAAAACATTGCATAGAAATACTGAAAAAGTTGTAATTAAAAGATGCAATTAAAGCATAACAAGAAAATGATGACACGGATTACTGATTGATTAAAACAGGTTCAGTAATTTCCGGGAAAGTGACTGGGAAACAGAAAAGAGGTTGATTTGATTACCTCCCTTTTGGCATTCATGACAAAAGCACCAATAGCCACGCGGTGAGAAGCATTTGCAGGAAGTGTATCAGGAGTGTTGGCAATCCAATTCACAAGCATCAAGTAATCTGGTTCAGCATGGTGGAATCTAAATCCTGCCTGCAAAACAACCACAACAACATCACTATCACTAAATGTTTCTTCTTCTCCTTTTTATCTACCAAAAGGGTATTTCGTATGATTTATCATAGGATTTCTAGCTAGAGCATTCATAGTTAAATGTCATTGTTTAGGATGAAAGATGACTTTTATAAACTTTGGTTGGTTTGATTTGTTAGTCCTTAATCTTAATGTAGGTACTTTATTGGTGGTAGTTTTTTTAGTAATTTTCATGACTAACTCTAAGCTAGGTATGTGTGTTGCAGAAAATTAGACAAATGATTACCTTAACAGCAGAATCCACGAGGTTAGAATGTTCTCTGGCCAGCTTGATCCACACTCCCCTCTTACCCTTTAAGAACCACATTGTGAAGTGATTAGTCCAAACCAGAATCTAATAAAAAGTAGAGCTATGAATTGGTATTGCTACTTTGACACTTTGTACCTGTTCCCTCCATTTTGATATTGAGTCTTCTAGCAGAAAGGCAAAAACAGAGGAATCCATAGACTCTTCCATGCTTACTATGACTCCCCCATGTTGGTCTTCAACTGCTCTCAGTGTTTCAATGCCTTTACTTGCCACTTCCTCTTCTTTGGACAAAGAAGCCAAGGTGGCTGACATGTATGATCTTTGGAAACCAAAACTGTTCTTCATTCCTAAAAGGGTGTTCAATGGTTATTAGAGCTTAAAATATGAGTAAAAATGAATCTAGTTCTGTTTTCTTAAAGTGGAAAATCAGTACTTTTGTCAATTATAATGGTTATGGGTAAACTGTTTGATATAAGTTCAAAGTGAAGAATTACCATTTTTTTTATAATGTCCGATATTTTTATTCATAGAAAAAGAAAATATAAGGTAATCTCAACTCATTTTCTCTTATAATTTTGAATCAAATTATACATTTAGCTTTTGTGAAAACACTTTCCATCTAACCTTTTCAAAAGCACAAGTTGATTTAAGTTATAAGGAAGTTGTTTTATTTTTCTTTTAAAAAATGTTTAGTGAAAAAACTATCCAATAAGAGCCAGGAGTAAACATTACCTTGACCTTGAGGAATGAGAGAAGCAACAAGAGCTCTAATTTGGTGTTGAGGGGCATGAGAAGAAGATGAGAGGAAGAATTTTGAAGCTTGAAAAAGGGGTGAAGAAAAACGCTTACAAGCTCTAACAAGACTCATAATGAAACCGAAAGTGCAATTATCAACTAAACAGAGAATAGCAAGACCAAGTAATAATTAGGTTTTAATTGAAAGTAAGCAAGTTGGAGGAGAGAATCAAAGCTTGAGAATATATATAGGGAAAGGGTAATCACAAGGTGCCAAATCAACAATTTCCATGCAATATATGAAGCCTAAACTTTGATTTGAATGAGTCGTTGCAGAAGATGTTTTAATTTCTTCAGAAAATGAAAAGAGAAATCAACAAGAAAATGCAAAAGGGACAAAAAAAAATGAAGAAAAAGAGACAGCACCACAAGTTAGCTTTTCATATTCAAACTAAACGTAGGAACTTTGTGTCACTTTTTCTTTGAAGTTACAATGAAACGCGCTGCAGAAATTCATCAACCGATATCCACGTAACGTGATACCATATTATATTCAAAAATAACAATTGTTTTCTTTATTTTTCTTTGCATTAAATAAATACTATCTTTAATAATATTTTTTAGGTTTTTTATTAAACTATGTGTATGAATTATTTATTTATTTATTTTCTATGAAATATTTGATTTAGGTTTAATTTCGTGTTCTATCACTTATATATCATTGCTTTTTTCTAAATTTAAAATTTTCTTTATTTTAGTGTTAACTTTTCAATTTTAGTATATTTTACCATACACATTATTTTCACGTATTTTGCATGGCAACAAACGAATCATTTTGTAAAATTTTGATGATAAAACGGTCATTTTTATGAACACATGCACTTAATATATAGACTAAATAATTAAAAGCTGAAAAAATATGATGGAAAAATGTTTTGAAGAGAAAACTTGATGGTAAAATTGCTCAAATCACGCTAATTGGGTGGTATTATAATTTGTAATTAAATATAATTTTAATAAAAGGGTATTTTTGAAATTACTTTTAAACAATTTATACATATATATTTACCTTTAATATATATATATATATATATATATATATATATATATAACTATTTGACAATTATTTAATTACTTTTTAGATTATGATTAACTTTATTATAAAATAATTGTGAATGGATTTTACGTAAGAAAAAGAAACTGTGAAAACTTTTTGTTTTGAATATTTAAAAGTGCTTATTTGTACTCCTTCCTAGGTGGCAGTTGAACATGTCAACTCAGCATACAAAGAATAAAAAAATGTTGTTGATAATGGAAGAAAAACACACGGAAACCTTAGGTACTCTTTGATTTTAGTTTTATTCTTTACAAAGATTTGTGTGAAATAGCTTTTGAAAATTGTACCAAGATTATTAAAGATGTGTGTTGATTTTCTTAAATCAATTTTAAAAAGATAAGAAAGGAAAAATTCCATATTAGTTACGTATTTAATGCCATAAAAATAAAAATATGATATATTTGAATAACATTAACAATTTAGATTCGCATAGGTTTAGAATTATTTTAGTCTTTATACTTTTTTATATTGTTTAGATTAAATTAAATTCTATATTTTTTTAAATAGAGTCAATTTAATCTATTTATTATTAAGGTCGAGACAACGACAAATAATGTACTACCTTTTCAGTAGTCGATCAGACGGAGAGCCTAACCAAACCGTTTAGGCCAATCGAATCGTTAGTCAAAGCGTGATGTTTGCTGATCAACAGTGGGTTCAGATAAGGTAAATGTCATTAATGGCTAATCAATGCGTTTAATAACCACATTGACAGCAGGAATGCAACACTTATGGATAATTAACATATTACAGGGCACAATGATATACAACATTAATGAATGATTAGTGGGCTGGCCACTTTATGAAGCATATAAATACAAGATTAATGACCAGGTTAGATCATATGAACCAATAGCAAAATAAACTTGTCATAGCGTAATTCTAACTTGAGCGTCGGAGTGTTTTGTGCAGGTCAACCCCCGATCGGTACCAGAAAAGGAGCAGCAAGTTCAGTGTGGAAGAAGGGAGGAGCGGAGTCGTGTTCTCGGTCTACTTTACCGAAACAGATAGGATCGAGGAAAGATAGTGGTGAGTGAGAGGAAGGAACGAGATGGAAGGATAAAGACGGTGAAGAATTTGAAAAAGAAGAATGAGAAGAAGAAAACACTTAAACAAATTGATCATGTAATTAATCAATTGACTAAAAAATATATATAGTCTAAAAGAAATATAAATATAAGGACCAAATTACTAATTAAATTTATATTTTAAATCCATTAAATATTGTTATACTTTTTTTTAAAATTTGTTTTTGTTAGCTTAGATTCATAATTTATCTATTATTATTTTTTTATTTCCAATAGTTAATTCAGTGTTAGAAAATACTAACTAAGATGGTTAAAAAATACTTTTTTTCATTCAGAACTAAGAAAACCCTTAATCTCCAAGCTCCCATAACTATTAACACATGTCGATCGTCTTTCTTCATTGCAACTCTCTTTGTTCTCTTCACTTTGTCTGATCAATTAGTTACCAATAAAAAACACTTTGACGTTCAAGTAAATGTTCGATATAGTCAAACGTAATTAATGCAAGTAGTTTAAAAAGTAGTTCATGGTTTAACTACATACCATATTTATAATGCTCTTAATGGGTTGTCACCTTTAGAGAAGGTCTAACAATGGCCCAATAGGTTCTTAATTGCATTTATGGTGCTAATTTACTGATCAGACATTAATCTTTGCTTAGCCTGGACCAGTCGATCAATGTCCTATGTCAATCGACATTATTATCAATTCGGTCAGTATGTACACTTGCCCTCAAGCGCGAGCATTGGTATAATTAAGGGTGAGGGATTCAAATATGTCATTATCTGCTTAACCGCTTGAAGGGTGAAAATGCCTCGTGGAAGTCCGATCGTAGTCATCTGGGGAGGTTTCAGGTAGTAAAGGTCTAGGATATGCGGATTGTCTTTAGGCTTGGGGTCTTATTCTAGTGGGGGAGATAGGTCTTTGGTGTCGAGTAGTGAGAGTGTCTTTACCAACAATAATTCTGATAGCACCAATGCTCCATCGCAACCCAACTTAGATTTTGGCTATATTGAAGAGGTCATTTCGCCACAACATGAAAATATAGATGTGGATGCAATCGACGAAGGTGACGAGTTGAATTTGCCAAATGTTGTCGGATATGAATGGGTGAACTCTTGTGCTCATGAGTATGTTACTCAATATCATTAAGGACGATCCATTCGTTATCTATCCGAGTGACTTTATACTCTCGGTGGGGATGTCGTCAATGATTTTTTTAACTTTAGTGTATGTTAAGGGAACGAGCATGTCTTTCATGGATGCGAAGGTTCAAAGAAGGATTTCTTCTATGCTTACACTTGCCTATTTGTATAATTGCATGTTCATATCCAAATTGACATGTTAATGATTAAAGTTCTCTGTGAGTTAAATGTTGCTCCTACACAACTTCATCTGAAAAGATGGGGTGTTATTCAAGCTTTCAAGGTCATATGTCGGTGCTTGGCCCTAACACCGACGCTTGCTCTATTTCTCCACCACTTCCGTACTCACCTTGCGAAGAAAACTGAGTGGCTCTCCCTAATAAGTCATACTCGGGTGAACCTTTTTACTTTTCATGCCTTTTCGTTTAAAGGTTTCAAGGATTGCTTTTTTAAGCTTGTAATAAATAAGGTTGGTCGATAATATTTTCTTAACGGGTCCCGTCATTTTGACACCAATTTTTTGACACTATTTTGACACTGCCACGTGGCGTGATGCTATTGGTTAATTTATTTTTTAAAATAAATAAAAAATAACGTCACGATTGAAGATGAAATTTGGATTTTTGATTTCCATTTTTTCCCTTGTCCTGTTTCATTAGAGTTAAACACCCTCTATGTACCCATTTCTCCATCTTTGTTCCATTTCTAACCCATTTCTCCATCTTTGTTCCATTTCTCCGTCTTCGGTCTCACTGTCATTGCTCCTGCCGGTGTCTTTTTTGTTCTTCGCTCTCGCCGTCGCGTCTTCGCTCTCGTCGTCGCGTCTTCGTTGTCGTTGTCGCTGTCGTGCTTCGCTCTCACTGTCACTCTCTTCGCTGTGCGAAATGGCGAGTTCCATTAACCAGGTTCCTCCAACAACCAAGGTAAAATGGGTCTTCCTTCGTCCATTCGGTTTTGTCCCTTTTCTGTTAAGTTTGCAGTTGTTTTTGTTTTAGGGTTTTTAACTTTTATGGTTGATGCAGTTGACAGTTTGTCACTCATTTTCAACAAAGTATATTTCTACTTTGAACAAATGCTTGACAGAGGAGCACCGATCACTGATTTCAGAGACTCCTTTTCGTTGGTTCTTAGATTTGAGTAGTAAAGTTAGAATAGGTAGGAATATATTGAGTGAGTTATTGGTTGGGTGGATTCTAGTGGTTCTTTTTTAATTGGAGATAAACTTGTCTCTATGAATGAGAAGGAATTTTGTTTATGCCTGGGGTTGAGTTCAGATGGTAAAGATATTAACTTGAAGGAAAAAATGATAAGAAGTACATGTGTGAAATATGTAGGCAAAGGAATAAGAGATTTGGATTTGGTATACAAATGTTTGATGACAAAACTTAAGAATAAAATACCTTGTTCTCATTTTTGTAGCTTGTATATATTGGTTGGGATATCTGAGGTATTATTTCCCCAACGTAGCGGAAGAGTGTTTCCTATTTTGTTTGAAATTGTTGATAATTTAAGTGGTTCGGGTAGTTTTTGTTGGGGTAGTTTAGTGTATCGTTATTTGGTACGTAGTTTGTGCAAAGCTTTAGATGGTTTGAAGAAAGGAAAAGGTACAAGTAATGTTTATGTGGATGGTTGCACTTACATGCTGTAGATAATTTGAATTTATTGATTTATTATTTTGGGTTGTGGCTTGAATTGTGTTTTTGAGTAACAGTTATGATGATGAATTTTGTGTAGGTATGGTTTTGTGAGAAATTTATACCTCCCAAAGGTCAAATATAAAAATTTCCTAGAATATTGCATTGGATGAATATAAATTTGGGAGACAACGTCGTGAAAGGAGCTTTGGAGACTGGTGTGGTATGATATTTATTGTTTGAGTGATTTATGTTATGATATATGTCTTCCTAGTATCATATGAATTGTTGAATTTCAGGTTCATCATGATGTTGATGTTGGTACAATGAAGGATAAGAAGGATGAGCAACCAAGACCAAAAATGAAAGATGACAAACCATCAGCAAATAAGCTATTGAAAAGAGAACGTGGAGAGAGTGTAATGCGTACCAGAGAGCATCAACAAATTCTAGTTGGAGAACTTAAAAGGAAGGTTGTTGTGTTGGAGCAAGAGGTGGCCAAAGAGAAAGCTAGACGAAGAAGACCAGAGGATGGTGGACAAAGTGTGCGACGTGAAGAACTGTTCATCTCCCCGGGAGGCATGTCCACCGATCCACCTCCAACAAAGACTTATGCAACGAAGGGGTCACGAAGGCGTTACAAGAGCATAGCCCTTAGGACTCTTTACACTGGATTGCTTAGAATAAAAAACCAGTGAAATTAGTATAGGTTTCTTAAGAGGATGTAATATATAATTAGTCTAACATGAAGAGATGTTTTGTAATTTGGATTGTATTATGTTCAGTTTTATAAACATGCAACTTTCCTTGTTTAACATATTATTATTTTTAAGTGAATTGACTTTGTTATTGTGATTGAGAAATGAGGTTTTGTTTGAATTGTTAATGATTAAAGTTGGCTTTTTGATTTAGTATTGATGTATTTGATGGAGGAATGAAACAATGCATGTGGACAGAGGAAACAATTTTGTTGAGTAGAACAACTAAGTGCACCAGAAAAGGCACTGGTAATCGTTTATAACAGGCTTGTAAATGTTTACGCGATAGAAAATTGAGATATGTACAACAAGTTGTACTGCAGGAACCAATTCTTAATACATAGGGCACCAGTGTTTGAAGTTTTCATTTTTTTTCCAAAGATGCAATTGTGTTGATGTCTTTTTGTTGTTTAAGTGTGATCTTAGTGTGATGAATCATGTTGGGGGACCCCATGCTGGGCATAACAAATAATTAGGTTGAGTTCAACCACTTGGCTAAAGTCCTGAACCAAGTGCACCAGAAAAGGCACTGATAATCGTTTACAGCAGGCTTGTAAACGTTTACGCGAGAGAAAATTGAGTGTTGTACAAAAAGTTGTACTGTAGGAACCAATTCTTAATACATAGGGAACCAGTGTCTAAAGTTTTCATTTTTTTTTCCAAAGATGCAATTGTTTTGGTGTCTTTTTGTTGTTTAGGTGTGATCTTAGTGTGATGAATCATGTTAGGGCACCCCATGTTGCAGATACGAAACAATTTGGTCAGTTCACCCTACGTCATTGAGTCGAAGAAACCATAAAGATATTTATAATGAAATATAAAAATTACAATACTTGAACATAAATTCATTTTGTCCTTTCTGATTCACACCGATATTGGGTGGTTAACATTACAGCTACATCCATTAATATGAACTTCTACTATAATATCATGGCAATGGTGGTCAACCTCGAAGACAAGAACGTCTCCTTCCTTGAAGCCATATTGGATGCAAAATTCTTTCCAACCTTTTCCAAACTTTGTTGAATTCCTAGTATGTGAAACCAAAACCTTGCACATGATGCCATCCTTATGACGAAGAAGCACAACCTTTGTGAAGCCTTTGTTCCTAATTTCATTCCCAAATGTAGTACGCAAGTCTTGTGAAACAATCAATACGAAGTCAATGACATTGCGAAATTATATTATTCATCAAAATTAATTTGGGAAATTTGAAGTATTGCATACGTACCAAATGACTTCCTTCACATTGTGATTTAGTCAATATGACAGCGAACAATGAGGACTGATGATCATAAGTACATCGATCAATGAAATATTCCATACTCTTGTCGGTGCAAGGACCAAAATAAATTATTATTTTGAAATTGTTGTCACCCAAATATTGGAAGGTGATGTGGGCATCATTAAGCCTTTCATGGTAGATGTCTTTCATTGAACACCATCCAGTTGTAATTCTAGGATCTAATGTGTTCCTGTTATAAGTAATCAAATGTGTGTGACCATGATTGTCCACCAACGACCACATACTTCCTAATTCATTTTGAAAAGCTGCAGCGAAATGCCTATCGACATACCCAAAATCCTGCAGTGATAGGTTTGAAAATAAAAATAATATAACTCACTTGAAGAAGATTATAACAAAACAACATGTTTACCAAATATGTGAGGTGGATGGTGAAAAACTCCCACAAGATTGTTGACGTTCCTACGCTTGATGATGCAGCCATGATTTTGAAAAGAAGAAAATATAAGTGTTGATATGTTTGTCTTTGTTCATTTCACAAATTTATAGTTCCTTAAGTTGTTTGTTGAAAAGTTCCAACAGTTTTGGTCAAAGCAATGCATTTAATGTTGGAGAAGTAGTCATATCTGACTCGTGTTGAATGGCTTTGGGAAACTGTTTGACCGTTGAGTGCCTTTTAATGTGCCATTATTCCAGTCAAACCGTTTCACCAACGAAGGAATAAAAATTTAATGCTCCTTAAAACAATTAACCACCCAACTGTTGAAGATGGTGAATGCCTTGCATATCATTTATTACGATTGGAACTACATTTCAAATCAAAAATGGTCATTGCCTATACTTTCATTCATTGGTATACGAAAGTAATTGAAAATCAAGCATGGTCAGTGTCTTTCCTTTCACTAATAGGTATGAGAAATTACATTTCAAATCATGTTTAGGAACCCCAATATTTAGCAAAAGGAACAAAGGTTAAGAGATGAATTAGGTAGGCGACGCGGTGCAACCTCTGGACGAAAAAAAAAATGTAATCGTTTACAACTTCATGGTAAACGAGTACACGAGAAAAAATAAGGATTTGTACATATTCTGCTACTGTAGGAGCCAGTTTTGACAACATAGGAGACCATCGTCTAAAATTTTAGTTATTTGGCATAATTCGAATTTTTTTGACTTGATTTCGTTGTTTAAGTATGAGTACATTGTTACAAGTCATGTTTGTGAACCCCAATATAGATAAAAGTATCAATGTTTATGACATGGGTAAGTTGTAATCGTTTACACGTACTTGGTAAACGATTACACGAGGAAAGTTCAGGATTTGTACACAAACTCTTACTGCAGAAGCCAGTTCTGACAACATAGGTGACCATAGTCTAAAATTAGAGTTTTTTGCCATAACTGCATTGAATTTTAGTTGAATTTGTTGTTTACAATTACATTGCACAACTTGGTTTATTCATGTACGTATTTATGAACCACAATCCGCAAAAGGTTCTAGAACTTTAATTTTCCATAAAACACTTCATTATTAAAGAAACATTACAGTACTGGAATATCAACATAGTCATCTAAAGAACATAAGTTCATAATAACAATAAAGAAATCTAAACAACAAATTCTAAGTTTGATGATCGTTATCAAAGCTGGTGCGGAAATGCTGCATTTGTTCGTCAATGTGCCCAACTCGCGAATCCAGGGAGTCAATCTTGTCCCCATGGCCAGCTCCATGTTTGAAAATTGCGTTTGAAAGGCATAAAATTTTGTCTCCATGGTCATCTCCAAGTTTTCAAAACGCGTATCAAAGGCGTTTAATCTTTAACCAACGAAAGTCTGCATTTGTTCTATGCGGTTGATTACATCGTTTAGTGATGTAGAAGAACTACCTTCATCATTATGTTCTTGTTGTCTGACTTGACGTTGTTGATTCGGGGGGTTGTCTTTTGGAATCCACACGCCTTCTTCATTTTGGACATAACCAAATGACCCTATAACTTCAGGTCATATCCTTTGTTTGGACTTAATTTGTGTACAAGGATCACTTTCAGTGAGGACTTGAAACAACTCCATGAACATGGTTATCAAATGAGGATATGGAAATTTGGCATTGTCCTTTAATGCCTTTTTCATCTTGTATCTGATACGATGACCCCAGTTAATTTCCATGTTATTGAAAAGGACCCAGAGCAGCATAATATCCTCTTTGGATGCCTGACCATTATTGGTTGCACGAGGCAGTAATATTCAAGTCAGAATGTAATGAAGAATCTTGGGTTGAACCTTCATAACGAGCATCATAACGTAATGCCAGTATTCTTGGGGGTATGTCAGCATCATTTCTACAGACCAGTTGACGAGCACTTACACAATCGTAGTGTTCTTTCCACTCATCAACAATTATTCCTTCATAACGAACACCACGAGATGGGAGTGAAGTCAGCTGATTAAATACTTTAGGGCTTATTTTGATTTTGATCCCTTTCACTTCGATTCGAATAACACCAGTAGCCGAAATGGCCATATTGCTGTAGAACACTTTTACTAATTCTGGGTAGTAATCTCTTCATAAAGAAACAAATTCCAAAAGCCCATCCTCCGACAATATGTCGTAGAATTGGAAAATTTTTCCTTCGAAGTAACCGTCTTCTAGGTATTTGCTTTCCAAGATTTCACGACTGAAAAAATGGGTAGCAAATTTCACATATTGTTCATTTGAGGAGAAAAGTTCATTGTTTGGTGGTGGTGGTGATGTTCGTGGGGATGGTGGTGGGGATGGTGTTGGACTGCATTGGCGACGATGTCCACCAATAGAAGAAGACGCCCTTTGTTTCTTCTTTGTGCGATCAGCCATTGGAGGATGGTTAGGGATTTCAGAGGAATATTAATGTACGAAGGTTACTTGAATAACTTCAAGAGTGGGTAAATAAGTGGATGAATCATAAAGTGGGGCACGTGAGGACAGAACGTTGCAGAGTGGGTAGTTATATGGATGCATCAACAACCCTAAAGTAGGAGGACGTGGAGGCAGGACATTGAGGATTAGGCATTTATATCAACGTTGCAGGTGCGATAATCATTTACATATTTCTCGTAAACGATTACCACCAGGTCAATTGCCTCAATCAGTGAATTTGAAACATGAACTGCTGCAAGAAATGTCAAACAAACACTAAATGCTGCAAACAATGTAAATAAAAAGGTTTATTCACACTCATCATTAACCAAACAAACGATTATCAAAAAAATATTGTATATTTATTAACAATATATCTAGAAATAAAGTGTCATATACATAGAAGTAGAGGTAAAAAGTTATATACATCAAACAATATTGTCATCGTAGTTGTTATGTACAACATTTAACAAAGACATAAATCCAGAAGACGCCACTTCAGATTGTTGTGATACTTGGTAAGATTGGAAAGATTGGGATCCATATTGGACGAAATCAGGAGTTTGTGTAACATCAGGTAATCTTGTCTCCTGAATGAACACAATTATACAAATTTGAAAACATGTAACAAAGTAACGTAATGAAATGGAACAAACAAATAATTCAACTACTCACAGAATCTTGAACAAATGATGTTGAAGTCTTTTTGGATGAAGTACTTTTTCTTTTTGTGGTTCTTTTCTCCAAGGTAGACTTTAACCTGTTGGTGCGTGGTCGTCCTTTTCGCTTCACTGGTACAGGGCTGCGGATAAGTACATCATCACTTGCACCAATAGTGTCCGATATTGTAGCAGTGACCGAATTGTCGTACCTTAGTTCGCCTCCATCACTAATCATGTTATTTCTCATGGATGAACTGCATCCAAACTTTTTACCTAGCAAATCAAGTTCTTTTTTCAACTCATTAGAAGAATCTTTCGACTCACAAGCTACCTCATCTATTTCGTAGAATCGTTTGAACAACATTTGGTATCTTTGCATCGTCGGTTCTTGATTGGAATTACTATACGCTGTTCTAATGAGAGTATGCCTTCTAAGAATATTTTTGCTCCACCGCCGTAGAACGTATTTGGAGGGCACACTGTCAAAATCTTCCTGTCCGAAAACCAAAAGGGAATGTCGATAAATAATGCCTCTAAACTCTAATAAAAGGCAACAACAGGTGGCATTTCTGGTTAGTGGATCAAACTACACCTTATAAAATTTATTTGCACATTTACCCTCCCACATGTGCTCCTCTTTGATTGTGTAAATGTTCAAGAAGTTGTCCTTTATGGTTTCTTTGATGAAACAATTCATCCTTGACCGAAACTCTGTTTGGACTTCCTCAAACTTCTCATGTGTGTATTCTAATTGAAATTGTCTCTCGATCGGTGACTGCAACCCACATGCAACTGTGGTATTCAGGGAGGAGAAATCAGCTTCTATTTCGTTTTGGGCCTTCACTCTTAGGGCATTGTCGTATTGAACCACAAATTGTTGAAGTGTGGTACTTGAATTTATAAATCCATCAAAGAAAGCATTCATTCCCTCATTTCTTTGAGTAGTTGACATGCCCGCCTGGAAATCATTCCTCAAGTAACAAGGAACCCATTTGTGTCTGTCCTGATACAAACTAAATAATCATTCATTCTCCTCCAATCCATGTCTGGTGACTAATTCTTCCCACTCATTCTCAAAGTCCGTCGGACAACCACAATCATAGACAACCGCATTGAGATCACTTTTGATAGCCACGTATTCTTTAAAAGGATCACATTGTTTCCCCAACAACAATGGAGGTTTAGTTCACCATAGACATGGTGAAACTAGACGAAAATAATGAATAGAATGAAAGATAAAACCCAAAAAGTTGTAGATTGGAGCTTTCGCATCCAAAATCCGCCTTCGAGGGGTGAAGAAAGTTTTTGTGCTCCTCTTTTTGTCCAAAGATAGACCCTCTAGGTCGACTAAAACCTTATATACATTCTAAAAATAACAGAAAAACTGGCCTAGGCCCACGAAAATGACGCTTAGTGCTAGAATACCGCTCAACTGTGGGTGCGGCTCTTCAGAATAACGCTCAGTGTTGACGCCCACGAGTGTGGTAGTGGACTCACTGAAGAGGCTGGCGCTCAGCGGTAAAAGTGCCGCTCAGTGCTGGCTGCGGCACTTGATTTTTCCATCAGCGTTGACGCTTAAGCATTGTCCAGAGAACTCCTCAACAAAGTTGGCGCTCAGCGGTAGAATTGGCGCTCAGCGCCATCTGCGATTCCTCTTTTAAGCACTTTTCCTTCTTCTCTTGAGTCCAAATATTTACTACTTCAACTTCCTTCATCCAATTCATGTTAATTCCTGCCAAAACAAGGAAAACCAAGCATAATACCAATAATACTACCTTTAATTCTCTTATTCTCTAACTTAAGCAAAAAGCATGATTTCAAGCTAGTTTCTAAGTCATAAAGGGTGTGATTAGTGTCAAATTTAAATATAAAAATAACAGTATTTCAACCGTTATCACTAGGCTGGCCGGGTGGGGTGCTAAGATGGGCTGGCCAGGTTAGGGTGCCAAGCTAGGCTAGCCGGGCAAAGGTGTCAGGCTGGGCTGGGCTGCCTGGGTTAGGGTGTCAGGCTAGGTTGTTTTGGACCTTGGCTTCAGGGTTTTCTAAGAGGATCATTTAGCTAAGATTTTATACTGGTTCTCTCCAACTTAGCTACGTCCAGTCTCCTCCGTAGAGGGTTCCATTATAATCCTCACACGATTACAAATGAGTATTAGCAACACTTCTGGTACTCAGCTACCTCGGCGAGATTTCCTTGAGTATTCGAAGAACTCCTTTTACTAGACTACCACACCTAGATTCCTCAACTCAAAAGAGTTCAGTTGTAAGTATTTTAATTCTCTTCATAATTGCAATCGAAGATTGCTTACAAGTAGTTTAGACTAAATCTCTCCACGAGAAGGTATGAATATGATACAATATAGTCTAAACACTCGGAGGTGTTTCTCTCTAAAATCTTACAAAAGTAAGAGATTTGACATTTAAGCTCTAGAGTATCTCTTTCTCTTTTCTTTTCTCTTTTCTTTTCTCTTCTCCTTTCTTCAGTTCAAATATAATATTTTCTTTGAGCTCTTTTTCTCTCTTCTTTTCTATAGGATGGAGATGGCGTTGCAAACTTTTTGCAATTGTTATCCGCTATTTTATCCTCTTGATTTTCTTCATGAGAGATCTTTTATTTATAGGCTTGATGAATATTTGTCCGTTAAACAATGTTTGTAGTTCGTAGTCGTGATGCTTGTATTTTCTTTTTCTTCTTTTCACAGCAGCCATTGTGTATGTCAACTTTGTTAGAGCAGGTGTGTTTTTTCAGTCCTTTGCTTCAAGAGAGAAACATTCCATGACTATCTCTTTTGTTTCTAACGTCCACATTTGATTTTTGATCTATAGCATTATGGATGCGTGTAGAATAGCTTATTTGCAAAATTAGAGTAAACTTTGCATGCAACAGATATAACTTTTCTTATCACTTTTCTTGTTTTTGAACGTTGGCATTTATTGTCATATAATGCTTGCTCAGAACAATAAAGTGCTTTTTGATTTCCTACCATTAGGTAGCATTTTGCAATTAAGCTCTTTTAATTTGAAGATACCAAACGTTAAGATACTTCATCATAAGATGACATGTCTGTTTCGCTTATGGTATCATCTGGATATAAGTAAACGCTTCTTTGTATGTGTACCTTGTAGGTAGATAGCGTTTAGCTTTCTCAGGCTTTCTTATATCTTTTAGTTAAGTTGTTTTAGTCTAAGACATTGTCTCGACCTGTTTTCATTTTTGATGGAAGCCAAATACCTAATTTAGGTATCTTAAGCATTAAGCCTTTAGCTAAAATCTCTCTCAGACACTTTTAGGCAAGACATCTTCTAATCGAGCGTCTGGTTGTTCTAGCCTAGATTTTTTTTTATTTCCTAGGACCTAAGTGTTTTCCTATGAGTTCTAAGTTTTGGGTTTCAAGTTCTAGTTTTGTTTGTTTGGGTTTTTGGCTTTGCACCTTTATCCTAGGTTGCTTTATGATCTTTTAACTCGTTTTAATGTTATTTGATTAAACTTCACTATATGAGGTCATTTGTTCAGATATACGATTTTTTCTTTAGCAACTGTGACCGTAAAGCTTAGGTAAGCAAGTAGAGTAAATGGTAGGTTATGTGGGAAAGACATATTGGTTGTGTTTTTAGGATGATCAAGATTGTAAGGCTTTGTTGAGCAAGCTGGGTGACTTTGACTGTAAGGCTTTGTTGAGTAAGGATAGTAAGCGGTGGATTACATGGGAGTGACCTTTTGTTTTTCATCTCTTGGACATGGTGTGTCTATAGTATGGTTTATGATTGACGTGAATTTGATCTTGTGGCATGTTTGTGGTGTGAACTCTTTATTAGTATCTAATGGTTGAGTAGACTAGGTGAGTATAATTATTGTATATTATTTGACTTTGTTCTGCAAGTTTACCCTTATTTGTTTGTTGTGTTGTGTGATGATCGTATAACTTGTATGGTTGTACCAGAGTAGATAATATTATAGATATTGTTGACATTGTGAAGATCGAGGAGATGTGACAGAAAAATCTTATGGGGAATTTTCCAAATGCATTTAATACAATGTTTTATTTGAATGTAATAGTTTGGAATTTGACGTTAAGGTTTTGAATTAGAAAGATTTTTTGTTGCTTTATTTTAGTTGACATTAAATAAACACAATTTTCTTTTTCAACGGTATTAGACTTTTGAGTTCTTTTTGTAAGTTAACCAAAGTTTTATAAATTACACATGGCATTCTGGAAAGGGTATTACAATCACACACACACACCCGCACACACACACACACACACATACACACGCGCACTCACGCACGCACACAAGCACACATGCACAAATATATATATATATATATATATATATATATATATATGAATTTGATAGAAAATAATATTTTTCTTTGTGAGAACCTTTTGGAGTTTTGAGCTATAAAAACTTAATGTTGATCTTATCAAGGTAACTTATGATGATTGTACTCATGAATTATCAGTCACCTTCTCATCTTTATTGAATGTGACATTAATATCCTTCCTCAAACTGAATATCAGAATGGTCCTCCTTGGTTTCTCATCAATAGGGTCCTTAATTCAATGCCTATCATAATTTTTTTGCTGATGAGTTTGTTTCACAAATATAGAGGAAATTGAAAGAGAATTTTAAGGAGAGAAAAAGGAAGAGCAAAGGAATAGAGAAAAGAGAAAATGTTTGATGAATATTGGAAAAGAAATGTTTAGAGTGTGATGAAAGAGAGAGACAAGGAGAAAAAGAAAATATAAAAAAGTAAATTAGTGAAGTGAAAGAAATTAAAAAGATGAGTTAAGAGAAACAAAATTAAAGAAATGTGGTTGAGAGAGAAAGAACATGAAAAGAAGAAGTTGAGGGAAATGACATAAAAGAAAAGGTGTTGAGAGAAAAAGAAATTAAAGAAAATGAGTTTAGAGGAAAAGAAATTCAATAAATAATATAGAAGAAAAAAGAAAAAGAAAAGGAGAAAAAGAAGTCACAAATAAAAAGGAAGTCAAATATAATGATAAAGATGATGTTATTTATAGAGATATTATTATTGTGTTCATTTGACAATTTGAGAAAGAGCTTTTAGTGATATGTTGCAACAACTTATTATTTGCTCTCAATCAATTAATGTGTGCAGGAATGTACTTGAAGAAGGAGGGAATGATATGACCTTGAGGGTCTTTTGATTTTTCTTTGTAAATTTATCTTTTAATTAAATATAGGAAAAAATGATTTGTATGATAGGAATTAAATGCAATATTAGTGAGTGTTAAAGAGTACTCATTCATAATTAATGTGGAATTCATAGGGTAGCCTAATTCATAAAAGGATGCACTTTGTAATATAATGAGATATATTTATGAATTTTGATAGAAAATTGATTTTTCTCCTAAGAGTTTTGTGGAGTTGAGTTATAAGAACCTTATTTTTATCTTATGAGGGTAACCTGTGACAATTATACCCATGACTTATCATTCACCTTCTCATCTTTCATGAGTGTGATGCCAATATCATTTTCTAATTTAAATATCAGAATGCCCTAGTGTTAAGACCTTGACAAGTGTACCGAATCATATCAAGTAATATAAAATGGTAAGACCAAGTATCGTATCGCAGAAGACTCACGGTAGTAGACAATTGTGTAATTACTCAATTAATTAAGATTGAAAAGAAAATTTTGTTGGTTTTTTTTAATGCAAATGCAATAAAAGTAAATATGAATGCAAATTAATCAATTGAGGATAAACACTACAATGAATGGATGAAGTTGATAATATGAGATGATTATGTTTTTGGGGTTTAGATTTCACCATCCTTACTTGCATGCATATAAGAATTCATCTTCTTCACTAAATTGTTAATGTCACTTTCTAAATTACTTAGAACCCGATGTCTCGGCGTAAAAATCCTATCCTCAATTATTAGACCATAATGTCTTGCATCCCTAATAATTAATTCTGCATTACGAACAGAAGCTTAAGACAACCAAACCTCCTATCCCCATCCCTAGACAATATTATTTTTGGGAGAAATTCTTCAAATCGTTGTTTCTAGGTATTTCCCAATAACAAAGAAAACCATAAAATCATGCCATGAATGATCAAAACATAACAAGCATAGAGCAAAGGAGAAAATCCCTAACAATTAATGAAAGAAGCATAAATTGTTCATAACAAATTCAAATACATGAGAGTTTAGAGGTTACATCTTCCGCAACAACAAATAAGGTTTAGTTATCCATTGTCATAGAGAAACTAGGTGTACAATGGAATGAAAGAGATAGAAAAGCCCTAGAAACTGAAGAGGAGAGCTCCCGCGTCCCCAAATCCGCCTCTAAAGGGGCGAAACGTGTGTTTTTGTGCTCATGCCATAAAGAGATACAAACCCTAAGGCGTGCAAGTCCTTAAATAGATCAAAAATTGGACCATAAGCCTAAGTCGTTGGTGCTCAGCGCCCCTACTTAGGGCAAGCAGGCGCCCATGCGAGAGAAGTGGCGCTCAGGGCCCCTTAGAGGTCAAGCAGGCGTGGTGTGGCTCCTTCTACTGGCACTCAACACCCCTGGAGTGGCGCTCAGCCTAACTAGGTGGCGCTCAGGGTCCCTGGACCAGGGCCCTCAACCTGACTAGGTGGCGCTCAAGGCCCCTGACCCAGGGCCCTCATCCTTACTCTTTTGCACTGCATCTTTTTCTCTTTTTCTACATATCTGCCTTCTTCTTGAGTTCTGACTCCTTGATCATTTTGCTCCTCTTGCAAAACATACCAATAACCTACAAAATTAAGGGAATTTAGTGATAAAATCATTAAGTATAACATCTACTCACTTATTCACAAAACTAAACTAAAAACATGAGTTTAAGCAAGTTTCTAAGTCAAAGAGAGTTGATTTAGTATCAAAATTCAAAATTGCATCATAGATAACGATATATTCAATCGTTATCACCTAGTTTTTATTAATAGGTTCACAAAGAATGTCAAGAAAGGATCACTCATCAAGTCTCAATATGCAACAAAAATCAAGTTATGCTTCAAATACTAGGGTTTTTGTTGTTGTATGGTCTTTCTATATTTATACTAGGGTTAGATAGTCCTAGGAATGTTGATAATAGGTTCTAATATGACTTCAAAAGGCTTTTGGATGATGCAAGACAAGTCTTGACTAGGTTCTTCCTTAGAGAAAGAAAGGTTAAGAGCCTATGGTTGGGACAAGTTATAATGATGCTTTATTGGAGGAAAGCTAATGTAGTTTTGCTTATTGGTGTTTGTAGACCAAGAGGTATCTTTGTATTTTAGAGTGTTCCTAGTAAGCTAAAGGTGGTGGATAAGGTAAGGAAGGAAAGCTTACCAAACAAAAATGAAGAAAAATGGAATTGGAACAAAATAAATGATGACAAAAAAAACTATGAATGAAGAGGGACAATTTAGTATGGTAATTACCTTATCAACTGCATAGAACTCTTAGGCTGGCTAGGATCCTTGAGGTGTTCTTTGGACACGCTTCTTTCTCTAACTTGCTGCTCCCTTTCTCTAACTTTAATCATGTCTTGTAACTAATTCTTCTTGTGCAATTATGTTTCAACTCTTGATCACATCAACGTCTTTTTTTAATCGATATTAGTACGAGTTATTTTTCGTTTTACATTTTTATATTATTGTAAACAACTATTCTTCTTCATTAGACATAAGTCAAGGTTTTCTAAGAAAAACTATTTTTATGAACTAGATTGTTTTAATTGATGTACATTGTAGTTATTTTTTTCTTGTGAATGTCTGTAATTATTTGTTTTATTAACGACGAATTGTCAAATAGCTTGTTAGTTTTTTTTTTAATGTTGACTTGGAAAACTTTTGACTAGTATCAATTAGGAAAAATTTTAAGTTGATATAATCGAAAAGTTATGGACAAAACTCCATTCAATAACAATCTAAAATAAATTCATCAATATGAACCCAAATAATTATGGTTAACATCGATTGAAAGCAATATCAACTAATATCAATAAGAAAAAACATCATTAAATTAGTTAAAAAATCTTAACAAATTTTGAACGAAAAATAATATTTATCACAATCCTTTAAAAGATATATTATCAATATTAATATTTTTAAAATATAAAATTATTTAATATTTAAATAACTAATTTATTTCATAGTAATTAACATATTTTATTCTGACAAAAAAATTTAAAATTCAATAAATTTAAATTATATAATTTATAAACGTTGAAGTTAAAAAACTACTTTAAGATACATTTAATTTTTTTTTGTTAATATCCATATATATATATATATATATAATATGAAAACGTGGGATATTTTAATAAATAAAAGTTGATAAAAAAAAAATAAATTGTGAAAGTCTTAAATGGTGGGTGAAAAATTCCAAAAAAAAAAGCCAAAATTAATATATTCGTGGGAGACAAGTGGACCTGATTATGTAAAGAGTCTATATTTGGCAAGAATCGTACTTTGCTTTACACCTCAATTCCACTTCTTCTTTTTTAACGACGCTTAATTATTATTTTATTATTTAATATGGTCTTTATTCTTTTCACTATTTAATTTGATATTTTATATTTTGGTAATTTTTTTTCAAATTTGATTTTTTTTAATGCGGTCTAAATTATTAACGAAAGAGTGAATAAAATAACAATTATTAAGATGTGATAATATTTTATCTAAGGTGTTTGTTGTGACGTGGTCTTCGCTCTTTATTTACCAACATTAGGTTCTATAAATCCATGGCAGTTAAAGACGCCACTGTGGTCGTTAGAAACTCCAAAGAGAAACTCAACAGTCTTAGAAAAGCTTGACTTGACAGCCCCAGAAAAAAAGCTCAATAATCTTATATAGAAGCTCGACAATTTCAAAGAAAAGCTTAGCAACCCAGAAAAGTGTAATATATAATATCCCTAAGTCCAAAGACTATATAAGCTACAAAATGAATCCAGATTTAAATTTTCAAAATCCAATTTAAATTTAATTACGTAGATTAAGATTTCAATTTTCAAATTTTAAAAATATCTAATGTAAATGCGATTAAGTGGATTGGATTTAAAATTCAAAAATTTAAATTTAAATTTGAAATAAATTCTTTTAAATAGACTTAAAACAATATCAATTGTATTATCATAAATTGGAAATTTGTGTCTTTTCTCCGCCCATAATTTCTTCCAAGATATCTTTTTAATATTGGTTTTATATAAACAATATACTTTTCCTATAAAATCAGATAATTAATTTGCAATTTCTAAAGAGTATAATTAGTTTTATATATATATATATATATATATATATATATATATATATATAGAAATAGAAATAGAAATAGAAAGATAGATAAATGATTATGTTGAAATAATAATTAATTATATTTATTAATGTTTTATTATCATTTATTTTGCATAAAAATTTAATTTAAATGTTCGTAAAAAACTGATAACTATTTAGGTACTTATATTATTAATATTTTGTTTATATAATTTATATGATAATAAATAATGGATAAAATAAAATAATTGAATATTTTATTAATATATGTTTGTATATTATAGAAATAAATATTTAAAATAATAAGTCAATTTAATAATTTAAATTAAATTTTGATATCTTGTAAATTTATTTTAATTTGAAATATGCATTTTTATTTATTGAATTTATAATAAATTGTTATTTTAATTAAAATTTATTTTAAAATACAACAAACCAACTATCAAGTACCAACATTATATTTTTAACTCTCTCTTTTTCTTAATTTAAAATATTTACTTTTAACTTTTTTTCTGTTTATTTTTTTTTATCTCTTCTCTCCCATACAAATAAAGTATACGAGCGACAAAAGTTTTATAATCTGATTTATTTTGATCGTGATTAACTGAAAATTACAGTCTATTTCCGTTAGAATGACTTGACAGGCTAACCACTAAAAAAGTACCAAAGAAAATTACATTTTTTTTTCATGAAAACAGTTTAAATTGACGAGTTAAGAAAAATTTAATAATTTTTCTATTAATATTATTGATTTTGTACAATAAACTATCAAGTAACACATTGATCTTGATTTTTTAGATACATTAAAAAGATAAAAGAAACAGATAGTATGAACCCTAAGTTTAAACACATTTTTACATGCATCAGAAAGTGAGTTTACCTTGTTGGCAAAAAATCACTTTTTTGATTACCAAAAGAAAAAGGAATTCCATAAACCAGTTATCATACAGAAGAAAGAGAAAATCTTAATTCTAAGCAGTAGTCAATCATTGATTGCCATTCAAAGTCAAACGAAAACCATACGCATCATTGAATTGAATTTGATTTTTTTTTTTTCTATTACCTCGTCTCCTTCTAGATTTTGTTCATGAAGCACAGAACTAACTTTTAAACAATAAAATACACAAATGAATAAGAAAACAAAATATTTATAGAAAATTGTATATAGTGACTTCAAGTCTTAGGATTGTATATACCCTAGTCATTTCCAGAAAGTCTTGTGACAATTTGAACTATTTATTTATGTAATTAGGGTTCTATACATCACTAACTTCTTAATTATATGTTCATGTGAAAGTTTGATATATGTTTCATATTTTTGACCCATAAAGCACCATCATCAACTACTCACACACTAGTCTTAATATAGCATTATCCTAACGAACAATAATATTTGACTATATAGATACTTTAAGAAGAATATTAAATAGTTGGTTTAAACTCTAGTTTGGTTTTCGTGTTGTTTGAAAATTTTAATTTGATTATCAAATTTTAAGTATTCTCAATTTAGTCTTTTTTTTTAAATATGAAATAAATAAACCTTTTTCATTAATTTAACTTAAATTGCGTGAAGTTTTGATGAATGAACTCTAATATTAAATGAATTATGTGTCATTTGGATTGGTTGAGGTGTTTAATCCACCTCTTTCACATGTTGTTTCTTTAACCTTCACATCCCCTTCTCCATTCCCATGTATTTCTCGCTGATGTTATGCAACGTTTCCATGATCTCCTTCCAATAATCTTAGAAGTAGTAATCGCTCTTTGTGAATGACTTGTGTCCCTTGTAACGCTCTAGAGGGAGCTTGAACTCCATGTCAGTGAACAACGTGTCTGAGTCAACCCATCAGATCGACTCGACCTCTAGGTGGGCCATCATCACGACTTGTACTACATGGTACTTGACCCAAACGTGAACGTAGCATCCCACTTTAGTCACGAGTTATGATAAACGTTCAAAATTATTTGAATTTTTACGCATCCAAAAATAGAGTTAATAAAAGCTTTAATATTCTATCATGCATAAAGGAATAATATGGTCACAATTAAATAAAATATCCAAAACCAAATTACATTGTCTTCTAACTTTTATTAAAAAGCAACTTAAAGAAAACTTATGTTTACTTTAAGAAATGTCTTACTTTAAACTTCTTTTTATCTTCTCCTTCCTGGTTGGTCTCCCTTCCTAGAAAGACTTCTACCAAGACCATCAACAACATGTCTTCATCTTTATTTGCTTATGCTACTATCATTATTCATATGGAGTCCTTTGAAGAATCTTCATCAACCCACTTGGAAGATCATCTTATGTTGAAGGAGCATCTTCAAAAAAATCTCCATGTTTGATATCAAGAGCTACGGTCATTAGTGCAATAATACTCTTTGCTACATCTACATTACATACATTACATGAGTATTGGCAAATTTACTTTATATCAAATCCTATACTAATGTAACATCATTACAAATGCTATGATATATATATATATATATATATATATATATATATATATATATATATATGATATACTGTTTCAAATTGATACAATGAGTTCTGATACAGACTATGATATCAATCATATATTGCTCACATACTGTTATAATGCTACGTCTCTTTATGATAGAGGAACATCATATTCTTAATGGTCTGTAAGTAATTTTGATGTTCTTTAGCACATATATATTCCATGTTACTTGTTCTTCCATTTTTAGCACATACATATTTTTATAATTTTATAATTTTATAATTTTATAATTTTATAATTTTATAATTTTATAATTTTATAATTTTATAATTTTATAATTTTATAATTTTATAATTTTATAATTTTATAATTTTATAATTTTATAATTTTATAATTTTATAATTTTATAATTTTATAATTTTATAATTTTATAATTTTATAATTTTATAATTTTATAATTTTATAATTTTATAATTTTATAATTTTATAATTTTATAATTTTATAATTTTATAATTTTATAATTTTATAATTTTATAATTTTATAATTTTATAATTTTATAATTTTATAATTTTATAATTTTATAATTTTATAATTTTATAATTTTATAATTTTATAATTTTATAATTTTATAATTTTATAATTTTATAATTTTATAATTTTATAATTTATTAATTTTATAATTTATTAATTTTATTAATTTTTTTTCTTTATTTTTATATTTTTTAATTTCATATTTTTATAATGTTATAATTTTATAATTTTATATTTCATAATTTTATAGTTAAATATTATATACTTTTATAATTTTATATTTTAATTTTTTCTATATTTTTATTTTGTATTTTTATAATGTTATACTTTTAATTAAATTTAAAAACAATTATCTTTAAATACAAGAAATCTCGTCATCATGGTTTTTTTTTAGCAAAGTTCTATGGGGTGAGATTTAAATATTGTGATTATGCAAATAACTGTAACATCATATGTTAACTAGAATATTTAACTATATTGATTCAGTTAAATGTTTTAAAATTTTGAAAATTCATTGAACAACAAAAATTTAATAAGTACTCATTTGAAAATTTCTAAATCTATCTAGTGAAATCTAATCAATTGAAATCTTATGAAAGATATGTAATGTTGTGAGTCTAAGTAGTTAGACTATACAATTCATTAAATGGTGAGACACCATGAATAACAATGCAATTAAGCTATAAAAAACTATTATATGACTCAAGTCAAAATCATTACCGGTTTAAATTACAATTGTGTTAACATGTGTGAAGCACAAAGAGTACCAAATATTTTGTAATTGAAGAGTAATACCCATTACATGCGGTGCAAAGAGACCCACATGCTCCAAAACCAGCTGAATGGCGCAAGTTCAAAGATTCCACTTCTGTTTTGTCCTTTCCACCAAATTTAAATTAAAAAGGAGTATCAAATTATTAAAAAAATCTGTATAATGCTACATGTCCCAAGTCCACTACCACCCTCAACGTTGAAAGTTACTTGAACCCAGAACATCCTGGTACCTCTGGGGTCTTTGAGGGTGTCTGTTGTCCCAGGTTTGCACCAATTATCCACTTCCTATCTGAATTGCTTCTTTCAATTGGTAATGTTATTGTTCTTCGAGTTATCTCAACTGGGCACTTGATTTTGCTTGCAAATTTGATTGAACTTGATCTTTCTGGCAGTCTCATTGCAGAGTAAAAGTCAAAGGGTTAAATTAAATTACAATGCTTTGATTCCATTGGCTTTAAATTTCTCAGTAAAATTGTCTGTGTCAATTGGAGTATTGAGTTACTCTGTTGCTTTGTCTGTACGATGTTCTTAAGTTTTGTGTTTCTGATGATGATTAATTGGTGATTGATAGTAAGTTTGGGAGTTACTAGTATGAAACTCTAATCCTTTTGATAGTTGGTCGTAGGATTTTCTTTTTCTTATTTTGATATATGATAATGAATTATCTAAGATGAAACTGGGAGGGGTGTTCTGGTAAACGGGCTAGTCTATAATGGGAGAGACACCCACATTTAGTACTTCTTCGAATCACGAGCAAGATTGATCGTTGTGGTTTGAGAAAATAAACAAAAAATTACATCTGATATGGGGTTCATCAAATTTATGTTTTGTTAGTTGGTTTGGTTTCCAGTATTGTGTTGGCCCTGTTTAACCACTCAACATGACACGTTTGCTGTCTTACCGATTCTGTTCAGCCTTTGTTAAGGGAAAGATATGGCATAAGCATATGGAGCTGTCGCCTGATTGATGGAATTTCAATTATTTATTGTTTTTCATTTGAAATTCTTTATACCATTCAGAACTTTGATCACACCCTTCAGCCTCAACCTGTCCTCTCTTTAGTCTTCCTTGAAGCCTTGTTTTTATGAGATTCTATTGATTTTCTGAATTAAGTACCAACTTGACATGTACTGTTCCTTTTCTTTTATGTTGATGTTTTGCAAGGTATCATCATCTTGAATGGCAGTAATAATGACTTTGCAAGGTTATTGTTACAACAATATAAAGTTGGGAAATCAGCGAAGAGCACTACACAATCTCAGCTTTCCAGGCTCAATTTCAGTTCGTAAGTTGCCAAAGAATAGAAGGTCAAAATCTGATAAGTCAGAGAATGATAAATTTCCTAGATTCCTGGTTGAAATGCGACAGACAGGATTGCCTCCATCCAAATATGGTACAAATGGTAGAGTTGTTAAAATGGTTCCAACAAATGAGGTAGTGAAAAGAAAGACAATGTCAGAGAATAAAGTGGAAATGGGGAGTAGTTCAAAGCAAGCTGTTAATGGAGCAAGTTTAGTAAGAAGTGACCCTAGCCTGGCCTTGACAAAGACAGTGAAATCTAGAACCTCTAAAGAACTTCCACCACTAGAAGAGCTAAAAGTTTTGCCCTCGGATGAAGGCTTCAGTTGGGCCAATGAAAATTACAATTCCGTGCAGAGATCTATTGATGTTTGGTCTTTTGTTCTTTCTTTACGTATTCGAGTTCTATTGGACAATGCAAAATGGGCATATTTGGGTGGCTTTACAGAAGAAAAGCAGGTAGGTTATGGAAGTTATGTCGTTGCCAACTTCTTCTCTTCTGACTTCAGTTATTTCCGGCAGGGATCCTCTCAACAAACATTTCTTCAGCCCTCATCCCTATTAATTTTCTAATTAAGTTTCTGTGTTGCTTTTCCTTTGCTGATTCAAAGTAATTTGACATTGTATTTCAGAAAAGAAGAAGGAAGAAAACTGCTGCATGGCTAAGGGAGTGTGTATTACAGCTTGGCCCAACTTTCATTAAACTTGGACAGTTATCATCAACAAGGTCGGATCTATTTCCTCGGGAGTTTGTAGATGAGCTTGCGAAATTGCAGGTACATTTGTAGGGTCTAGTACTCAATTTGGGTGCCTGTTTGACATAATTTTAGAGAAATTCAATTAGCAAGGAATTCACTGTATTTTGAATTTTACATTTCACTTTCTTTTCAATGTATTTACAAGTTAGTTACAGATGCTTACAGTGCTGACTTAGGATTGAGTTACGCTCATAGCTATTTATAGTTATCTCTGATGTAGTCACAGTTAATTTTGAATCATATTTTTAGTTTTCTCTCTTGTCTTCCTGTCTGTTCTTTATATCTCTCATTTCCAATACTTATTAATAGTTTTTAATCTTAATACAACATTCTGCAGGACAGGGTACCTGCTTTTTCTCCTAAGAAAGCAAGAGGATTTATTGAGAGTGAATTAGGAGCTCCCATTAATGTATTGTTTAAAGAGTTTGAAGATCGGCCCATTGCTGCTGCTAGTCTTGGTCAGGTGAATTATGCCTATGCTGACAATCATTTTTTTTTTATTTCTTGTATTCAAGCTAATGATCTTAATGCGTTGATGTTAGTGGTGGCCTTTGTAGTGCTAGAACTCTAAATTTGAACACAACTTCTTGACAGTACAGACAATCAGACGAGATAACTCAGCTTTTTTTACTTCCAATTTTGGGGGCCCTATTTGTAGGTTCATCGAGCTATATTACACAATGGAGAAAAAGTAGTTCTCAAAGTCCAAAGGCCTGGACTAAAGAAGCTTTTTGACATTGACTTGCGTAAGTTGTGGTCATTTTGTTTCTTCCCTTTGCTACGTCTTGTGATTTTGATATAGTTATTGTCATCACACTTGAGATGGATCATTTTGTTTCTTCCCTTTACAAAACAAAATATAATGCCCCCAATATAAAAGGTATTTTCTGTAAATAGGATATACTTTCTAATATTCTTTCTCATAATAGAGCATACAAAATCAAATGCAACTTTTAACATGAACAGTGGCTTCTGGCACATTGAAAGGATACCTTCAAGTTAATCACTAGACTTAACCAACCTCAGTTATTTCGTCATGAGAACTTTTTTCCTTGATCAAGTGATTATCATTTTCTTTATTGCTTTGTTCACTTATGAAAAATTGGATTGAAGCAATATGTGAAGTCTCTTGATTATCCGCAATAAAGCTTCATATGATCAACATTTTCAAACTATAATACACAAAGTAGCTGTTTATTCTTATAAGCTCACACATGAACATTTTCTTGGCTCAATACATGGTCTCTAAACTTCAACAACTACTTTTTGCTTCTTACTTTGCCTAGATACAAGATTTACCATAAACAAAAATACAATATTCCAATTTAGACTACCCAGCAATAGATTAATCACCCTATCTGCATTGAAGTATTCCAAACTTGAACATTTCATTTGTCTTTATAGAGCAATCCTTGACCCAGACCATTCTTAATGTATCTCAAGATTCATAGGACTACATTCCAATAATCAACACATGAAGATAGTGTAAAAAGACTCATCGTATTGTCTGTCAAGGAAATATCTAGTCTAGTTATTACATTAAATAAGTAGATATGATATGATTTGATAAGGAAATTTCTTACCAAATATTTACCCATTATTACACATTGATTTTGTTTTGTTCCTTATTATTGTATGTCTTCATTATAAATACGAATACTAATGTGTGTACATAATATATGGAACTTATAATATTTTTATTGGTTTCTCTCTTCTCAACATGGTCCCAAGCAGTACCATCCTCTATGACCTATTTTTCACTAATCCTTTCAACACTAATAAAGTATTGAAGTTTCCCAAGCCATTGATCTACAGTGCTAATGTAATTGGGATCAAATTTCTCATTGTGATGCTTATGCTAATAAAAAGTCTAATAAATATAAATATTGTTTTTAGGTAGCTTTACTTTAATAATCTAGTCTGGTCAATGATCTGAATGAGTTATTTCTTACACATGTTTTGAGCTTTAGTAGTACCAATTGTGGTCAATTAGTGAGGTTAAAGCCTGGTCATTGTTGAAACTATGTTTTACTCTAACAAGTTTCCTTGTCATGTCCAGGAAACTTAAAGCTGATTGCAGAATATTTTCAGAGAAGTGAAACTCTAGGGGGTCCAACAAGAGATTGGGTTGGTATATATGAAGAATGTGCAACGTAAGTAATACAAACATTATGTTTAAGCAAATTTCTTCTTCCCTCATTGCACGTTAAAGTCTTAGACTTTTACTAACTTGTTTTGGCCTTGATTTGACCTACTATCATTAATTACTGTCATTGGAATTTTCCCTTGTGTATTTTATATTGTCCTTAACATGTCTTATGTAATTTATATTGTCCTCCACATGGTACTTTTCAGGATTTTGTATCAAGAAATTGATTACATAAACGAAGGAAAGAATTCTGATAGATTCCGCCGAGATTTTCGAAACATAAAGTGGGTCCGAGTACCTGTATGTTTCTTGTTGCTATACTATACTCTGCTGGATATTTTTATTCAGATAGTTTCAGTTTCCTTGAAACTTAGTTTACCTCTTCAATCTTCCTAATCTCCTTTAAACATGTATGTAGCACATATAAATCACTAATGTCTAGAACTAATGTTAATTTTTACTACTGCATCCTTTGTTTTCACCTTTACAGCTGGTTTATTGGGATTATACTGCATCGAAGGTGTTGGCATTGGAGTATGTTCCAGGTTGTCAACTTGACAAGTGCATCTTACTTGTTTTCTTCTTTTTCTTTAAAAGTGGAAGCTACAATAATTAAATTTTTCCCTTCAAGTTGTATGTCATTATATCGTTGAACTTTGGTTTTACTTTTTGAAAATAGGTATCAAAATAAATGAAGTGGATATGTTAACTTCACGTGGTTATGATCGATTACGAATCTCATCACGCACTATTGAGGCATACTTGATTCAGGTCCACATTGTTGTTTCGCTCTGAAACTTTCAATATTCAATATTGTCATCTTTTGGGTTCGTGTGAATGTTTAATAGCCTATATATGCCTATGTTTTAATAAACATAGAAAAGACATTTTGCTTCAAGATAGTTGGAGATAAAAGGTATTTTGAGTATTAAATCTTGCTTGTTTTTCAGATATTGAAAACAGGTTTCTTTCATGCTGATCCACATCCTGGAAATCTTGCCGTTGATGTTGATGAAGCAATTATTTATTATGACTTTGGTATGATGGGGGAGATAAAATCTTTCACCCGAGAGAGGCTGCTTGAACTGTTCTATGCTGTCTATGAGAAGGATGCCAAAAAGGTCTAGTTTCTACTTTGATTGCATCTTTGTAAACATGGGAGACATTATCATAACAAGTACTTCCCATCTGATGTCTTGATAAACTAATGTCAAAATTTATTTTCTATTGTTTCTTCATCCATCTTTCTTTTTGTAGACTTGTAAGATTACATGGAGCTTGATATATATCAAAATATGTAACTTGTATAGGAATATATGTTAGCAAATGTTAATTTGTGTGCAATGTTTAGGGAGAAATTTACTGTTTGAAAGATGAATACAAGTAAACAATGATGGATTAGCAAACCTTTGTGCACCAATCTCCAAAGCTTAGCTATGAGGGAAGTGTCCTCTATTCCTTTTAGGAAAACTTCCCCTTGAAGTGGGAGAACTCCGAGAGGAGATGCCAAGGACTTTCCTATTTGGATATACACCAAGGTTTAGCCTTAAGTCCTTGCATGTCTAACCTAGTCTTGGATGTGCTTATCAAGGACATAAAAAAGAGTTTCCTTATTTTTGTATTTTTTTTGTGCATGATATAGTCTTGATTGAGAAATCAAGGGAAGCAATTAACATTTGGCTTAAACTTTGAAGGAAAATTTTGGAAACATAGGGTTTTCATTTAAGTAGGAGTAAGACAATATATGCAGTGCAATTTTAGAAAGACATAGGAGGAATATGACTCATAAGTAAAGTGGGAGAATATATCATCATACCATAGGTGGTTGGATACTAGGAGTGTATGAAAGGAGGAAAAAGAAAGAGTAATTTGTTAGGAGGTTAGGAAGTTTCTGTTATGTTTGTAACGGTAATAACAACTAGGAGTGGGGGATGGGAGCCTATATATAAGGCTTAGGAACTCTGGTAAGAGTTTAGTTTTTTGATTCTGTGTATAAACAGGACCTAATTTCCTTGGAGGGGGAAGTGCTCCCTCGGAGGCTTGGTGTATACAATTGTGCGAATTAGACAAGAAATATACAGTTTTTCTTTCTTCTTTTGTTGTGTTGTGTGTGTGGGTGAGAAGTTTAGATAGTTTCTGTTCAAGAAACCTATCAATAGGTTTTTAAGTTTAAAGTTGGGTTCAATCATACAAAATGATGGAAAAAAGGAATGATAATGTTATAGACGATACAAGATGGATAAAATGTGAAAGGTATCAGAGGTTATTTGTGATGGCAAAGTAACCATCAAATTCAAAGGCAGGTTTTATCACACAACTATATGCCCTACTATATTATATGGTAGTGAATATTAGACTATGAGAGAACAACATGAAACAGGTGGGAATAGCAGAAATAAGAATGTTATGATGGATGTGTGAGCATGCAAGAATGGCATGCAAGAATGGATAAAATAAAAAATTATTATGTACAAGAAAAGATTTGTGTAGCACCAATTGAGGAAAAGATAATAGAAAATTGGTTTAAAGAGTTCTTAAGAAGTGAATTTTAAGTCTAACTCAATCCTATAAAACTGGTTTGTAAAATGAGATTTCCATCGACTTATTTATTTAACATTTGTCTTGATTGATATGGGATCTCCAACAATGGTTGTACAAAGAAGACCACAAGAAATATCCATCAAAAGAGTTGATTGCATGATATTTAATATTGAGAAAGAGGAAGAGGGATACCAAAAATGACTTTGGAGGAAGTTCTCAAGGGAGTTTTCTTGCTAAATAGTATTCTTAAAACTTTGGTTTTTAACAGTACCAAATGGTGTTGTGTGATTCATGTAACCAATCTCACATGAGACTTTGTTGTTGTAGCTTATACTAGATTTCTACTTTGCTAGGGATGACAACCAAAAATGAAATGCTAATAGTAGAACAAAGAAATTCAATAACATCCTTTGTAAGGTTAAACATAAAAATTTAACAACCATTTACTAACATCTTTTATTTGACACATCTTTAGCTGATTTATTATTTTGTTCTTCACACCTAGAATTCCTTCTTTGTGTAAACTCTCCAAATAAGGGGCTTAAATATTCCGCGGGTCTAAAGTTTTAATTGTCAAGTAGTAACATGGTAGTTTGTCACAAACCAACTATCCCAAATGCACTCAGCCACCATCTACCGTATGTTGAAAGCAATTGGTTATTAAAACATTGGGCTCACAAAGATAAAGTTTAAACCCTTAAGCTATAAGACTTTGATACCATATTAGAAATACGTAGTACCTAACCTAATTCTAATGGAACCCCAATATTGTGATATATTGGGAGGTATATAAATGTTTTTCTTATTTAATTTGAGCATTCAGGTGTCATCCATATTCATTTTCTACATGTTCGAATATTAA
The DNA here is from genome assembly GCA_027742785.1 of Vigna reflexopilosa. Lineage (NCBI taxonomy): Eukaryota > Viridiplantae > Streptophyta > Magnoliopsida > Fabales > Fabaceae > Vigna > Vigna reflexopilosa. The sequence goes on from CM050926.1 coordinate 13,527,614, forward strand.
TAAAGATTCATCAACATATTTAGCAGACATTGATGTTAAAATATATGGTAAATTTTTAATTATGATTGCTCATGTTAGCTAGTGATTAAGCAGTAAATTTGCTTAAAATTGTGTACGAATCAACACCTTCTTAGTCACAATAAAATAAGAGAAGAAATGTTCTTCAGTGATCTAGTATCATTGTTATTCTGTTGCAAAATTCCTCTACACTGAGCTATTTTATTCCTTGAGTTAAGTTTCCACTAACTTTTAGTTTCCAGTATATTGTCTGGAGAAATTTCTGTAGTAGTAAAAGTATGTGTGTTCACCCATGTACAAGGTTGTAATGTAAAGATCTGCAGGTAAAGATACTATCACATGTAGGTTTGTTTAAGATACAAATCATGTTTACGGGCACTATCTCAATGTATCATTTATAAGATACAAATCCTAATATTTTACACATTAATTACATGTAGTGTTTACTGGTAACAAGCTAATATATTTGTAACCTCAAGCTTGAGAACAAATGTTAATGTAGGAAGTCTAGACTCATTAGCATATTAAACACAGTAGAATAGATGGATAACTGTCACTATTGACAATTGTCTAGTGAGGTTTTCTTTTGATGGATTATATACATGCTGTAAATAAGATATCAGTGTACTGCCTGGAGGCACACAATTTCTGTTAGGTTTCTTGATAGCAGAAACCTGGATCACATGATTCACATACACTAAAACGTAATTCACAACTTCTAATTCTCTGAATATTCCTTGTTTATTTGATTCAAGATAGCAATTCAACACGAACGCAGCCAAGGGATAATGTTTCCCTTTCCATAGGACACCCAGGATCATGTCAAAACTATCACAACAATCAACAACGTAACCACCCTACAAAAAGAACTGACCTATATATAGTGTTGTAATTAGAGAAGATATCTTTAAAATCTTCCTAATTAGAGAAAATATATGTATAATCTTCTATTTTATTTTTGTTTCCCTAGTTTCCCTATTTCCCTTTTTAAGAGAATTAGATTGTTACAAATAGAGGATATGAGAATGTAATTTTATGATTCAGAATAATAATATCAGTCCTATTTTCTACTTGGTGTCAAAGCTCCCAATCTTAGAGCTCTGTTCCGCTGCACAGTTGTGCCGTCACCGCTGTTCGATCACCGCCACTGCCGCCATCGCTGGTTGGGGTCGTCGATAGGGCAGAAAGGTGCGCCCAACACCGGCGACCACAACGTCGGAAGTCACTCTGGGAGAGAAGCCGCCACATGCCTCCATGCGCCGCCACCGTCTCCAGCGTGTGTAGCCCACGCGCCCATCTCCGGCATGACCCACTCGCCGCTGCCACCACAGACAGAGTCGCTAGAGCCTCCTAAGTCTGTTCCTAGGGTTGGTGACGACCCGTTTGGCCTATATTTGAGTAGATCTGAGTTTTAAGTTCTGCTCCTTTTCTCGGTGTGACCCACACACCGTCGTCATCTCAGAAAAGGTCACCGGAGACTCCTAATTGCGTTCTGCGGTATGTCTGGAGTAAAAGTTATTCCTTTGGGACCTAATGACTTACCAAATATAGGGGGTACCTATCGGTTGGATGGTCGGAATTTCTTACAATGGAGCCAGTTTATTCGAAGCATTCTCAAGGGTCGTTCAAGACTTGATCACATAGATGGAGGAGGGCCAGGACCAGACGACACTCATTTTTAATTTGGGACAATGAAAATTCATTAATTATGACTTGGATATGGCAATCCATGATTCCTGAGATAAGTAGAAACTATATGTTTCATTCTTCTGCAAAAGAAATATGGGATAATTTACAGAGTACTTTTTCATTAAAAAAGGATCTTGCTGCTTACATTGAAAACAGGATATTCAATACAAAACAAGGCTCCCTTTCTGTATCAGAATATCACCGAATCCTGAATGGACTTTGGATGAAATTCGATCAGAACCAAATAATAAAGATGTGTAAAACAGATGTTGCTGCACTTGTTGAATTCATTGAAAAGGGAAGAATCTTTAAATTTCTCCAGGGCCTAAATCATGAGTACGACCCAATCCGGGTACAGATTTTTGGAAGAGAAAAATTACCATCCCTATCAGAAGTTCTTTTTTGTGGTAAGAAGAGAAGAAACTTGGATAACTGTCATGCTTAATGGGGGGATGTCCAACACAAGATTTGCAATGACAACTGGAAAGGGAGTCCATAAAGGAACAAATGCTGGGGGAAATTCGTTTGAAAAAGGTACTTATGGCGACTATTATTCATACTGTAAAAGATCTGGACATACCAAGGAAACATGCTTCAAACTTCATGGAAGAGAGAATGTTCTCGAGCGCATGGGAAACAACAAAGGGTCTACTTAAAGATGGGTAAATCATACTACCTCAGAACAGGAAGCCACAAATCAAGGAATTCCTTCACAATGTAGTCCTTCACGGATATTTCAGGACCTTGCCATGGGGAAGACGATTTTGACTGCTAAGGAGCAGAGTAAGTTGTATTTTTTAGAGTTTGATGACTAAAGCAACACAAAAATCATGAGTCAACAAGCTACATCTAAGACATGGGCAAATCCCAAATATGGTTACATCATCAAAGGCTTGGGCATCCTTCATTTAATCTTATCAAGTCCTTGTTTCCCCATTTGTTTACCAAGGAGTCTGTTGAGTCTTTTAATTGTGATATTTTCAATTGTCAAAACACCATCATGCATCTTGTCCTATTAGTAATAAAAAGAGTATTTCTCCATTTGATTTAATTCACTCTGATGTTTGAGGTCCTGTCATAGATTCTATTTCCGGAGCCAAATGGTTCATTACCTTTATTGACGATTGTACCCGTGTCACGTGGACATACCTTATGAAAAATAAATCCAAAGTTTTTCAAATTTTTGTTTACTTTTCCGTCTTGTCCAAAATCAATTTGGAAAAAATATCAAAAGAATCAAGTCTGATAATGGTACTGAATATTTTAATCATGAATTTCTCAATTTTTTGTCTCATAATGGTATTGTTCATGAACTAACTTGTGTAAACACCCCTCAACAAAATGGGGTTGAAGAAAGAAAGAATCGTCATCTCCTTGAAGTAACTAGAGCTCTTCTTTTTCAAATGTTTGTTCCAAAAAATTACGGGGGAGAAGCTGTGTTATTTGCCACATATCTCATTAACAGGTTACCACTCGTATCTTAAATGGCATTAGTCCTATAGAGTCTCTATCGTCCTTTGTTCCTTCTTCTTCCCTAATAACGAGTCTACCTAGTCGAGTCTTTGGATGTGTTGTTTTTGTTCACTCTTGTTAGATATTGTGTGTTTATGTTAATTAGGGAAACATAGTACCTATATGTTTATTAGGGAAATATAGTCCTTATGCTCATTATATTTTATTTTTACATATTCATTTGTATTTGGGCTTAGCCCACATTCTTATTATTATAAATACATTACCCTATGTGTATGCAAAGACACACAAGGGAGATTGATCCTAAATATAGTTTTTCATCATATTTAACATGGTATCTAGAGCTTAGGTTCGGTTCTACCTGTTCTACAGTCTCCGGTACGCATCACCGCCGCAGTCGCCGCAGCCCACCGCCGTCGCCGCCGCCGTCGCCGGAGTTCCAGAATCGACCGGCGACCACTCCATCGGAAGCGCCTCGGCCGGGCGACCACTGCGGTTCGAAGATCGCGGCGATCGGAGCATCCACGCGCCTCCACGCGCCGCCACAGCAGTTCGCAGATCCGCCGCGCGTGCCGGCGCGTCGCCGGAGCCCACCGCCGCCGACCAACATCGCCGTGATCGCCTCCTCGCCCTCTTTCTGGATCTGTGGTCGTTGCGTCAATAGGAGCACGTTGGATTTTTTAGGGTTTCTCCCTCTCCATGGCATCTTCCGCGTCTACAAACACCTGTGCCAGTGCCCCATCTTCTTCTGCTGATTCCCCAATCTACACCAATTTTGTGAATGTACACTTGTCCATTGACAAGTTAGATGGCACGAATTATGCAACATGGGCATCTGACATCAAACTTTGGTTGAAGAGTCAGGGGTATGTAGATCACCTTACTAAAGATGTGACTAGTGCTACCACAGATGACACTTCTCGCTGGATGAAAATTGATGCCCAGTTATGCATCGTCATAAAGTCCACCATTCACTCCTCTCTGAAACAAATGTTTCGTTCCTATGAAACATGTTCAGAAGTATGGGCTCAAGCAAGGCTATTATACACAAATGACACCCAGCGTCTTTATGGTGTTTGTCAGAACCTATTCACTGTCATTGGTCCACACAGTCCTGGTCCCATGGCAGAATATTTGGGTAAAGTTCATGCCCTCCTTCATGATTTTAATGAGCTATTACCTCCTGCTTCCACTCCTGGTGAAGAACTGGAACAACGATCAAAGTTCTTCATGTTGTTGGCCTTATACGGACTCTCTGATGATTCCTCCCATGTTCGTGATCAGATTTTGGGTTCTCCTGTCATACCCAACTTTACTTCTACTTGTTCTGCTCTTTTGCGTATTCCGAGCAAACTAGTCGTTGAGACATCTCCTCATACTGATGATTCCTCAGTTATGGCTGTCCAACGTGATGATCGAAGTCGGTCTCGCAAGCCAGGTAAAGGACGACCTAAATGTGACCATTGTGGCAAGCCAGGCCACAAAATTGATAGGTGTTATTCGCTTCATGGACGTCCTCCTCGATCTGTAGCAATGGCTAATTCTGATCCTCCTCCTCAACTACCGTCTGCAGACCATCCTACTTCATCAAATACTGTAGACAACCCTGCAATCTTCAACGAATTTCTCCGATGGTATGAGGATCGTCAGCACTCTAGTTCCACTACATCTGTATCTGTTGCCCGCACAGGTACACCTTTTGTTGGTCTGACTCACTCCCTCGGATCTTGGATCCTTGACTCAGGCGCCACCGATCATATAACTGGTAACAAGTCTTTGTTTTCTTCCTTGTCGTGTCCAGATAATTTACCCTCGGTAACAATGGCTGATGGGTCTAGAGTCTCATCTCATGGTATTGGTACTGTTCATATTTTTCCGTCCATATCCATTGATAATGTACTCTATGTCCCTGGGTCTCCTTTCAACTTATTGTCCATAAGTTGTCTAACTCATTCCCTTAATTGTATTATTTCATTTACCAAAGATTCTGTTTGTTTGCAGGACCGGAGTTCGAAACACATGATTGGCACAGGATGTGAGTCTCATGGCCTATATCTTCTCCGCCCTTCTCCACATGCTGGCGTAATCATGGAGTCACCATCCCTTCTTCATGCTCAGTTAGGTCATCCCAGTCTTGCCAAATTGCAGCAACTTGTTCCGAGTTTGTCGAAGTTATCAAGTTTGTCATGTGAGTCTTGTCAGTTAGGAAAGCATACTCGTAGTTCCTTTTCTTGTAGTGTTTCACAAAGAGCGTCATCCCCTTTTTCATTAGTTCATTCTGATATTTGGGGACCTAGTCGTGTTAAGTCCACTTTAGGATTTCAGTATTTTGTTACCTTTATTGATGACTATTCCAGATGTACTTGGTTATTTTTAATGAAGAATCGTTCTGAGTTGTTTTCTATTTTCCAATCTTTTTTCAATGAAATAAAAACACAGTTTGGGGTTTCTATTCGAATTTTACGCAGTGATAATGGCCGTGAATACCTTTCTCAACAGTTTAAACATTTTATGGCTTCTCATGGCATTCTTCACCAGACCTCATGTGCTTATACTCCTCAACAAAATGGGGTGGCTGAGCGTAAGAATAGACACCTTATTGAAACAACTCGTACTCTTCTCATCCATGGCCAAGTACCCTTGCGTTTTTGGGGTGATGCAGTTCTCACTGCATGTTATCTCATAAACCGCATGCCATCTTCTGTCCTAGATAACAAAATCCCTCATTCTGTCTTATTTCCTCAAGACCCTTTACATCCATTACCTCTTAGAGTTTTTGGGTCTACATGTTTTGTTCATGATTTTAGTCCTGGTCTTGATAAGTTATCTCCTAGATCTCACAAATGTGTCTTCTTAGGATTTCCACGGTCACAAAAGGGCTATAAGTGTTTTTCCCCTTCCCTCAATCGCCATTTTATCTCTGCTGACGTCACTTTTGATGAATCTTCGTTTTATTTTTCACCTCTATCTTCTAGTTCTGTACCTCCACCTATTACTGTTGATATTCCTATTGTCTGTGATCCTTCTCCTCCTTTAGCCTCTCAGGATCGTCCTTCAACTCCACCCCTTCAGGTTTATAGTCGCCGCCCTCGTCTCCCTCATGACTCACCTCCTGTGCCGCCTCCTGTGTCTCCTCTGGCTCCTGCAAATGAGTCTGACCTGCCTATTGCCCTCCGTAAAGGTATACGCTCTACTCGTAACCCTTCCCCCCATTATACTGTTCTTAGTTACCATAGGTTATCTCCATCTTTTTACACATGTCTCTCCTCCATTTCTTCTGTGTCCATTCCCAAGTCTGTGGGTGATGCCTTAACTCATCCTGGTTGGCGTCAAGCCATGCTGGATGAATTAAGTGCTTTACAGAAAAGTGGAACTTGGGAGCTTGTCCAATTACCATCTGGAAAGTCTGTTGTTGGTTGCAGGTGGGTTTATGCTATCAAAGTTGGCCCTGATGGTACAATTGATCGTTTGAAGGCTCGACTGGTTGCCAAAGGATACACACAGATTTTTGGTTTGGATTATGGTGATACTTTTTCTCCAGTGGCGAAAATGACCTCTGTTCGCCTATTCATTGCCATGGCCGCTCTTCGACAATGGCCTCTTTACCAACTTGATGTAAAAAACGCTTTCCTTAATGGTGATTTGCATGAAGAAATTTATATGGAGCAACCGCCCGGCTTTGTTGCTCAGGGGGAGTCATCTGGATTGGTATGTCGTCTTCGCAAATCCTTATATGGTCTAAAACAGTCTCCTCGGGCCTGGTTTGGTAAGTTCAGCTGTGTTGTTCAACAATTTGGTATGTCTCGCAGTGAAGCGGATCATTCAGTGTTCTATCGCCACTCAAGTGCTGGATGTATCTACTTAATAGTGTATGTTGATGACATTGTTCTCACAGGAAGCGACTATCTTGGCATCTCTCAGATGAAACAACACCTTTGTCACCATTTTCAAACCAAAGATCTTGGCAAACTCCGATACTTTTTGGGTATTGAAGTAGCACAATCCAATGATGGTATTGTCATATCTCAGAGGAAGTATGCGTTAGACATCTTGGAGGAAACAGGGTTAATGAACTGTAAGTCTGTTGAGACACCTATGGGTCCTAACATCAAGCTTCTACCAAATCAGGGGGAGCCTTTCTCAGATCCTGAACGTTACAGAAGATTAGTTGGTAAATTAAACTATCTTACTGTTACGCGTCCTGACATTTCCTTCGCAGTAAGTGTGGTGAGTCAATTCCTTAACTCCCCATGTGAAGACCATTGGGATGCAGTTGTTCGCATACTGAAGTATATTAAAGGATCACCTGGAAAAGGTTTGCTATATGGTCCTAACAACGATACAAAAATCGTTTGCTATTCAGATGCTGATTGGGCTGGTTCCCCTTCTGATAGGAGGTCTACTTCTGGATATTGTGTCTCTATTGGTGGCAACCTGATATCTTGGAAAAGTAAGAAGCAAAGTGTTATGGCTAGGTCCAGCGCAGAAGCAGAATATAGAGCTATGGCATCAGCTACTTGTGAGCTTGTGTGGCTTAAACAATTACTTAGTGAACTGAAATTTGGAGATGTCACTCACATGACACTTATATGTGATAATCAAGCTGCTCTTCATATTAGCTCTAACCCTGTCTTCCATGAGAGAACCAAGCACATTGAAGTTGATTGCCATTTTATTAGAGAAAAAATCATATCCGGAGATATCAAGACTGAGTTCGTTAACTCAAGCAACCAGTTGGCAGACATATTCACTAAGTCCTTGCGAGGACCTAGAATTGACTATCTTTGTGACAAGCTTGGAACATATGATTTATACGCTCCAGCTTGAGGGGGAGTGTTAGATATTGTGTGTTTATGTTAATTAGGGAAACATAGTACCTATATGTTTATTAGGGAAATATAGTCCTTATGCTCATTATATTTTATTTTTACATATTCATTTGTATTTGGGCTTAGCCCACATTCTTATTATTATAAATACATTACCCTATGTGTATGCAAAGACACACAAGGGAGATTGATCCTAAATATAGTTTTTCATCATATTTAACAACTCTCATCATCCTAACCATGGTAAATTAGATCCCAGAGCTCTTAAATGTGTCTTTATTGGGTATCCTTCTAATAAAAAATGGTACAAATATTATCATCATCACAGTTGTCGCGTCTTTATCACCATGCATGTCACCTTTCATGAAACATAATCCTTTTTTGTCAGTCCACCACTTCAGGGGGAGAAAGCACTTGAAGTGGATGAACTCTCCTTCTTGTCATTACCATGTTTGTCTTTGCAGGAAGCCCAAGATTTGAGCAATGAAGCTACCATAGTCCATAGTGAGGAAGAAGACAAATTTTTTGGCAAAAAATATGAAAGAAGAAAACAACACACTTCGACTCTCGAGCAAGAAAAATTGTCTAATCCGGAGGTGAGGATCCCTGAAGATATCAATGAGGAGGAGGTAAGTATTACTGAGGATTTACACGTTGCATTGAGAAAGGAAAGAAGATGTCTTAGTATGTTTGCACTAACAATCTCTTTGATAAGCACAAAAGTTTTATTGCTGCCATTGATGCCACAGAAATTCCTACCTCAATCCAGGAGGTCATGAAACTTGAACATTGGAATCAAGTCATGAAAGAAGAGATGAATGCATTAGAAAGAAATTAAACTTGGGAGATTGTTGATAAGCCAAAAGACATGAAGGCAGTAGGGTGTAGATGGATATTCACAGTGAAACATAAGGCTGATGAATAGAAAGATATAAAGCTAGATTGATGGAAAGGATATACCCAAACATATGGGATTGACTATGAGGAGACATTTGCCCCAGTGGCAAAGGTGAATACAGTTAGAGTTATTCTTGCTTTGGGTTCTCATTTGGATGAGACTTACACCAGCTGGATGTGAAAAATGTCTTTCTTCATGCAAATCTAGAAGAAGTGTACATTGAGATTCCCCCAGATTTTGAAGTGAAAAATGAAAGAAACAAGGTATGTCTCCTGAAGAAAGCATTGTATGGTCTTAAGCAATCCCCTAGAGCATGGTTTGGAAGATTTACAAAAGCAATGGTTTCCTTGGGATACAGACAAAGCCAAGGTGATCACACTCTATTCATAAAGCACTCTTCTACAGGTAAACTCACTTTATTGCTTGTCTATGTAGATGATATGATTATTCCAGGAAAAGATAAATTGGTAGCTCAATTTGAAATGAAAGACCTAGGAAAACTCAAATATTTTCTTGGAATAGAGGTTGCCTACTCCAAGAACGGAATTTTCATCTCCCAAAGGAAATATGTACTTGATCTCCTCAAAGAAACAGGAAAGCTGGGATATAGAACCTCAACAGTTCCTATAGAACACAATCACAGAATTGGAAGTGAAGAAAGTGCTCCTGTAGAGAAGGCCCAATATCAGAGATTGGTAGAAAAATTTATTTATCTATCACACACAAGACCAAACATTGCTTATGCAGTTAGTGTAGTGAGCCAATTTATGCATGATATAAGAAAGAGACACATGCAAGCAGTTGACAAAATTCTCCAATACTTGAAGTCAAGTCCAGGAAAGGGGATATTATTCAAAAGGGGAGACATATTGACTATGAAGATATATACTGATGCTGATCATGCAGGTTCTATTACTGACAGAAAATCTACTTCTGGTATTGTGTGTTTCTTGGAGATAGTCTGGTTACAGGGAGAAGCAAAAAGCAAGATAGAGTATCCCGTTCTAGTGCAGAACCTGAATTTCGAGCTCTTACTCAAGGAATGTGTGAAGGACTCTGGATGAAAATCATTTTGGATGATCTTAAAGTCAAAGTGGATAACCCAGTGCAACTACACTCGAACAATAAGTCTACCATGAGCATAGCCCATAATCCAGTACAACATGACAGAACCAAACACATTGTGATTGACAGACATTTCATCAAATATAATCTTGATAGAGGCTTTGTGATTACAATTCATGTTCCTACATAACATCAAATAGCAGATATTTTTACCAACTTCAGGGGGAGTGTTGTAATTAGAGAAGATATCTTTAGAATCTTCCTAATTAGAGAAAATAGATGTATAATCTTCTATTTTATTTTTGTTTCCCTAGTTTTCCTATTTCTCTTTTTAGGAGAATTAGATTGTTACAAATATAGGATATGAGAATGTATTTTTTATGATTCAGAGTAATAATATCAGTCCTATTTTCTAATTATAGTCTTCCTATTAGAAAGACTATAACCTCCTAACCAACCAACTAACTATTTGTTTTCTTCCTTCATACATAGACATTTAATTTCCTAACAATTTCCCTCAAACTTTTTGTTCAAATAGTAATTTCATGCTTAAGCTCTTGTGTGTACAACTACAATTGTATATTTATATTAACCAGGGACACTTTTCAGGATAAGGAATTTTAAGTTTCTTTGAACTTGAACTTCACATTTCCATGCACCTTTCATATTTACTTAAACTTTTCTATTGACAATGGTGCAGGTTATGGAATGCCTTATAGATCTTGGAGCCCTCCAACCAACTGGTGACCTATCATCAGTAAGGATATGTAGTACCTATACTCTTATAAGATTATCATCAACAATTTGAAATTATGACAAATCTTGATTGTAGAAATTTCTTAATTTGGCTTACAGGTGAGGAGATCTGTGCAGTTTTTCTTGGACAATCTTCTAAGCCAGACACCAGATCAACAACAGACTTTATCTGCAATTGGGGAGGTATGTTAGCATTTAGTTATCTCAAATTTAGAAGGAATATTATTTCTTTCTTATTATCATTATAAGGTTATTAACCTCTATAAATAAACATGGGTTAGTTGCATATTTTAGGAAATGCAGACTGTTAATTCTAAGAAACAGATCCCTATGATTACGGGATCAATCATACATAAATAAACCTAATAAATGCAGCACATAACTGTTGCATAAATACAGCCCATCAAATATAAAAACATCCTAAAATATATCACGACAATTACTACCACGTCAATCATGGTTTTTGACACTCCCCTCAAGCTGGTGAATAGGTGTTTTCCATTCCCAGCTTGGATATAATCCCATCAAATTTACTGCAGTTCAGGCCTTTGGTGAGGATGTCCGCAAGTTGGTTCTGAGTGGACTCATATGGTGTGCAAATCATGCCACTGTCAAGTTTTTCCTTGATAAAGTGTTTATCGACTTCAATATGTTTAGTCCTATCATGTTGAACCGGATTGTGAGCTATGCTAATTGCAGATTTATTGTCACAATATAACCTCATAGGTTTGTCCCACTTTATCTTCAAGTCTTCCAATATAATCTTCAGCCATAGAAGTTCACATATTCCGTGGGCCATTGCACGAAATTCTGCTTCAGCACTTGATCTAGCCACTACACTCTGTTTTTTACTCTTCCAAGTGACTAAGTTTCCACCGAGGAAGGTGCAGTATCCCGTGGTTGACCTTCTATCTACAACTGACCCTGCATAGTCCGCATCTGTATATGCTTCAAGACTTATACTCTTGTTCCGTGTGAACAAAATTCCTCTTCCGGAGGTTCCTTTTAAGTACTGAACAATCCTAAGGGCAGCTTGTAGATGAGCTTCCTTTGGTTGGTGCATAAATTGGCTGACTAGACTTACAGCAAAAGCAATGTCTGGTCTAGTATGAGATAAGTAAATAAGTCTGCCCACAAATCTTTGATACATTTCCTTATCCACCGCAATATCCTCCTCCATACTTCCCAATTTTATATTTGGATCAACTGGAGTACTAGCTGGTCTGCAGCCTGTCTTCCCTGTTTCTTTGAGCAGATCAGTAATATACTTTTGTTGAGATATGAAGATCCCTTTCTTGGAATGAGCCACTTCAATTCCCTAAAAATATTTAAGCCTCCCTAGCGTCTTGATCTCAAATTCAGTGGCAAGACACTCACTTAACACTTCTTCAACAATAGATGCTCTCCAAGGTGTGTTGATGAAGCTCTTCAAAGGATGGACTCCATGTGAGATGATGAATGTTGCGGAAGCTTTTCAAGTTGAAGAGATGTGGTTGATGGTGTTGGATGGTCTAGGTAGAAGTCCTTTTAGGAGGTGAGGCCAACCATGAAGGAGAAGGTAAGAAGAAGTCTAGAGAAAGACATTTCTTAGAGTGAGAACTAAAGAGAAGGAGACTTGCAATTTTGGCAAAGAAACTCTAGCATTCAAAATAGTTCTGAAAATTATACAAGGTTGCCTCTCTTTTTATAGGTGAAGGAGTAGACTAGAATTTAATGCACTAGAAAGGAACTAAAAGCTTCCTATGGCAAGGGGGGATGAATGGGAGCCTTCCCCTCTAACTACCATCCAAGTTCAATGTCTAGGAGCCTTCCTTGATGTTGACATGTTCCAAAGGCTTTGACCCATTTTAAGCACATATTCACCTACATCAAGGTTTATGGTGCACTGCTTTACTCCAAAAGCTACTAAGCTTCTAAACCAAAGCTAAAAGAAATTTTTACATATTTACAAAGATAAAAGAAAAAGACTAGTAAGTGATTCTCCACAAGAGTAAAATCCTTCAAGCTCCATCCTCTTCTTCCATCTTCTTTTACCACGCCTCTTTATGAGAGGTCAAATGTCTTCTAAGGCTTAAGGGAAAGCAAGAACAAGCTTGAAATTCCTTCTTCCAATCTCCTAGTCTTAGCTTAAGTTGATGCTCCCTTCGTGGATCTCCATTTAGTTCCCAAAACGGATTCCATCACTACTTCTGCCCAAGAAATAGAGCAATGGTCAAAGTTTTTCATGGTATTGATATTGCACGGACTTGCTGATAAATATTCCCATGTACTTGATCAGCTTTTGGGTTCCTTGTTGTACCCACTTTAGCTTCTACTTGTTCAACTCTTTTGCATGTACCAAGTAAACCCATCAATGATACAACTGCTTCTACTGATGATTCCTCTACATTAGCATCTCAACGTGATGATTGCAATCGCTTCACGTGCCCAAAAAAGGATGTCATAAGTGTGATCATTGTGGTAAGCTAGGCCACAAGATTGATAGGTGTTATGCATTATATAAACGTCCTCCTTGATCTGTTGCTGTTGTTTAGACTAATCCTCCTTCCCAATCACCTCATATGGATCCTCCTTCATCTAATATCACCATCAAATCTATTATTATTAATAACTTTCTCAAATGGAATGAGGATTAACAACCTTCTAGTTCCATTGCTTTTGTAGCATGCACAACTACATCTTTTGTTAGTCTAACTTAGTCTTCTTCTCTTGGTCCTTGGGTTCTAGACTCAGAGCCACAAATCACATTATTAATAACAAATCTTGTTTTTCCTCTTTATCCTCTCCAAATAATTTACCTTTTGTTACAATGGGTAATGGATCTAGGGTTTTAGCTCATGGTATTAGGACTGCAAACATTTTCCCTTTTTTATCCATTAATAATCTTCTTTATGTCCCTGGGTATCCTTTAACTTATTTTCCATTAGTCGTCTAACTTGTCCTCTTGATTGTGTTATTTCTTTTACCAAACATTCTGCTTGTTTATAGGACTAGAGTTGGAGACAGATTACTAGCACCAGATGTGAGTCTCATGGTTTTTTAGTTTTTTTTTCCCTCCTACACATGTTGGCACAATTATAGAGTCTCTATCTCTTCTTCATGCTTAGTTAGGTAATTCTAGTCTTGTCAAATTGCAACAACTTTTTCCCAACTTATCCAAGTTATCCAGTTTTGTGTGTGAGTCATGTCAATTAAGCAAACATAGTAATAGTTTCTTTTCTCCTAGTGTCTCCCAACATGTTTGGTCCCCTTTTGCCTTAGTTTACTCTGACATTTAGGGACCTAGTCGTATTTAGTCTAATTTAGGTTTTCAATATTTGGTTACTTTCATTGATGATTATTCCATATAGTTGAAAATGAGACTTATTATTATTCTCAATCATAAAAAATACATTCTCAAACCTTCTATTTATAATAATCTAGTTCTCCTAAAAAGGGAAATAGGGAAACTAGGAAACCTAGGAAAAAATAAAATAAAATAAAAGATTATGTATCTATTTCCTCTGATTAGGAAGATTCTAAAGATATTATCTCAAATTACAACACATATGTACTTGGTTGTTTTTAATGAAAAATTATTCTGAATTGTTTTATATATTCTAATATTTTTTAATGAAATTAAAACTCAGTTTGGTGTTTCTATTTGAAATTTGCGAAGTGATAATGACTGCAAATATCTTTCCCATTCTTTTAAACAATTTATGGTTTCTCATGGCATTCTTCATCAAACTTCATGTGCTTATATACTTGAACAAAATGAGGTCGCTGAGAAAAAAAATGTTCTTCTTATTGAAACAACCCACACTCTTTTAATTCATGGTGAGGTTCCTCAATATTTTTGGGATGATGCTATTCTTAATGAATATTATCTCATTATTTGCATGCCCTCTTGTTACGTGACCGAGTATGGGAAGTAACGAGAACACCCTCGCACTCAAATCAAGCAAAAGAATAATGAAAGAATAGAATTGAACAACTTTTATTGATGGTAATATGTGGATAAACAAAAGTAAACAATAATTGGTAGCATAACCTCTGTCAATTATTTCTAATAACTGGGAGCAGGATTTCTGTCAGTTACCTGAGAGCATAACCTCTCTTACAAAACTCACAAATCAAAAGCATAACTCTAACCCTAGACTCTTCCTTTATTTGTACTAATTATTTCCCGTCCATACTGTGCTAAATCTTTCTCTAAAATATTACTCTAAATAAAATATTTCCCTAGAATATATCTGCATTTAATATAAATATCCCTATATTTAATATAAATATCTCCCCTTATATTAGCATATATCCTTAACTATAAATATCTTATAATGAATATTTTCCTGGAATATATATTTATTTATTCTAATTAACTTATATTATATTTATTTACTATAATTAACTTATACTGAATAATCTCCCACCTTATACCCTAACACCTCTCCAGTTTTAGATCATAAAATACCTTATTCTATTTTATTTTCTCATGAACCTCTTCATCCTTTACCTCTAAAAGTTTTTTGGTCTACATGTTTTGTTCATAATTTTAATCCTAATCTTGATAAGTTATCTCTTTGATGAGACAAATGTGTTTTTTTAGGATTTACTAGATCACAAACAAGATACAAGTGGTTTTCTCCTTCTCTTAACTGCTATTTTGTTTCTACACCTGTCACCTTCAATGAGTCTTCCTTTTACTTTAAAGGTCGTTATCTATGGTTGCCTTGTCCACCACCACCACCACCACCACCACCATCAAATTCTTCACCACCACCACATCAGGTTTATAGTCGCAGACATCATTCTCAACAATCACTAAGTGACTCAATTCAAGTACCAACTTCATCTCCTTCGACTCCGCCAACTGAGTTTGATAGAAGGTCTACATACAAATATTGTGTCTCCATTAATGATAACTTGATCTCTTAGAAAATAAAGAAACAAAGTCTTGTGGCAAGATCTAGTGTAGAAGCATAATATAGAACTGTGGCCTCAACACTTGTGAGCTTGTTTGGCTTAAGCAATTGCTTAAAGAGTTACAATTTGAAGATGTTACTCAAATAACACTTATATGTGACAATCAGATTTCTCTTCATATTAATTCTAATCATGTCTTTCATGAGAAGACCAAACACAATGAGATTGACTGTCATTTCATTCGAGAGAAGATTATATGTAGAGACATTAAGACTAAGTTCGTTAACTCATGTGATCAGTTAATCGATATTTTCACTAAGTCTTTACAGCAACCAAGAATTGATTATATTTATAACAAGCTTGGTACATATGATTTGTTTGCACCAGTTTAAGGGAGAGTGTTACATATATTAGATTATTAGATATCTTAGATAAATATCTTATTTTTATCTTTCATCTTTAGTTATTTTGTTATTTTTTATTTGTATTTTGGGCTTAGCCCATATTTCCTTTATTATAAATATAGTACCTTATATGTACTTTATACACAAGGGACATTAATTCCATAAATAGTTTTTCATTGCATTCAATAATCTGTAATTATTTTGTGTGATTGTTTTACTATAGTTGGATTTCTAAGTTGCTCCAAGTATCTACAGTATTTTCTGCTGTATAATTTTATTACTGATGGAGTTTTTTTGCAGGATTTATTTGCAATAGCACAAGATCAGCCTTTCCGTTTTCCATCTACTTTCACCTTTGTCATTAGAGCCTTTTCTACCCTTGAAGGTTTGCTCCTTTCTCTTCCCTGTCCTTTTCCCTAAATCGGTGATCATTCTTCAAAACTATTTTTATTCTTTTACCATCCTATTGTATTTAATTTAATTAGTTTGTTCGTTATAAGATGATAATTAAACTTTTCCTAGGGAAAGTTGTGTAAGACTCCACAATTAGAACAAATGTGTAATAATTGTAGATTGTATGATAATTTAGATGTTTAATATGGTTAGGACAGACTATGTTAGGCACCTAGAAATAGTGATGAAAGAACAAGATAGAAAAAGAAGAAAAAGACAAAGTCTTGCACTCTGTTATTCACTTTACACATAGTAAAAGCCAAAGCTTCCAAAGGAAATCTGCTTTCCTTTCTCACAGGGTGTTAGAAGTGGACTTTAAGCCTAACTCAACCCCACAAAACCGGCTTGTAAGGTGGGGTTTGCACCCACTTATATATTCTAAATTAGCCTTATATAAGTGAGGTGCAAACCTCACCTTACAAATCGATTTTGTGAGGTTGAGTTAGGCTTAAACCCACTTTCTAATACATGGTTCTTCTTGTCACAAACATCAACTCTAAAACAACTTCCCCCAACGTCCCCCTATAACAACTAACCATTTTACTACTTTTATCTTTAAATTTCTTCCTAACCCTCTCAATACTTCCATGCCTAATGTGAAAATAGTGAAAATTTGGGTATAGGTTAATTCCCCTTGTGTAGAAAATACACAGGATAATATATTTATAATAAAGAATAATAAAGGAAAATATGGATTAAGGCCAAATACACATAATATTCTAGCTAACATAAGATATTGTAACTAACAATATCTAACATTCACCTTCAAGTTGATACATATAAATCGTATGTACTAAGTTTGTTACAAATATAATCAATTTTAAGTTTCTGTAAAGACTTAGTGAAAATATTTGTTAACTGATAACTTAGATAACAAATTCAGTCTTGATGTTTCCAACTACAATCTTTTCGCTAATAAAATGACAGTCAATCTTTCATGAAAGACAGGATTAAAGCTAATATGAAAAGTAGTCTGATTGTCACATATAAGTGTCATTTGACTGATATCTCCACATTACAACACTTTAAGTAAAGAGAAAAAGTTCACAATTAGCTGAGGCAATAGTTTTGTATTCTGCTTCTGTACTAGATCTTGTCACAACATTTTGTTTCTTCCTCTTCGAAGAAATCAAGTTACCTCCAATGGAAACACAATATCTGGAAGTAGATCTTCTATCAAAAGGAGATCATGTCTAGTCAACATCTAAATAGTAAACAACTTTAGTATTATTATTGTGGCCATGTAGCAAACCTTTTCCAGGAGATCCTTTAAGGTACTTTAATATACAAATGACTGACTTCCAATGCTCTTCACATGAGGAATTGAGAAATTTACTCATTACACTGATTGTAAAGGAAATGCAATGAGGAATAACAGTAAGATAATTCAATTTTTTCAACTAATCTTATGTACTTCTCAAGATATAAGAAAGACCCTCCTTGAATAGGTAGGAGTTTGGTATTGGGATCCATGGGTGTATTTTTAGTTCATCTACCTAGTCTTTTCCAAAATATCCAATTTATACTTCTATTGAGATATAACAATACTAGTCTTGGATTGTGCTACCTTAACCCCTAAAAAATATCTGAGTTTGCCAAGATCTTGGGTTTGAAAGTGGTGACAAATGTGTTGTTTCATCTAGGAGATCTCATGGTGATCAGCCACTTCATTTTGTTGAGGTGTACATGAGGTTTGAAGAAGAATGCCTTGAGAAACCATAAAATGTTTAAAAGAATGTGAAAGGTATTCACAGCCATTATCACTACACAAAGTTTGAATGAAAATCCGAAATTGATTTTTAACTTCATTGTAAAAGGATTGAAATATAGAAAACAACTCAGCACGATTTTTCATTAAAAATAACCAAGTACATACTAAATAATCATTAATAAAAGTAACAAAATATTGAAATACTAAATTAGACTTAACATGGCTAGGTCCCCAAATGTCAAAATGAACTAAGACAAAAGGGGACGAAGCATGTTATGAGACACAACAAGGAAATGAACTAATATGTTTCCCTAATTGACATGATTCACGAACAATTAGATAAATTGGACAAACTAGGAACAAGTTGTTGCGTTTTGGCAAGACTAGGATGACCCAACGAAGTATGAGGGACAGATGGAGAATTCATAATTGTGCCAACATATGAAGAAGGTCATAAATGATAAAGACCTTGATACTCACATCTAGTGCCAATCATCTATCCCAAACTCCGGTCCCGCAAACAAGCAAGATTTTTGGTAAAAGAAATAACATAATCAAGGGAACAAGTGACATGACTAATGAATAATAAGTTAAATGGAGACTTAGGAACATAAAGAAAATTATTAATGTACAAAGAAAGAAAAAGATTAACAATACAAACACAAGATAAGACCTTAGATCCACTACCATGGTAACCAAAGGTAAATAACTCGAAGAAGATAGAGAACAAAACAAAGATTTGTTACCCCATAATATGATCGGTGGCACTGAGTCAAGAACCCAACGTCTAAGGGAAGTAGATTGATTTAGGCCAACAAAAGATGTACTTGTATGTGCAACAAAAGCAGTGGAACTAGGTTTCTAACTATCCTCATGCCATTTGGGAAATTCATTAAGAATAGTAGAGTGTCCTACTGTATCATATGAAGTAGGATCAACATTTGATGGTTGTAAGGAAGGATCAATTTGGGCTATTGTAGCAAATCGAGGAGGAAGACCATGTAAAGCATAACACCTGTCATACTTATGATCGAGCTTGTGACAATGTTCACACTTGTGACGCCCTTTGCTCAGCTTGTGAGAGTGATTACGCTCACCACATTGAGAAACTAAAACAGAGGAATCATCATCAACGAAAGTAGGTATGTCAACAATCAGTTTACTTGGTACACGCAAAAGGGTAGAATAAGTAGAAGCAAAAGTGGGGATAACACGAGACTCCAAAATCTGATCACGAACATGGGAATAGTCATCAAAAGGTCCATGTAAAGCCAATAGCATAAAAATTTTTGACCATTGCTCTAGTTCTTGAAAAGGAGTAGAGGCAGGGGGTAATAACTCATTAAAGTCATGAAGGTGAGAATGAATTTTACCCAAATATTCAGCGATTGGCCATGACCTTTAGGAGAAACAACATCAAGAAGATTGTAACAAACACCATGTTAAATCGCTTGTAGTCGCATCAAAGCCAACAAAACCTAAGTTTCCCCATTAATGTAGTAAAGGAAAAACCTTGGGATCAATATGTGGACTCGGTTCTTGTTAAGATTCATAATGTAGAGTTAAATCCTAATATTTACTAACCAAAACAAGGTGGGGAATTAATGAAATGAAATCTAAAAAGGAAGGAAACTAACTATTGTTATTAGAATAATTATATCTATGTATAATCATTAAGCCTAGGTAGGGTGTAGTTTGCTAGATCATTTTATTAGTTGTACCTAGTTTTGCACCTAGGAGTCTAGTGCAATCCTTTACTATTCCATGTACTCTTGTATTTTCATTATAAATAGAAGAAGGTGAGAGGGATCTCTTAGGCCCTCTAGACATATATTTTTTGTTCTAATCTCAAGTTGATATCAGAGCAGGTCGATCCCGCTCTAGTTTCTGCTTAAGAAAGTGGGATTGCAATGAACGGTGATGCAGACTTATAAGAACATGATTCCTAAACTAGAATGAATGAATGAAAGTGTTAGTAACTAAATGCATGAAAACTCATAATTGAATGAGTGAAGGATATGTATCTGTACATATCAATTTGGCAAAAGTGAAATACAATGCAATGCAATTGTAAAAATGAATGATTAATCTGAAACAGAATTAGAATGGAACCTAAACTAGAATAAAGCACTAATGAAACTATAAAATCCTAAACTAATGAACATTACTACTCATGCAAGTCAATAACAGAACCTATACTCTAAACCTATAAATGCTATGACGTGATGGTGCAAAGAAAACAACAAGTTAACCTTGGATATTAAAGCTAAGGAAACCTAAATGCTAATTGCATGAAACACAAAAGCAAACAAATGAATCATAACATTCTGCATACATGATCTGGAAATTTAAAGGCAATGCAAGGATTGAATCTTCACGTGACTTTACCAATTGAAAGGAAATAGGAAATCACAATTTAACTAAACAAACCTAGAATCAATTCAGTAGAAAACCAAAAGTGAATGAACAAGCAAAGAACATTGGTAAAAGTGAAAGTTCAAGAAATGGATTATCACAAAACAGGACCAAAAACCTGAAAATAGAATAATCACAATCTAACTAAAATGAAATTGAATCAAACAACAACCTTGAGTTTATTACAACCGAAATACCTGAATTAAAGGAAAAGAAAACAAGGAACATTGGCCAACATCAAAACTCAAAATCAAATGTGCAAGGGATTAGTGAAAAGAGTCTTAATTACTCTTCAGAAAGACACCCTGTGAAAGTAAAGCCCACTTTGGGGTCTTTTAGTTCATATTTCAGAACTTGAAATTGGTAATTCTCACTCAATTCCCCAAACCAAAGCAAATCTAACTCAGAATTATGCCTTCAACAAACATCATAACCTATTCTAAGACAAATGAAACAACTACCTATGCTATAGAACTCAGAAATGCAAACCAAAATTGGTAAAATCAGCACAAGAAATATGAAAGGAAAGATACACGAATCCAAAATTGGGATCAGAATCCAATATCAAAG
Source organism: Vigna reflexopilosa (assembly GCA_027742785.1). Taxonomy (NCBI): domain Eukaryota; kingdom Viridiplantae; phylum Streptophyta; class Magnoliopsida; order Fabales; family Fabaceae; genus Vigna; species Vigna reflexopilosa. The sequence continues at coordinate 13,548,800 of CM050926.1, forward strand.
TGCAGAATCAAAGAATAAGGAGAAATGTAAAGTCTGTGCAAGAAATCAATTAATAAGGAGAAATGTAAAGTCTGGGCAAGAAAACTAAAAGAAACTCAGAATTTCATTAAACTTTGAGAACGAAATTACACAAGATACCCGAATCACCAAGACTTCTCACGGTTTGTCACCCTCGCGAGAACCTCAACGAAATCCAGTGCAGGAAAAAGGAATTCTAACTACTCTATCAAAGCTCACAAAACCTAACTACAAAGAACTGAGAGAACTAAATCAAAAAGAAACTCAAAAATAAAACAAACCTAACTACGCTAACTACTCTAAAACTCTCCAAATGCCATAAATAGAAAAACTATCTCTCCGTTTCTACTATATATTCCTCTTGTATTCAAACTGTATATTCCTCTTGTATTCAAAGAAAAGTATAAGACAACACCCAACTCCCAAGGGAGCACTCTCCCTCCACAGGAACAACCTCCTGTCTATACAACGAATATTAAAAGTTGACCCTCACACAAGACCTGTCTTACCTTCTTATAAAGGCCTCCCAACCAACTAACCAACTAACAATTAATTCCTAATTTGTTTGCTTCTATCATGCATACATTATATCCTATCACATTATATCTTATCATTATGTAAGATTAGTTGCTATATATGGATTTGACTGCTAGGAGACACTATAATATTGCTCCAAGTCTGTATATACTACAGAATAATTATCAGAAAGAACGTTCAAATAAATTTTCCATTGAAATAATAGTAAAACCTACTTCATGAATAGCATGAGAATGAGGAAACAATATTATTCAAGAATCTTTGGTTTCTTCATGTTTAATCTTTATTTTACATTTTGCTTCTCTGCAGGATTAGGTTATATTCTCAATCCAGATTTCTCCTTTGTTAAGATTGCCGCACCTTATGCACAGGTTCAAAACAATCTATGACCTGTTACGTTTTTATTCTACTAAAATTTAGTGCTAATTTGAACTTGTCATAACAGGAACTTCTAGATATAAGGCAAAAGCAGCGCACTGGGCCAGAACTTGTGGAGGAGATAAGGAAACAAGCCGATGATGTACCACAACTTCGAACTTCCACTTTAGCTTTTCATTCTAGATGATGTTTCTTCATATTTTAAAACTTCTGTTATTTTAATTATGCCATTGTTTACTCACTTAAATTAACAAGTCTTGTGGAACATTTCTAGGCAAGAACCAATTCTATATCTATGCCATATAGAGTTCAAAGAATAGAGGAATTTGTCAAGCAACTTGAGTCAGGAGATCTAAAACTTCGAGTTCGAGTTCTTGAGGTGAGCAATTTATTTTTCTTCACATGGTACAAGTTGTAGGGGAATGCTAGCAACATACTTTTCTAGAAATATGATTACATTAAACAGGGAGATATGATATTAATTGATAGGGAGATATCTTATCAAATATTTCCCATTATTATATGTTGCTTTTGTTGGAAGTCCCACATCGATTAGAGATGAGGTCAATTCAGTGTATATAAGTGGGTGCAAACCTCATCCTGTAAGCCGGTTTTGTGGGGTTGAGTTAGGCTTAAAGTCCACTTCTATCATGGTATCAGCCCACGCTCGAGATGTATATACCTCGGCGTGAGGGGGGTGTGTTGGAAGTTCCACATCGATTAGAGACAAGGCCAATTCAGTGTATATAAGTGGGTGCAAACTTCACCTTACAAGCCAGTTTTGTGGGATTGAGTTAGATTTAAAGTCCACTTCTAGCAGTTTTTATTCTTTATATTGTATTTCTTCTTCATCATTGTTGAATATAGTGAAAAACTATATTTGGGATTAATCTCCCTTGTGTCTTTGCATACACATAGGGTAATGTATTTATAATAATAAGAATGTGGGCTAAGCCCAAATACAAATGAATATGTAAGAATAACATAATAAGCATAGGGACTATGTTTCCCTAATTAACATAAACACAAAACCTAATATCTAACACTCCCCCTCAAGCTGGAGCATATAAATCATATGTTCCAAGCTTGTTACAAAGATAGTCAATTCTAGGTCCTCGCAAGGACTTAGTAAATATGTCTGCCAATTGGTTGCTTGAGTTAACGAACTCAGTCTTGATATCTCCGGATATGATTTTTTCTCTAATAAAATGACAATCAATTTCAAGGTGCTTGGTTCTCTCATGGAAGACAGGGTTAGAGCTAATATGAAGAGCAACTTGATTATCACATATAAGTGTCATGTGAGTGACATCTCCAAATTTCAATTCACTAAGTAATTGTTTAAGCCACACAAGCTCGCAAGTAGCAGATGCCATAGCTCTATATTCTGCTTCTGCGCTGGACCTTGCCACAACACTTTGCTTCTTACTTTTCCAAGATATCAGGTTGCCACCAATAGAGACACAATATCCAGAAGTAGACCTCCTATCAGAAGGGGAACCTGCCCAATCAGCATCTGAATAGCAAACGATTTTTGTATCGTTGTTAGGACCATATAGCAAACCTTTTCCAGGTGATCCTTTAATATACTTCAGTATGCGAACAACTGCATCCCAATGGTCTTCACATGGAGAGTTTAGAAATTGACTCACCACACTAACTGGCAAGGAAGAAAACAAGGACTTGTTACCAGTGATATGATTGGTGGAGGAAGAAAACAAGGACTTGTTACCAGTGATATGATCGGTGGCGCCTGAGTCAAGGACCCAAGATCCGAGAGAGTGAGTCAAACCAACAAAAGGAGTACCTGTGAGTGTAACAGAAGCAGATGTAGTGGAACTAGAGTGCTGACGGTCCTCATACCATCTGAGAAATTCCTGAAAGAGTGCATGATTGTCTATGCTATTTGATGAAGTAGGATGGTCTGGCTGGCGAGACAGACTCCGATCATCACGTTGGGCAGCCATGGAGAGGGAGAAACCCTAAAAATTCAATGTGCTCCGATTGACGTAACGACCACAGATCCAGAATGAGGGCGAGGAGGCGATCACGACGGTTCTGGTCGGCGGCGGAAAGCTCCGGCGACGCGAGTGAGTTTCACCGGGAAAAAAAGGAGCAAACCGTAAAAGTCAGATCTGTTCAAATACAGTCCAAACGAGTCGTCACCGACCCTAGGAATGGACTCAGGGGGCTCCGGCGACCCTGTCTGTGGCGGCGCCGGCGAGTGGGTCTTGCCGGAGGTGGGCGCGTGGGTTACACGTGCCGGTGACGGTGGCGGCGCGTGGATACTCCGATCGCGGAGATCTTTGGACCGCAGTGGTCACCCGGCCGAGACGCTTCGGATGGAGTGGTCGCCGGTCGATTCTGGAACTCCGGCGACGGCGCGGCGGCGGCAGCGGCGGCGACGACGGCGGTGATGCGTACCGGAGACTGTAGAACAGGCTAGAACAGAACCTAAGCTCTAGATACCATGTTGAATATAGTGAAAAACTATATTTGGGATTAATCTCCCTTGTGTCTTTGCATACACATAGGGTAATGTATTTATAATAATAAGAATGTGGGCTAAGCCCAGATACAAATGAATATGTAAGAATAACATAATAAGCATAGGGACTATGTTTCCCTAATTAACATAAACACAAAACCTAATATCTAACAATCATAAATAATAATACTCGTGTGTACACAACACACGAAATTCATTATATTTTTTCTTTGTTTCTCTTATCAAACATGGTACCAAAACAATAAAATCCTTTATCGCCTGTTTAGTCACTGATCCTTTCAACATGACATCAAGTGCCTAATAAGAAGGGAAATCAAATATGGACCAACAGCTCATAGGAGTAACCATTTTAGAAACCATATATGCTGTCTGGTTTCTGTTATTTTTTCCTGCTTCACTGCTCCCCGTGGGATACACTATTCTTTGCTACTGTCATGGTATACCAACGTCATTACTTTTCATCGTTGATGCTTTTCCAAAGAGTACTGTTTACCACCAACATTTTTCCTGCAAGTTCCTTTCATTTTCTTTTGGCGAGCTTTTTCCAACTGGTGACAGCCACCATTTGCATTGCCTTGCTGTGTGATGTCCATTTTTGCTTTCAAACAGTAGTTGTGCCATTTGATCATTTATGCTTTCCAGCAGTTGTGCACCTCTGAGCATTTTTTGCTTTCTGGAAACTACCATGTCATCTGTGCATTTTTTTCTCTGACAGCTGGTGTGACATCTAACCACTTTTAGCAAGCTTGACTCATGATAAAATGTTGTAATTTGGGGGAGTGTTAAATATATGATTTGAAAAGATGGAGCATAATTGAAGATTGATGGTCACTTTGACAGAGAGAAAATCATGTTCGAAAAATATCTACTAGCTTTGTCATTATTTACTTTGTCAATATCAATAATGAATTGATTGGCATGTTTACCAAGTTTCTCAATGAGTCTTGTGTGACATTTGTAACAAACTTGTTTTACGATATATATGCTCTAGCTTGAAGGAGATTCTTAGATATATGATATAACATAAAATTTGATAGGGAAATATCTTACCAAATATTAATTATATATTGATTTTATTCCTTATTGTTGAATATCTTCTTCATTATAAATAAAAATACTCATGTGTGTATATAATACATAGAATTCATTATATTTCTTCTCAGTTTTCTGTTCTCAAACATGGTACCAGACCTGTACCATCCATTGGGACCTGTTTTTGTCACTAATCCTTTCAACACTTCTTCTAACAAACTCCTATTGATCATAATTTATTACAAAATCATGATATCATTAAATACCTAGATTTTTTCTATGTTGTGTCCAAATCAGACCACACTAGATCTTGCGTTTTCTTGTGGAGATAAACCATTTACGACCAAGGTTAACTTTGTAATTCTTTAGAATTTCAGTGCAAGTTTATGACCCTAAATTTAGAGGTCCTTAAATTGTCCAATGTAGGTTAGACATTTTGCAACATTTTCTCCCTGAACCGAAGTTGGTGTAACTTGATTTGCCAGTCTGAAAGAGCTGCTAGAAAAGCAACAATTTTACAAATGGCTACTATGTATTCGGTGTTGGGGGGAACCTTGCTAAATCTTGGTATCACTTTGAGTAGCCAAGGCAATCAAGCATTTGCAAATGGATCATTCCTTGGTGCAGGTGAGATTTATAACAACTTTCTTCAAATATTGTTTGGGGACTGATTGATTAAACTTGTCACACTTAGAGTCAATGTTTGGGCAAATTTTCCATAAGTGCTTAATGGAGAGAAAAATAAAAGAAAAACGAAATTGACTTTTTTATTAGCTAAAATTAGCTTATGGTTAATTTATAGATGCTCTCTCATATTAACTTTTCCAAAAACTTGTTGACTTAGGCATAAATCAGTTTTAACTTAGGGAGAAATTTATTTATTTCTTTATTCTATATGTACTTATAGAAAATTTTATCCAAATAGACTCTTAATCATGATCATGTGTACATCATCTTTATTCTTGTGATTGATTGGTATGAACTTGTCCATCTGCAGGCATTTTTGCGGCACTACTTTTAAGGTCTATGCAACGGGTGAAGAAACTTGATAAGTTTGAGAAAATGATATAATGATTCATTCACACCGTATTCAATTGCTTCAAGCATATGCATGATAGCAGTCTTCATCTCAAATTTCTTATTCATCAGCATTAGCGTTCATATTTTTCACATTACCATAGTAAAATATACAAATACAAGTTGTACAGAAACATGATTGGAGGGTGATGAAACTGCAATAAAATGTTCCTTCCTCATAATAGTTTCATAATAAGAAAAGACATTTCTCATTAACTTACATAAGATGGTTAAAAATTAACATTTCACCTTTTCATTCTAATTATGGCTAATTGTATATGGACCTTGCTACTTTGCTTTGTACTGTGTCATTCATTCATTATACAAGATATTCCTTTCATTATGTTGTTTATTTATCTTAATTGAGAATAATCAAGTCTTTAGAATTGTATTTTGTATACCATATGATATGACTGTAGAACTTAATTGTGATGGTAAAATTCAAAGATATTTCTTTTTTTAATTTTGCATATTTTGATTTCAAACAATCTAAGTTTTTTTAATTTTGCAATATGCTGTATAATTTACGCCATTCTCGAAGATACATACTCAATTGTTTTCCATTGTTAGCATTATTCCTTCATAAATTAATTTGATTGAGAATTGAAAATGCAAATTGAAATTGAAATCAAGAAACTAAATGCATTAAAGTGTTGGAAACTGAAATTGCAGAAAATTAAAATGCAAAAAACTAAAGTGCATTATTTAAAGAGCAAGAAATCAAACTTGCAGCAGCATTAAAGAAAATTCAAAGAAAAAAAATGCAAATAGATCAATGAATAATGAAAATATAGCATGACAAAGAAGAGATAAGAAAACGCAGCAGCAAAGCAAAAGAATATGAAAAGGCAAAACCTAAAATAAGAAAAGAGAGAAAAGGAAAAAAAAACTACGAATATGAAAAGGCAAAAACTAAAATAAGAAGAAAAGAGAGAAATGAAAAGAAAAACTAAAACTCTGAAACTTTTCAAATGATTTTTGTCTCCCAATTTTTAATACATTAAAGGTTTTATATAGTCTTTCAAATCTAAAGTTAAATTAGACCTAATTTAGAAAAATTATAAATGATAAGCTAATTTGTATTCTATTTACAATTTTTCAACAAAACTGTCTCAAGTTCTAAAAGTCATAAAAAATAGTAGGAGGAAAGAAATCTAGAAAATTATATATCCAAATTGAAATATTAAAAGTATTAGAATCCAATACAGCTCAAATTAATAAAAAATTATATTTACAAAGAAAGTTATGGTTGAAACAATAAGTAAAGATGAGATAACCTAAAAAGACAAAATTAAAACAAATATGTTGAAAAATCCAATTCATTACTAAAAATGGAAATGAGTTAAACCAAAAAATAAAGCATTTAAAAAGTGTCATCACTATACAATAAAATTATAAAAGTATACGTGTTCATTTTACATCATTTAAAAGGTTATCCATCACATTATTCATGTACCAAAGTCCAAAAACTTTAGACGTAGGAATGTGTTGAGAAAAACTTAAGTCTCGAGTTATAGATAAAGTTTAAAATAATATATATCAATGGACTAAATGGACTAATCTTCAGCCAAATCATTTTTGTTGGCTTGAGCTAAGTATAAATCCATATTCCAATATTTATAAACGAAGGTATTAATAAAGCATAGAGAATATTATGATTTTGGGTTGACTTTTATCACACATGATATAGATTTCAAAATCGAATCTTTACATCAAGTTAGATTATAGAAATAATGTATTGGATTGATTTCTCACAAGAATAATTTATGGAGTTCAAGACATGCTTATTTGTTTATTGAAGATACAAGAATCTTGATTCAACATATGTTGCTCCTACAAGAATCTTGGTTCAACCTCAGGACAACACCTTTCCTACGCCACTATTACTGATCTTAATTGGCAAGAAAAAGAAGAAGTTAGGAGAAAGATCACAAGCATACCACAAGAAAATATTGTATTACCAGTGAATATAATTTGTTGATAATAGTAAAAATTTGTTGATAATTTTGAGAACCAATGGTAAAAAATTTGTTGGTAAAATGGTCATCAATAAATTTTATTAATGAATTACGAGATTCATCCGTAATTACCGACAATCTCAAACCTGTCGATAAATATCGGTGGTAACTATCGACAAATTTGGTTATCAGTAAAATTCATTAGTAAATTTTGCGATTTGGTCTTCTGCATTCTCTTCCTCTTCTTATTTTATTTCTTTTAATTGTTCTTCTTTTTCCTCCTCCTCTCCTTTCTTCCTACTCTTCCTTTCCTCATCCTCTTCCTCCCATCCATCTCGTCTGCCATTGCCACCTTCGGCTCCTCCTTCTCCTCTTCCACCAACTTCAGATGCCAACGTCGACAACCCATTATTGTGTCACCATTACCACCATGTCACCATCGTCATCGTCATCACCGTCGTTGCCACCACTGTTGTCAGCATGCCTTTGCTTTAGCTACGTTTGAGATAAGAAAGTGATGAGGATCCATTTTAGCTCTTAGAGATATGGTGTTTATAGTGAAGAAAACCCAAGAAAGATTCCTACTTTACATAAAGATAATCAAATGGTTATCTAGAAGTAAAGGTGCACTTTCAAGGATTCACAAAAGAATAGGGAATTCAGTTAACAAAACAAAAATCACAAGAATTAAGAATAGATAATGTGATAAACACTTAACCAGGGAAACTTTTATTGACCTTCTAGATTGCTTGAGCACTATTGGAGAGTAAAGAAGAGAACATGAGTTGCTAGGGTTGCCTTAGTTTCTAGAACATAACATTTTGTATTTGTTAAGAGGTCCCTAACCATGCCTATTTAAGGGAGCCTCTAGACCGCATGGAAATGGTTGATTAATGTTAAATATAAAGACACTTTTGTGTGCATTTGTGAGCTTTGCTCTTGTGAGAGTTTTATACTCTTAGTCTCATCTTGAACATTCACTTATTTTGGGTGGCTTAGTACCCCAAGTGGCATGTCGTCCTTTCTCCCTAATTCCCCTTCTACTATCTTCAATTTTTTGTTCATTTTTTCAGCTTATATGTTCTTATATTCCATTAATGCTTCCGTACCTTTTATGTTCACTATTGTTGTCTTGTTTCTTTATTTCAATTGAACCATCTCTTCCTCTCTTTTCAGCTCCTTGAAGTGTACCTTTACATCTAGATAACCATTTGGTATCTTAATGTCCAATGAGAATCTTCTTGGATTTGTCTTAAGAAACTTTAACGCAAACACGTTGCACTAATTCTAAATATAAGATGGATCTATATCATAACGAGCATGAAACATAAATGCATAAATGAACAAGAACATATAACAAAATGAACAAAAGATAAAATACTAGAAAAGGGAGGTGGTAGAGGTGCTATCAAATCACTTGGGGGGAGATACATAAAACGTGCCGCATATTCCTTCATTGTCCTACTTCCTTGCTTTAATGTCAGGAACTCTGCTTCCCTTTCATATTTAACACTTTCAGGAAAATAACATTCCAAGAATTTTGCCCTGAAAGTCATCCAGTTGATCTCCTCTCCCTGAGTAGTCATCAAAAGTTTTGTGCTCCTCCACCAACACTCTGCCTCCCCAACTAACATGAAGGTAGAGAACATCAACTTCTGCTCCTTGGTGTAGTCTATTACTCCAAAGATCTTTTCATTGTTGGAGATCCAGTCATCTGCCTCATCAAGAGTAGATTTCCCATTAAACTTCAATGGATTATGACGTAGTTAGTCATTCATACTAGAATGGTACCTAAGGACAAGTCCTACTTGTTGTCCCTATAGTGCGTGCACCATCTGTCTCGAGAGCGCAAGCAATATCCTCAACATTATTGTCAGGGGATCATGGTCTACGAGACATCTTCTTACACACAAAAACATAACAATCATTTAATCACCTCAATTCAATAGTTATATGCATACACATGCAATCAACACAAATATACACATACACATGAAATTCTCATAGTCATATAGCAATTCACACAATTACACAACAAAAGCTATATGAGCTCACTCTTCAAAAGCCTAATTTTTTTTCGAAAACTAGGCTCTAATACCAAAATATAATGCCTCAATTTCAAGGGTGTCATAGGTTATTCGAAAACCGGTAAATTTCAAAACTTTATCATAGCACGGAAACGTATTTTTAAAAGCCTCAACAGTTAAACGTGTATAATTTATTCAAAACATAATAGTTCCAAAACACTTGTTCAATGAAAATAACGAAGGAAATAAAACAACTTCAATTACATTGTCTTAAAGTTCAAATGCAATAACTTTAAATAAAAATCTCAAATTTGTCCCCTGTCTCTAATCTATCATGCCTCAGCATCATCTGCTCACGTATAACGCATTATACGATCATTCATAACACAAACACAAACACGTATGTGGTAAGCTACCGATAAAACAATCATAATAATAATAAGATATAACACATGGAATATATCAACCATAAACCACCTCATACCCCAACAGTAATAACAACAAGATTCTTAATCTTCTAACATAACATCTTAATATAATGAATTACTCAATTATCGATCCTTGATCTTCAATCCTTCATTCTTGACCCTTGAACCTTGATTTCATCACTGACATCTCACACATAAACCCTTGGTCTGTCCATTCATTAGTGCATAAGCTAACTACTTACTATAACCATTATAGTAACACCGCTATCAATATAACATCATATGGAGCATCTTAAATACCATGATCATCATCGTTGATACGCCATAATCATGACTATCCCAGTCATGAACCACACCATGAGCATCACCGTACCATAACACCATAGTGGAAAGAATCAGTCTCACTCCTATACCTTACCTCACCCGTTTGTAGTCACTCCTACAAACCAATCTGTAGCTTCCCTTACAGATACGTTCGAGTAGTCTCGCAATCTAGCTAAGAAACATTTAGTCTAGTCACACAATGACAAGGAACACACCATCACCCCCACACAAGAAAGGCTTAATCCTGAGCAACCCTTCCGAGGCACACAAGGAAAAATGAAGCACTTATCCTTAGATAACACCAAGACTTACTAGGTACAACTAGTAGACTTATACTCCACTCTCATGATCATCAACCACATACTTAGGTACATCCCAACACTCATTCATGCTCCAATATCAACTACAAGTTAAAACTGACCCTAAACATTACCACTAATCTCATTCGTTGTTTATCATCACGTTTTACAGCTCCTCAAGCTTAGTCTACTTCCTATCTTAATAAAAAAACACATTATTCCCAGTAAAAATACTCTAGGATAATTGATTATCGTAAGTGATAATCGATTATTCCCGAAACATATACATGTACACAAAATACCCTATGACAATCGAAAACAAAATACCCTAGCATAACATATTCTCATACATCCACATGCATAAAAACAAAATTACCTTTCAAGATAATCAAAAGCAAACCCTATTCATCATACAAACAAATAAGAAAACAAACAATGGTAAGCTTCCCCATACTTTGGCCAATCCTAGGGCTTTATCTACAACTCCAAATAACATCAACCTTCCCTTACACTAAGGTTTTCTGCAACTCTTCCTTTCTCTCACAGAAATGCCTCTCTTTCTCTCCTTATCTATCTCCTTTTCGTTTTAGATATAGCGTAACAATGTGCAGACCCTAGTTTCCCTTTCTCCTTTTTATCTTTTATTCTATCTCTATCTTTTTGGGTTTAATAAAATCTCTCACTTTATCTCTAAAAACCCACCAAGATTTCCTCTCATATTTTATCTCAACTATTTTTTTTTAAATATCAACAACTACTAAATCATCCTAAGATTCACCTAATCTCCCATTTAAAATTCATATTTTATTTTCCTTCTTTACTTCCTACACCCCATAACTTAATTTCTACACCTCTTAGTAAAGGTAAAAAGATCATTTTGCCCATGGGCCAAAAATACAAATAAAACAAAATCTTACTTAACTATTTTTCTCTCTAGAATTCAACTCAGATCCATTCAATTTTAAACCACCCTTCTATTAATAAGCCACACACACACTTAACATTTAATAATTAACCTAACAATTTTAATAATTAACCTAACAATTTTAATCCTAAAAGATATATACCTAAACATTAAACACCAATTACTAAAACAATAATACTCAAGTCTTGTTCCACTTAATCAACAATAACATTTAATAATTAACCTAACAATTTTAATCCTAAAAGACATATACCTAAACATTAAACACCAATTACTAAACAATAATACTCAAGTCTTATAACTACAATTACCACATTTTCCTTGGGTTTTAAAATTATTATTATCATTATTATTATTATTATTATTATTATTATTATTATTATTATTATTATTATTATTATTATTATTATTATTATTATTATCACTATTATTATTATTATTATTATTATTATTATCACTACTACTACTACTATTATTATTATTATTATTATTATTATTATTATTATTATTATTATTATTATTATTGAATAAATAAACTTTATCTTTCAACGATAACAATTAATTTAACATTCATTTTTCGCTACACATACATATGTTTTTTCTCTAAAATAAAATGAATATGTTTTAATTTACTATAATTAATTAATTAAATATTACATATTTTAATAATATTTAATGTAATAAAACACCAATTAAATAAACAATGATTTATATTTATGTATTATATATATATATATATATAGTATCAAACTTTAGTTAATAAAATGTCTCTATTCATAAAATAAAATCATACTTTAAATACATAAATATTTTAATAATTTTTATTTTTAATTTAAAATTAAAAAAAAAAACTTAAAACTTAAATCTATAATATAATGAAAATGTTTGTTTAACATCCCATTTTGACATAAATTTGACACCGGCCAGGTGTCAAATTGTTATTGGATTATTTAAGTTAAATGAAAAAGGTTTTTAAAAAAACTGACGAGGGTAGAATAGGAATTCTGATGATATGAATTTGTATTTCGCGGTTTTGTTTTCTTCTCTTTAACTGTGGTTCTGAAGGTTCTTCTCTCCCATCACTCTTTCGAATCGCTGTTGCTTCATCTCTCGAATCCCCCTTGCTTTCTCCATTCGTCTCCATTCGGCTTTCGTCTCATCTCAACCCAAAAAAAGAGTTATTTCGCAAGGTAAGCTCTATTTTGCCTATCTCGTTTTGGGTGTCTTTGGCATTGTGGCTGTGTTTGTCGCTGTCTTTCGCATTATGTGACTTTTGTTTCGCTCTGTTTGGCGTTTTGGGTCTCTTTGGGTTTATTTTTTCTTTTTGTTTTTTTTGAACCCTAAGCCACCATTGATTTTTTGGTCTCTTTCGCGTTTTGATTTTTTGTGCAGTTGCAATGGCTTCTGGAATCCCAAAGGTAAGTTAAAGTTTTGGTCTTTTATTTAGTCTCATTTTTTTTGGTTAGTAATAACAATCTTTTCTTAATCTTTTGTAGTGGAGGGTCTGAATCTCTATGGATTCATCAAACTTTGTTGAAATGAATCGTGTGCTGAGAAAAGTCCATGTACAACGAATTGCGATGACACCATTTAGATGGTGTTTGGACCTACGTGAGGCTTTGGACGTCAACTGTGAGTTATTGAAGGTTATGGTATGTAGGTGGGTCGGGCATGATGTTAGCTTTAGGGTGAGTCATCAATTGGTTCCATTTACAGTTTTATATGTTTTCATGACCACTGGTTTAGGTATAGGGGGTTTAGAAATCCCGTTTGATGAATGTATAGATGGTTTGGTTGGAGAAATGTTTAATAAAAAAAGCAAAACTTTGAAAGACTTGGTTGACATGTTTAATGTCATTGTGTTAGACGAAAACACAGATGTTGATGTTGTGTGTAGGTTGTATATATTTGTGTGTTTGGTTGTCTTTTTCTTTCCTAGGAAGTGTAAGATAGTTGCTAACATGCCATCAAAAGTCTTAGATGACCTAGATAGTCTGTGTTTATATGATTGGGCTAGCGGTGTACATAAACACCTTGTAGATACTTTGAATAAAGGTATGAAAAAAATAATGGTCGGAGGTATCACCAACGCACTAAGTCTAAGTGGCAATGTGGCTGTATTGTAGGTAAAATTCTTTGTAGTTCTTTAACTGAAAGAATAGAATGTTTTTCATTGTGAAATATGGGTGACTTTAAATTATTTTGATATTGTAGGCTTGGGCGGTAGAGAGACTTTCTTTGGATGGTAATCCCATTCATAGGCATTTCCCTCGCATAGTGCGTTGGTTCCGCTATAAGTCACGGTCATTTCAAAATATTGATGATATTTTTCGGACTATAGATGTAAGTATTTGATGTAAGTTTTTTATAATTATTGATGATTTTAAGCTAATGTTAAATTTGTTTGCATGTGTTGTAGTTTAAGTTGGAGTGGTATATTGGCGAGCGTGTTCGTGACATGCCTGAAATCATTGCTGCTTTTGACCTGTTTGATGGAGGGATAGGTCTAGCACAATTTCCAAAACGATGTAGAGTTGAGGAAGCTGATGATGATACCTCCGATGATGGCACCTTTGAAGCAAACCTTGACAAGATATTGAAGAAAAATAATGAAGAAATGATGGCCTTGAATTCAAGGCTTGCTTTTTTGACGAATGAGTTATTTCAAATTCGTCAAATTCCAATTTTGAATGAAGAAGGTGTTGGAGGAGGTGATGAAGAACCTTTAGGTGGAGGTAATGAAGAAGCCTTCAATGAAGAAGGCTTCAATGAAGAAGCCTTAAATGAATAAGGTGTGGCTGAAGGTGAAAAAACAAGTTCAAAACGTTGTTCAAATTGTTGACGATGAAGAACTGGAGGCACTGGTACCATTGGCAATCATACCTCTGCGTACACTTGCTGGTGATCCAAGGCCTAACGTGAATGCTGACCAACTCTACATCGCCATCAGCGTAAGAGATAGACAACATAGGTTAGTAATGATTATTTTGGTTTTATGTACTTGTACGGGCATAGTTTTGTATTGAAAAGTACATTTGTTTTTTTATCAGGATCGTCTGTGAAATAATTGGCCAGACACTGAGCACAAAATCTATTTATACCTTAGCTCCTTACCAATACGTGGATAACATAGTAAGTGTTTTTTGTCATTAGTTGATTTCTACTGTGCATATTCATTTGAAATCATTGATGAATTGTGAATTTGTAGTTGGTGCTATTTGCAACCACCATATTTATGCACATTGAGAAAAGGAGGACCGAGGTTGTGAAGAGGATCCTTTTCAGTTCATTATATGCGGTAAATTGTTTGTACTAGAAATGTGACATGGTGTAGTTCATTGTAGAAATAATGTGTTAGGCATTTAGGATTAATGTATTGGAACCTATCCGTAGAACCTTATAATTGACGATTATAGGAGAATGGCAAAAAATCGTCGTGTGTTCACTCTTCATAATTACAGCAGTTGTTTGCGTGCCGGACACTTTGGCCTTGAAGACATTGCAACAGCTGACTTTGTGAGTGAGGTTTATTTTTCATTGTGTTTGTGGTGGTATTTGACATATAGCAGTTGTTGATGTATTGACTTTCGTCTTGTTTGTTTGTAGCTGTTTCTTCCCTTTTGCCATGCCGAACATTGGTGGTGCTATGTTGTCAAACTTAGCACATTAGACATATATGTTATTGATTCTTTGGGGAAGGGCATAAGAGAGCGCAAAAGGATTGACACTGTTGTGGTATGTGTGACCCCATTTAATAATGTTATTGACTTCCATGCAATAATGTATTGTTAACGTCTTATTGTAATTTTTACTTGGTAGGCTGAAAACCTTGCTCGATTTTTTTGCATCTTGTACAATAGACCGGA
Organism: Vigna reflexopilosa; assembly: GCA_027742785.1. Classification (NCBI taxonomy): domain Eukaryota; kingdom Viridiplantae; phylum Streptophyta; class Magnoliopsida; order Fabales; family Fabaceae; genus Vigna; species Vigna reflexopilosa. The sequence continues at coordinate 13,564,178 of CM050926.1, forward strand.
AGGGAGTATTGGACCTTTTTCTGTTGTACAAGAAAATATCCCATCCCAGCCAAACTTGTAAGTTGTTATAAGCCTTAACACAAAAAATATGTTATTGTAAGTGATGTAGTTTGTCATAAGTGGTTCATGTTATTTTTTTTATTGTTTCAGACATGACTGTGGAGTTATAATGTTACAAGCTATGGAAATTTGGGATGGAAAGCATAAATTCAATGGGAAAAGCATGCCACAATACTCAAATGTAAGGAAGAATATGATTTTTATTATTGTTTGATAATTGGGTTGACTTGACAAGTGGAATATTTTCATTTCAGGAGGAATTGCTTGCAATTAGAAAGCAATATGTACGTGATTGGATCCTGGAGGACGAGAACATAAGACTACTGGATGCGCTAGAGGTGTATGGATTGTTGTAGGATAGTTGTCTAGTGTTAAAATGTAATGTAGTGTAGTTTGTTTTGATAAGATAGTTGTCCTGTGTAGACAAGTAGTGAACATAGTATAATTTTATGAAGACAGTGTATTTTTTATATCAAGACAGTGTACTTGATATATATATGATGACATTGTACAAATTCTTATTGGAAAAAAATGATTCATTTCAAGATTGTTTATGTGCAATGTACAAATGATTGTTGATTGAGTATTGATGTCCAGGATTTTTTTATGTGCAATGTATGAAAGTTCCATAGCAATTAAGGCCAAGTACAGCAACCTGCGCAGCAACAAAGACTCTTGTAATCGTTTACGAGAGGCTCGTAATCGTTTACGCGAGTCTTTTTATGGTTTTGGACATCCTGTTACACTGAAGGAACCACCTGTGGTAACGTGGAGGACCACAAGTGTTTTTGGGTGTTTTTTAAGTCAACATCACTGCTTTTAGCAGATGTACCAGAACTGAAGGTGTGGTCCCATTGTAAACGATTACATTCCACTCTTTACCACCATTATCTTCACCAATTCAACTATATACATCAAATCACAACCATTAATTCATTTTTTTCCACATACATTATCACTTGGAAATCAAATTATAAAGCACTTCAATAAAACACCCATTTTATTTCCAGATACATAAATGTATTGAACCAAACATGAATGTTCTATATATTGAACCAAATAGTAGGTTTAATTACACCATCTTTTTCTTGTCCTAACACTCAAGTCTAATACAATAATTAATCATTTTTCTTTCTAACTACTACATTTCCTGTGTATGGTGTCCTAAGTGCTTTGCTCTTAAATCGCCTTCTTGAACCAATCCTAACATAAGTCTTCAGCTGTGATTGGTTGTCGGACATTCCACCCGGTGCATTTGGCGACATTGCACCTTCTTCATTGTTGCACATTCCACCCGCTTCCTCGCTCGACACTCCAATAGGTGAAACAAATCCATCGTCACTAAATGCTTGTGGACGTCCACCACTTTGAACACCATCATCTGCAGTTGACCTTTTAGGTGTTCTTCTGGCCTTCTCTACCTCCAACTCTACCTCTAAAACATTCACCTCCCTTTTAAGTTCTTCAATTAAAGATTTCTGATCCTGTGCAGTGCGCATCAAACTCTCCCTGCGTTTTTTTAAGCAATTTCTTTCTTCGTTGCTCTTCATAGCTTTTTGGTGGTGGTTGTATTTCTATCACATCGTTGTCATCCTTCTTTACAGCACGAAATTCATCTACAACATGAACCTGAAATTTAACAACATATAAAATGTTATATAACTACTGTGAATATAAAATAACATTCAAAAGTACAAAAAAATCAAACACATACCACACCCATCTCAAAAACAGGTTTCACAATGTTGTCTCCAACAACTGTATTCATTCAGTGCAAGATCCTTGGAACTTTCTCTATTGCACCTTCAAGAGCCATGAAATGCTCACAAAACCAAACTTATACAACATGTCATTGTTAAAAATTACTCATACTCAAATAACAAATATTCCAAACTTTAGTTCTAAATTGTGTACCTGCAACATGTACACACAACCATCAACATAAACATTGCTTCTAGCTTTGCCTTTCTTCACAGAATCTGAACCTTTACTCAAATTTTCTAACAAATAACGATAAACTAAACTACCCCAATAGTATTTACTCAGACCACTCAACTCATCAACAATTTCAAACAATACAGGAAGAACTCGTCCACTACGATTTGGGAATAAAATCTCACATATCCCCACCAGGATGTACAAGCTACAAAAAACCTCACAAGGTATGGTTTTTTTATGTTCTTTCAACAAGAATTTGAAAATGAAATTCAGATCCTTAATTTCCTTACCTAAGTATTTCACACATTTACTACTACCCACTGAAGAATCCTTCAAGTTTATACTTATACCATCTAAACTCAATCCTAATCCTGAACAAAAATCATTTTCATTGATATTGAAATGCTTGTCTGCAATAATAAAAGAGTTGCTCGAATCCACCCATGTCTTGGTTAACTCATGCAAAATTTTAGTATTGAATATGACTTTACCACTCAACTCTAAAAACCAACCAAATGGAGTCTTCGAAATAACTTCCCGTTGCTCCTCTGTCAACTGTTCGTTGAGAGTACAAACATACATAGTTGAAAATGAATGACGTACGGTCAACTGTCCAAAAGAAAATAACACAAATGAAAACACCAAATCAAATAACAAAAACCCATAACGTCTGCAAGAAACCACAAGAACCCCAATACCCAAACCTAAAACCAAATACTCAAACCTACAACGGGAGAAGGCATTTACCTTGGTCCAATGAAGGTCCATTCCGGAACTTGCCATTTCAGATTGCAACAATAAGGCACTACAGAGCACTGGAGAGCACGAAAACGCCGGTAGAGCCGCGGAGACCAAGGAAGAGAACGATGGGAGACGAGCAAATACTAGAGAGAGGTAATCTGTCACACAAAACTAATGAAACAGCCGAGAGGTACAATTAGAATCCAAATTGTCTGAAAAGTTTTCCATTTTGCAGGCCAAATTTTTTGAAAGAAAAATAAAATAAAAAGACCCAATAGGACGTTGACACATGATAATGTTAAATGTGTGTCAAAAATTGAGTGTTAAAATAATGGACCATATAATATATATGAACTAAAATTTGGTATAGAGAAACTCTCTATGTATATAAATATATAATATAAAACAAACAAAATTACCGATAAAGGCACCGGTAGTAGTACAATGTGCAAGCATGCAACTCTAGCAGGCAATTCACAGAAGAACTCCACGAATTTTCCTTGAGATGTGAATAACTAGAAGACTAGTCACCACTCCTTCCGCTCGAAGCGACTTTGCTTTAAACTTTTGAAATTCAAATGCGAGTTTTGAATGTCATAACCAACATTCTCACATGCAACACATTTCCAATCACAACAATCCTTCCATTTTTCTTCTACACCATCAGCGTTCAGTGTTGTTGGGACGTTAAGCTGAGACATGAGAAGGCGAAGGCAACCAAAATCCCTAATCCCACTTCGCTTAATTTCGCGGCACAAAACATACTCAGACGAAAGCATTTCTGGTAATTTTCTGCAATTCAGTCTCATATCCTATTCTTAGTGCACACACCAATTTGCTAATCCAATCACCTCTTTCTTCATTTACCGCCAGATGAAGACGACGCCGTTTTCCCCAACAATGCGCTTTCCTCAGACAACACCCACAAGGTTCACACCCAAAAGTTTTGTTCGAATTGAATTTTGTTTTCTCTGCACATTTGCAAATGCAATCACTATCACTGTTTTCTTCTTTTCCTTCTTCTGATTTTTATAGCAAGAATTGCCTCTTGCTGTGCGGCTCGACATTCTAAAAGGTACATCATCTAACTGTTTTAGTTTCAACCAAAATAGATTTGTAGTTAGTTATTAAGGAACTGTTTGAACAGGTTTCTCCATAATTTCTCAAAAAAAATTCTGTATATGCTTGTCCAATCGACCCTAACTATTAATATTAATGATCGATTCTGAGAAGGGTACTGCGGTACAGGAATCAGTGATCGGAATTTGTCTGGGAAAGGCACCAGTTCTTCATCTGAGGCATGTCTTTGGGTGGTTTTTTGGATTTGTTTGTTGTGAAGAAAACGAAGTAACTGATGTGTTTATTGGTTGATCAGAAACCGCTTGAAGATGAGGTTGAGATGCCTGACTTCAACGAGGGAGAGGTTGTTGCCAATTCAACTGATGAAGAAAACAATTCTGCAGACGGGGTACTCTTTAAAGTTCTGATAGAATGTTTTACTTCTCATCTTTCAGCCATCTATTTATTAGAAAACACCAATTTGGTTGCTCAAATGAAATTGGCACAACTGATGTTATTGTGAGTTAATTAGGTTGGTGCCTGATTTTGGAGTGCGTCAAGTAAGACCAGATTGATGAATGGTTGTCAAAAGTCAAAAGACCAAATTTATCTTCTTTGTAATATTAGGGACCAAATTGATTGATAATTTTCGAAGTCACAAATTTTAATTTTTAGTTCTAATTTCCGGACAGAATTGATATTTTACTAGTCATCTATTTTTCCATTTTATGCATGACTTTATACGCTTCATATTTTTGTTTAGAGTAAATAATCAAAGTTAAATCCTTGAGATATTTTGCATTGGTCACATCACTCCCTGAATGAGGAAAATTGTGCATTAGGAATCCTAATCCTTCCGCCAAATTAGTCCCCACATTCGAAATATCAAGCAATGATTTGATTAACAAAATGCACATTTGATGAATAATTGACTAATAGAACAGCGTATTAAGAATTGAAATACAAGACTCAATCTTGAAAAACTTTATTGCTTTACTCCAATTTTGCACCTACCAATGTAGTAGGTATAGAAATGGTATAGAATGTTACAAAGCGTCTTCCCTACTTAGGTTGTTCAAGAGAACCTCACTCTCCACAACTCTCTTGAACTTTTTCCCTTTACTAAAAAACTGCCACCCCACTACTAACCCTGGGCTATTTATAATAGTCTGATACAGCAGGCATACCCTCTTATCTATTTCGTCTCTTATATACTATACCAAACCTATCAACAGACAACATTGGAGGCAAGGGTTGCGATAAGTATGCTGAATTCATGGCTAGTTCGAGTAAGGATACATAAAAAACTGGATGAACATGACTGTGTTCAGGAAGGAACAGTCTATACAGAACTTGTTCAATGCATTCTGCAATCTGATAAAGTCCACAAAAACTAGGACTAATTTTTTCATTGGTTTCCTTGCTAATGACTTGAACTTGTAAGGTTGGATTTTTAGAAAAATCCAGTCTCCTACTTGATAAACCACCTCCCGCCTGTGCTTATTGGCTTGAGCACGATTTTGATCTTATGCTTTGCAGAGGTTGTACTTTAATTCTCTCAATATCGCATCCTGTTCTTCGTGCAATTGATTCCCACTTTCTTCTCTTGAGTGAATAGTTGTCCCTTTCAAAATCAAGAACAATGAGCATAATTTCCTTAATTTGTGGACTTGTATGATTGACCGTGTTAATGTGTATCTTCCAGGAGCTAATTTGACTGTTCATTCTTTATTTAACTTTTACTTGTTAAAGGATAACACTGCCGTATCAGCCCCACAGCTCTGCAAGTATGGTCCACAATCTATCAGAAACAAACACATTAGAGATATGACCAGAATTTCTGAAGCATTGCTACATTACAAAGGAAGCGTGTCAGGGTCTCATATGACCTGCTCCAAAGCAAATACATCTGGTATGTGATTGAAAGAGAATACAATTTTTTTTTCTGGACTAGACCACGAGTTTTTCTAAAGAGATTCATCCCTATACTTGGCTACTAGCTTCAGGTTTTTGCAATACCATTCAACATTTATTTTGTTTTCCTTGCTACATCTCATTTTGGTAAAATAAAGTGTGCATGAACAAAGGACTTCTATTGTTAGGGAATATTCTATCAGAAAGAAGTTGGATTTATGAGTTCTCCTAACTCCTAACCTGTAACTGATATGAGACGGTTGCAGTTTAGTTTAGCCCACTTGTTGTACATTATATAGGTTCTGTGCAACTATGAGCATCCCTATGGTGAACTATTAGAGGGTAGATTTGCTCGTGTTTTTCACTGTACATCAGTTGTATGATAGGTTTAACTTGAAAAAGAGAATGACTTTATTATTTTCATTCATGTCAATTACATTTTCCTTATCTCTATTTGTAGCAATCTAATCTTCTAAAAAAGGGAAATAAGGAAACAATATATTGAAAAATAATCCAGAAAATCCTACATATATTTTCTTTGATCAGGAAAGATTCTATAGATATTTTCTCTAATTAAGAAGATTTTATAGATATTTCCTCTAATTACAACAATTTATTTTCTTTTCCTCTGTACAATAGTAGTTTTTTAGCATCTTATTAGTGTGTAAGTAAAAGTAACTGACTAGAGTATTTCTTTCTGTTAGTACAACAGACTAATTGATAGTTAGTTACAGTGTATTTCTTTCTGTTACAATTTAGGTTTTGTTTCTAAGCTGTCATCTTACTAATAGTTAGAATTTGTTTTTCTTCTGTTACTGCTAAGGAACTGTATTCCTTAAGCTATATAAACCAGATGGATTTTCCAATATGAACCTTCAAAATAGTACATCAAATATTCTCTTTATCTCTTCTTATCTATTCTGTCTCTGTGTTCTTATCACCAGGCCGCCACTGCTTGTCACATTATATAGGTTCTGTGCATCCTTAAACATCCATATGGAGAACTAACTGAAATTTTAACGTGTTTTTTTTTTTTTTTTTTAATCAGTGCCATGAGTTTGTTGCTTTCGTTGCAATAATTTTACTATATAGCAGTTTTTGATAACCTTTGTCCCCCTTGTGGGCTTACCTTTGGTATAATTGCAACAACTCTAATTTTCAAATCAGAATATGATAGGATATAATGTGTATGATAGGAGAAAACAGATTACGAAGTAGTTGTTAGTTAGGTTGTTAGGGTGAGTGAGGTTTCCTTTATATAGTTGGGGGGTCCTCGTATGCAGGGGGGGCTTTTTGGGATAATTTTGTGGATTGAGCTTTAGTCTTTGTGAAGGGGAAACCCTTGGAGGAGAGAGTGCTCTCCTATTTTGTGTTTTTTCAGTCTATACAATAAAGAATATTATTCTTCTTTCTCTTTTCAATTCTGGGTACCTAGCAGAATATGAATTTGTGTAGTCTAATCTTTTATTTTCCTCTAGGAATACCTTGTATGGATTGGAATCTTGTTGAGTATTCATTTGGAAGTGATACATGGAAATGCAATCTGTATGGGCTTGAATTATTTTTTGTACTTTTTTCACTATTTATTCATGTATTTTCTTAGAACGGAGTTCATAACGTTTCATGTAATACACCATAATGTTTCATGATGATTTTGTTGTTGTTGCAAATACTCATATTTTGATAGATAAATGATTTTTTTTGTACTATGTGGATGCATCCTAATGTTGGTGGACTACTATGGACATAATTGTTGTTCCCTCAAGAACTTTTTTCTCTTTGTTAGTGTTGTAGTTTTCTTATCTAGCTTTAAGTTTGTGTCACCTGGATTACAACTGTTCAATTATTGATGGTTAATTAATACCTGAAGTATTATTTCAAGTTGATAACAGTTGCACGGATTTGGAAAGCTAAACCAAGTTTTTTATTGGCATCAGGGTCACGTAAATGTGGGGGCATTGGTTCTTCAATCCCCCAGATTGATAGGTTGCCTAAAATTTTGAAAGTGGTTGATCCTAGGAGTTCTGGAGATTTAGAGGAAAATCATCTTGAAGATGATGACAAAATTGAAGTAAATTCAGACATTGAGCCTAATGAAACAGAAGCTTTTCCACGTGAGTTTAATCTCACCTCAATGAATGAGCTCTTTAATAACCTCCAAGACAAAGCCAATCAGGTGGGTAGAAATTTTGAAATGCTTCCGGTACCCTTAGACCTATCCATTGATTTTTTTCCCGTATGAGGTCTTTCTTCCATCCATATTCCAATATTTTCTGAATAATCCTTAAAGAAGAGGCTATTTAGTGCAGCTTTTGCAGAAAAGTAGTAGACCCCACTTAAAAGATACAATTGTTGATAGTGAAGATTTCTCAGATCCGGTGGAAAGTGGACCATCAAGTAACAATAAGGTATATAACTATATATGCAGTATGACTTTACTTTTTAGTTTAGTGTCTTGCTGTTAGGATATAAGGAGAAGGGGCGTTGGTTAAGATAGATTAATGAGTTAATTGTGATTGCTAGAATATTTATGAATTGGTTAGTTATTTAGAAGGGTTAGTTAGATATGAATACGTTAAGGATAAAAAATACCCAGAGTTGTTATTGCGAGCTAAGCATAAGGTCTTTGTTTCTATCGATTGTTAGATATTGTTAGAAATTGTTAGTCACAATATCTTTATTATTTATTATATTATGTGTATTTGGGTTTAGCTCATATTTCCATGTGTTATTCTTCATTATAAATACATTACTGTTGTAATTAGAGGAAATATCTTCTTAATTAAAGAAGATATCTATAGAATCTTTCTAATTAGAGAAAATAGATGTGTAATCTTCTAGATTATTTTGTTTCCCTATTTTCCTATTTTCCTATTTTAGAAGATTAGATTGTTACAAATAGAGCAAAGGAGCATGTAATTGATATGATTGAGAATAATAAAATCATGGAGATTCCCCCAAGTTTGGAAGTGAAAAATGAAAGAAACAAGGTATGTCTCCTGAAGAAAGCATTTTATGGTCTTAAGCAATCCCCTTGAGCATGGTTTGGAAGATTTACAAAAGCAATGGTTTCCTTGGGATACAGACAAAGCCAAGGAGATCATACTGTATTCATAAAACGCTCTTCTACAGGTAAACTCACTCTATTGCTAGTTTGTGTGGATGATATGATTATTGCAGGAGATGATGAAACAAAAAAATTGCCATTAAAAGATAAATTGGCTGTCCAATTTGAAATGAAAGGCCTAGGAAAACTCAAATATTTTCTTGGAATAGAGGTTGCCTACTCCAAGAACGAAATTTTCATCTCCCAAAGGAAATATGTACGGGATCTCCTCAAAGAAACAGGAAAGCTGGAATGTAGAACCTCGACAATTCTTATAGGACATAACACAGAATTGGAAGTGAGGAAAGTGCTCTTGTAGAGAAGGCCCAATATCAGAGATTGGTAGAAAAATTGATCTATCTATCACACACAATGTTAGGAATCTTTAGTGTAAGAACCTAATAGTCACCCTCACCACTGATATACACTCACACAAGACAGAAAGAATCAAACAATAGGTATGTTATTCACAGTAACAATCACTGAGTACAAAGTGTAACTCGAGGGCCTAACCCCTCTCACCAAGTTCGAAACCGGTCTGGACAAAGTATACAATTGACTAACTCCCCTCTAACAATATAATAGAGTCCTATTTATACCATTCATCTACCTTCTAACCTAAACCCATTACCCATTATGTCCTATCACCCTATAACGTATCATTACACCACCCTGCAAAACAACCTTGTCCTCAAGGTTGGAACAATGAAGCTTGAGCCCATTGCATTGTGATGTGGGCTTACCCATTGGCTACTACCTGTAACTTTAGGTCTGGAGGCTTGGGTGGTGGCAAATCCTCCTCCACTATCTTCCATTCTTCCCGGATTCTATTAACTTTCAGCATTTGGGTCACCTCTTTTCCAGCATCATAAGCCTTGAGAAAATGGTCTTTAATGTCTTTCAAATCTTCAAGCAGCTCTCTCTCCTTGGCAGGTGTATCATAAACTGCAAGCCCTCTTTGCTCCTCTTGGTTCTCGGTGGCCACATCCACCACTTTCACTATTTCAACACCACTCATCGCTTGCTTCGCAACCCCTTCATTGTTACTTTTATTATTATTCTTTTCAACAATCACCACTTTGTGCTCAACCTCTTCTCTTTTCACCCACGAAAAAAATGGTTTTTCCTCATGCTCTTCTTTATGGCTGTCCTTGTGCCTTTGTTTAAGTTTGGGCTTTTGAATGCGGTGTCTGAACTTACTTCGTTGCCCTTTTCTTGTGGACCCAATTTCCACGGTGGCGTCAAGCGCATTGTTCCTTGCTTTGATATCGCTCTTGGGATTAGCCATGCCCCGCTCCTCACGTGCCCTCACCACGCGTTCGACTGTCGCAAACAATTGGTAATCGAGATTCGGTGACAACTTGCCTCCAGAGGTGGCTGTTCTCTTGAAGCGGTCGTAGTGAGAGAGCAACGCATGCCACTTGCGATGGCACTGCGTGAGGTTGCGCTGCACGTCCAAGGTCACGCAGTTCTGTGCGATGATGTTCCACTACTGGTAGGAGGAGAGCGCGACGGAGCAGTCGGCTTCCACCGCTGCGATTTCGTTCACCAGAATGAGCAACTCGATGATGCTCCAATCTGGAGCCTCTGGGGAGCGCGTGCAACGAAACTCACCAGCCGAACCTGAAGCGTCGAGGACGTCATCATCGTAAATCTTCATTTCTTTTTGCCCCCCAAATGGTTCAAGCAGTCCCCCTACCTGGCGCGCCACCCCTTCAATGGTTGTGCCCCTGTTCCGTTCTCCAAATCACCACACCATTGCCCCCTTCAGTCCTTCCCAAGAACGATTCTTAGCTTTAGTCTTCCAGGCCTGCACCCAATACCTAGCACCTCACTCCATGCTACTGTATGCCCGATGCACTTTTTCTTCCTCTATCACCCCTAGGTCTCAAAAACTGTCTCTGCCTTAGCAATCCACCCCATAGGATCAAACCCTTCGAAAATGGGTAAATTTACTCTCTTCTTCTCGCTGGTTGCACTTCATGGCGTCCATCCCCTCTCTCTCCCCTTCCTCTTCCTCTCGCCGGTCCCAATGTTGGCTGTCCTGGTTGTGGCCTCGACCACCCAACATCCGTATGATTTCTTGCAAATCTTGGCTTATTGCTGCATAATCTTGGCATATTGCTGCATAATCTGATCATAGCGCCCCTGTCTGCGCCTTCATTCTATCAACCGCAATTTCCTTCACCCCCACACGATCTCGACAGCGTCTCGATCCGGCACCCCCACTTTGATTCGGCAAGTCAGACCAATTTGTTAGGAATCTTTAGTGTAAGAACCTAAAAATCGCCCTCACCACTGATATACACTCACGCAAGACAAAAAGAATCAAACAATAGGTATGTTATTCACAGTAACAATCACTGAGTACAAAGTGTAACTCGAGGGCCTAATCCCTCTCACTAGGTTCGAAACCGGTCTGGACAAAGTATACAATTGACTAACTCCCCTCTAACAATATAATAGAGTCCTATTTATACCATCCATCTGCCTTTTAACCTAAACCTATTACCCATTATGTCCTATCACCCTATAACCTATCACACAAGACCAGACATTGCTTATGCAGTTAGTGTAGTGAGCCAATTTATGCATGATCCAAGAGAGAGACACATGTAAGCAGTTGACAAAACTCTTCAATACTTGAAGTCAAGTCCAGGGAAAGGGGCTATTATTCAAAAGGGAAGACACATTGACTATGAAAATATATACCGATGCTGACTATGCAGGTTCTATTAGTAACAGAAAATCTACTTCTGGATATCGTGTATTTCTTTGAGATAGTCTGGTAACATGGAGAAGCAAAAAGCAAGATAGAGTAGCTCGTTCTAGTGTAGAACCTGAATTTCGAGCTCTTGCTCAAGGAATGTGTGAAGGACTCTGGATGAAAATCATTTTGGATGATTTTAAAGTCAAGCTGGATATCCCTGTGCAACTACACTGTGACAATAAGTCTGCCATGAGCATAGCCCATAATCCAGTACAGCATGACAGGACCAAACACATTGAGATTGACAGACATTTCATCAAAGATAATCTAGACAGAGGCTATGTGATTACAACTCATGTTCCTATAGAATTTCAAATAGTAGATATTTTTACCAAAGGGCTCCCTCCGAGTGGATTTCAAGATCTTGTAGGCAAGCTGAGAATGATTGATATTCATTTACCAACTTGAGGGGGAGTGTTGTAATTAGAGGAAATATCTTCTTAATTAAAGAAGATATCTATAGAATCTTCCTAAATAGAGAAAATAGATGTGTAATCTTCTAGATTATTTTGTTTCCCTATTTCCCAATTTTAGAAGATTACATTGTTACAAATAGAGCAAAGGACCATGTAATTGATATGATTGAGAATAATAAAATCATTCTTATTTTCAACTATTACGCTATGTTTATTTTCTACACAAGGGGAATTAATCCTATGCCTTGTTTTTCATTACTTTCACATGGAATTTAGAGCTAGGATTTCCTAATAATCCCATATACAATTTTTGTGGTTGCTGCCACAGTCGCTGCTGTCTCCACCATCGTCTTTGCCACCGGCACTGCCGCTAGATTAACTTTTCATTTCTTTCACACTGATAAAAAAAGAAGCATGAGCTCTTTGTGAAGGGGAAACCCATGTAGTAGATGGGATTGATATATGTTCATTTATACACTGGCTCTTTGTAAAAGGAGAAACCCTTGAAGGAGAGAAAAAGTTCTCTTCTTTTTCTTGTTTTTTTCTTTCTTATTTCAGTTCTTGGTTCCTAACACTTGCTGTGCATCTATTTATTTTTTCAGGCAAGTTATCAACAAATAAAAAATGCCTTCTCTGTAAAGAAAACGCAGACCATGACAGAGCGATTTTTGGAAGCTCTAGGGACATCCTCTGTTATTACTGAAGGGACTCATGTTGGAGCTCATAATTCATTGAGGTATTAAATAGTAGTAGCTTCCTGGTACTTTTACGCAACTAAATAAGAATTTGTACTAATTCTGCATTCAATGTCTGGTTATCTTGCCCAAATTGTGCAGTGATGGATTGTCTGGAAGACTACAGCAGATGATGCTAAAAGAAAAAGAAACAGACATGGACTTCTGGAAAAAGTTAAAAGCTGGAGCTAGGCCAGATAGTAAAACTTTTGATTTTACTTTCTCTGCATTTTCCATCCTTATCTATGTAAAACACCATTTAAGACTTATTTCATTACTGAAACAATCATTTAGTAATAGTTTTTCATTTTTGTTCCTTTTTGAAGCAGAGAGTGGGGGGGGGGGGGGGTTGCATAAAGTAGAACATGGACATGATCCTGATTTTACACAGGTGTGTATTGCTTCTTTGTTTATAATAAAAAAAAATTCACAGGTGAACTTGGCTGCTTTGATGTAAAAATCATTTCAAGATACCACGATGGAAAGCTGACTGTTTGTCACTGCTCATTTGGCAAGTGCAGAGAGGTGAGGTGAAGTTTTAAAAATCAACTTATTTTAACTTTGATCTCCATATATTGTTTTAGATTCTTGTTATTGTGATAGTCCAAATTGTGGTAGGTCATTGAAGGTCTATTATAGAAACTGGATCAGAAACTTAGGAAGGATAAGGTTTACAGAGAGACTGAATAATGTATATTTCCAAAGTGGAAGATATTATAGAAATGAATAACCCTGGTTCTTCAACGAATCAGTATCCTCCCAACATATATTTTCTCATGCCCCCGGATCTCTCTCCCCAAGGGTATTTTTATACAAATCTCTTATTTTTAACTAATGTCCTGACATGGTAACTGTACCGTCATGATTTGGGCAACCTCCCATAGGCCCAATCAGTTAGTTGATTAATAATTTGACTTTATGTACTTATATATTTTTTGCCAATATGTGGTCCTAATATTTGTAACTACATCGAAAGCTCTATTTCCATTTCCCTTATTTCTTCTCTCGTAAAACCTTAGTTATAGGAGTCCGCGACCTATCAGTTTATGTCAGAAAACAAGATAGAATGCAGATATAATTTATTACAAGGCAGTTCTGTTTTTACATGCCACAGTAAGCAGTCATTTCTACATGTGCACTTATTACTTAGTGTCAGAAGGGTGCAGTAGCCGTTTACATTATTTGGCAGTTACTTTATGAGATAGTTGATATTTGTATGTCTATGGGATTGTGCTCTAGTTCTTTTTCAATCCAGAATTGTTATTGATTAAATCTCGAGTCCAACATATATCCACTGAAGTTTATACTTTAGTCTCAATATAAGGTTTGAATGTCCTAAAAGGGTGACCAATCTGATGATTTTATTAATAGATATTTGCATTTAAAAAACTTCATTTTGCTAAAAATATTTGTTGGCTTTTAGTTTTCTTACTTTTATTAATTACGTTTATTAGTTGTTTAAAATTTCAAGTAGTTGTGCCTGAATGCCTACCTGATTGTCAATCTATTTTATTTCATTAAGGTAATTAAGAAAAAAGATGGTAATGCCTGCCTCACTAATTCCTGGCATTTATAAATAGTTTGTATTGCGGAAAAACTACCAACGTCTATATTCGTTTGATTCAAATCCTAGTGGGATAAGGCTTTCGTTTTAGCTGTTACCTATAAAAACATGTTTCTTGTAGAGGTGGAGAATGACGATGTGCTCTTGGAAAAGCTAGAACTAGCTGTTATTATATTTTATTTATTTGCTTCACTTGAACACATAATGTGACAGGATCACTTTATTTGAAATGGAACGATATCATGCATTTAAGAAATCCAATATTTAATGCACATCAGAAAATTAATCGAAGGTGATAGATTATTTTTGCAGAATTTTCTGTTGCAAGATAATTATGAAGGAATGGAGTTTGGTGGCAGCAAAAGCAGCCAAAGCACCATTATCTTTAGCCCAAGGGTTTGCAACAATGTTGACCTTGTAGTTGGGAATGTGATCCGAATTCACCCTCCATGGTAAGATTGTAGAGTTTTCAACTTTTAAGTTATTGTTTAACATGGAAAACCAAAAATAAAATATAAGGTTAAATTTGTTTTTAGTTGCTAAACTTTAATGTAAAATTGGAATTCATTTGATACTTTCCAACTCAAATGTCAATCTGGAACGCCACTTAACATGTAAAAAAAAAAATTAACGTGTTTGGGTTAAGAAAATTATATCTATTTATTTTTAAAGTTTGAGGACCAAAATGTTTTACAGTTGAGACAGGAGAAACACATGACTATGATATCATGTTAATAAGTCGACTTTAAGTCTAATTTAATTTTCTAAAACCGACTTGTGAAGTGATGTTTTTACCTACTTAAATATTGTAAATTAAGTAGCAATGCATTGCTTATCACAGAGAATTACTGGTTTAGTACAACTAATGTGGAGTTCCTTGAGAAGTGAATGCAGCCTAAGAATTTCAGAGGCAGTGATAGCAAAACTTCTATATTTAGCCTCAACATTGAAACGGACAACCTGAGTTTGCTTTTTAGACCCCTAGGAAACCAAATTAGGTCCAAAGAAAATACAAGCATCAGAGGTGGATCGGCGTCGTCTATATCCAAAGCCCAATCAACATCACAGTATGCATGTAAAGTGTAACAACCATTAGAGAGAGCTACAGGGTGAAGTTGTAGACCTTGAGAAACAAAGCCTTTTTAAGTAGCAGAGTATACTTTTGCAACTTTCCAATGTTCTAAGAAAGGTTGAACCATGAATTGACAGATCTTGTTGCCACTGTAACTGATTCCCGGCCTTGTAATAGCCACATTCTGTAAAGCACCAACAATAGAACGATAAAGAACAGGGTCATCCATGTAATCAAAACCAAGTTTAGACAGTTTAAGTCCTTGAAAAGGAGTAGATATACCCTTTGCATCAATCATGTCAACTTTATCAAGAAGGTCATAGATGTATTTTGCTTGAGATAAAATTAGAGAGCCATTAAGAACCATTTTACCTCAATGCCAAGGAAATAATCGATATCACCAAGTTGTTTTAGAGCAAACACAGTGCAGTTTGCAAATAGTAGTTTGTAGTAGAGAAGATGAAGAACCTGTTAAAATGATATCATCAACATATATAAGAACATAGAACACCCTTTAGCAGAGTTAAAGTCTCACATTTGCTTTGAACAAATCCAAAGCCAGAAGAGTGGAAGGGAGTCGCTCATACCAGGCTCTCGGGACCTGTTTCAAACCATAAATGGATTTATGATGTTTGCACTCTAAACTGGAATCTAGGTTCTCAAAGCCAGGGGGTAGATCCATGTAGATCTCTTCCAGGAGAATACCATTCAAGAAGGCATTATTAACATCAATTTTCTGAATAGACCACTGATTTGTAAGAGCTAGAGTGAGAATGATGTGAACAGTGACAGGTTTCGCAACCGGAGAAAATGTCTCTGAATAATCACAGCCAAATTTCTGATATATATTTATTGGCAGTACAATCGGCATTTATTTTAACACGAAAGATCCATTTGCACCCAATATATGTGCGGCCAGGAGGAAGAGAAGTGAGGACCCAAGTGTTATTAGCCATCAATGCATCATACTTATCTTGCATGGCTTGCCGCCAAATAGGAGAGGACAAGACTTGCTTGATAGGAGTTGGTTCAGGAAGAAGGGTAGGAAATTGTTTAGGCTTAACAATCCCAGATGTGGAACGAGTTTGCATGGGATGAGTGGAAAGAATGGATGGAATAGGATGTTCAGTTGGTGACTAAATTGAGTGGACCAAGAGGGTGTAGTACCAGTTGGAAGAGATGAGACAGGAGATGAAGGGGTAGCATGCTAAATGGGAGAGTGATCATTAATAGAAGGAAGCACTCCAAGTGGAATGGAGCGAGAATGAGATACCAATGGTGTGGAGGAAACTGTCCTGGAATTTTGCCATTGAAATCAAGACATTGTGGAATTGAAGACTGAGGAGAGACGACTGGTGAAGCAGGGGAAGGAGAGGTGAGCTTCATCAGCCGAAAATTGTACAAACCATCTGAACCGAGAGAACCTTTTAATAAAACAAAATTATCAACCTAGGATTTAATGAAACAAACAGAGGGATGCAACTCAAAATACACATGATTATCACGAGGAAACTAACACTGACAATTTTTATTGATGGAAAGCACATGTAATATAACAGAAGGCTTGTGACTGGAAGCAGAACCAAAAAACTAAATTGGCAAACATTGTCCATTTCCCATAAAATCATTTTCTTCACCTTGAGGAGAGGCTGCATCCGATAGATTTGTTGCGTCAGTGGTGGTATGATGAGAAACACCTAAAGCAATGAACCATTCTGAGATGGTTGTGTTGGTGAATGAACAGAGGCAAAGTGTGCGGTGAAGTAACATAAGCAGCAGTTTGGGGAAGCTGATTTAAGAGGGAGGGTAGTGGAGATCGAGGTGAAAATTGTGCTTAAGACTGTGTATGGTAAGGTGGAATCTGACGTGGAGGGTAGATCTGTGGTGAAGAAAATGGATGCACTGGTGCACTAAAGTTGGGATCAAACTGATGGTAGCGAAAGGAGGCATTGTGGCTATCTTTGTGGCATACTTGGCATTGAATTGAGCTACGACCAGATCGTCCTCCGTGACGGCCAGGATATCCTCTTCCTTGTTGAAAATAGCTGCGACGTGAAGATCGCGAGGAGGTAGAAGGAACGGAGTTAAGTTGAACATTTTGCTCAAAAGCTGATTGAGAATTTGTTTAAGCGAGATTAAGAGAGACAGTTGTATCCTAGTGTTTCAATCATTCAATCCGAGCTTTTTGAGCAACCAACAATGATTCAATTTCATCAAAGTGAGAATAACTATGGTTTGCTGTTGATGAATGAGATGAAAGACTCGTATTCAACGGGGAGACCTTCAATGATGGAGTATCCAGTTGTTCGTGTTCAGGGACAGGATCACCGACGGAGTTAAGGGCATCAACAAGAGTTTCAATGTGGAGGGGAAACTCATTAATCAATTTTTCTCCTTTCTTCAAGGTACGCAGCTCATTTCTCAGTTGTCGAGCTTTGGCTCTGGTTTGAGTTAAACTGAGAATGAATTTTGTCTCAAAGTTGAAAAGAGTGTTTGCATCCAATAACACGAGTTAAGAAGGCAACCGATAGAAACGAAGGCAGCCACAAGAGTTAATTGGTCTTGAGTCTGCCAAGCACTGAACTCAAGATTTTCAATTGCTGATTTGCGATAAGAAGATCATAGAAAGTGAAGGAGAAATGACTAACCACATAGCCGCGGAGACTATGGGCTTTATGACTGATTCAACCTGCTGTCTAAGAGGAGGAAATTGGTATCTGAGAGCTTCTCTAATATTGTGTAGACTTGGGTCCGGAAATAGTACCAATGAAACAAAGATAGCAAAAAAAAATTGACTACAGGATCTCGAAAAAGAATTCAATGATACCTTGTTGAATATGGAAAACTAGAAATAAAATATATTCTGAAAAGTATTGTCTATCATTTTTATTGCCCACAAAGAGAAGGTACGTATATATATATATATATATATATATATATATATATATATATGTAACAAATCACTAGCTATGTGTCATGCATACAACATGCGTCATCCATTTCTTACAGAATGCACAAAGCTATATAACAGAAAATGCAACACGTATACAAAACAGAACAGAGATAAAATCAGAGAATCAAAACAGAAAGATATTCCCGAACAGTTATTGAATTCAGTTATGCTTATTTTTGACTTGCCATGAACTACTTGTGTTGTTTCTTGATCTCTCTTATGGTTTTGGTTCTTTGACAGGAAGGAAGTTCAAATGGGAAATGATAATATTATTCTGTGCACTTATTTCTCATAAATTTGATGTCCAGTTTTAATTCATTTTAGATTCTTATCAACTAAGGACAATTATGCAAAGCACCAAACAAATATGCTGCTGTTCAGCGTTGGGAACTAGGAAAGGGACTTGTCTTGTTTCATTTGACTCGAGTCGAGGTACCTTTAGATTAGTGTACCACTAGCCTTAAAGATTATTGGTAGAGAAAAAAATTAGAGAAAATTTAGAGAGGATCATGAAGAGTCTGTAATGTTATTAATATTTGATATTGATGCACTTTGAAGGTATTATTTTTAGATATTTAGATTGGAAAGTTGTAGTGGGCAAATATTTTTTGGATCCTGATATTTTAACAATATTTTAACAATTTTTTACAATAGGATATGTGTCATCATTTTATTAATCTATTTAAATTTATTTTTAAAAAAATATTTGAAATGGATCAATCATAAACTACAACTATCACGTATGCCTTATAAAAAAGAGTTGTTAAAGGAATTTTTTCTTATTTTTTATAGAAAATTTATAATGTATTACCACAAATTGCTAATTGTATAGAAAATTTTAAAAGAAATTAAAAAACTTGATCATATGTATCAAATTATAGAATTTCAAATTTTCTCATCACTTTCCGTTAGTTCGAGGTGTCACTACTAGCTCTACCAGCGCTAGGGCGTTAATAGTCTAAAATTATTATCTTATTCATATATAACAAAAGTGCAATATATATTATTTTCAAAATGTACTAGAACATAAATGATTTAATCACCTTTTATTATTTTTAAATTTAAAAATACAATTGCACATTTGGGATAATATTTATAACTTAAATGATGGATTTGCAAAATTTACTTCTTAATATAAAGATGAACCAAGCTTAGTAATGCTCGAACACAGTGAGACATATATCCAAAAAACTTACCAAGGCAACCCGACCTCACAATGCCTGAATGTTGTCTGACATACATCAGAACACATAACCAAACAAGCTTTAGGGTACAACACGTATCCCGAATTACTCCAAGCCTGACCTTATCACAAAAGCCCGACCTCAGCATGCACTACAGTGCTTAAAAAAGCACGGTTGGCAAGGCAAACCACCAAATCAAGCAAACAAAGTGTTTCAGTCGGCTTGGAGGTCAACACTTTTTTTTAAATATTTATTTTTCTCTAATGCGAACCATGTACTTCTCTCCTCATAGTCTCCGATCCATTAATCTCCGTCAGCTAGTGGAGATGGATATGTAGAAAATACTTTGACGTTCATTAACCTTATATTTATAGATTTTATAATTGTGGATCCATCGAATGTTATTAATGCATTTTTATGAAGTATAACTTGTTAATGACATTAATATCATTTATCCCGTGTATCTTAAATAATATATCCTCAAATAATATATCCTACCAATCATTCATAAATATAATATATATATATATGATACGGTAATTACTTATATTAATTACCTATTAATGTCTTTTATTGCGCTTACGATATTGGTCGGTATCTTCGCCCAGATAGCCAATCGACACCCAAGCTTGAGTCACTAGAAAAAGTCACAAAAGATATAAAATTGGAAAGGTTTCAAAAAGGCGCGAAAGGGGATTAGTAGTGGTTATCATGTCCATTGATCGCGGGACACATGAGCTAGTGGGATCCGCATCAGTTAAATGTGAAGAGTCCACCGCATCAGTTTCACAATTTTTAGTCATCTACAAAAATCGATGAAATATTTTCTATGTAGTGATAATATAGTCATTAAGAATTTAATTAAACTAAGTATTCAATGAGTTTTGCTAGTTGCACAACACTTCAGTGATTACGATACATTAAATTAAACTCCAAATTAGACAATTATATATACGTTACTTTACACAACATGATAATTATAAAAAACATAATTATTCTCTTACATACAAGAAGTCTAGAAAATTGTTGTTATCATTGACTTGAACGACTACAAATTGTACAATTGATTTAAAAGATATAGAAGAAAAAAGTTGAAATAGAGAAGATTATATGAAAATTTTAAATCCGTATTATTTTTCTACAGAATATTACTTTATTTTTTAAGAAAATCTAAACTTTGAATGAAATGATTCAACTGGGGTCAAGAGGAAAAAATTAATATATGCCGAATAGAATTTACAAAAGAGACGCAAAAGACTTGATTAAAATAATAGCATGAAATCGGCAAATTACAACCATCGTGAAAAGGACCGGTGGAAGAAGAGGAATCGTGGATAATTATATATGATTTTATAGTAATTGGAGATTAGTTTAAGAATAATTAAAGTAATTAAAACAATTAGTAGGTGAATGAAGTGTGGTTGAGAGGAATAAAGAAGCAAAAAAGGAGATGTTGCGTCCGTAAAAAGCTTTGACAATGTTCACGATACCAACCGCGTAGGGCGACCCGTTTCCGAAAGCGCTTCCGGCGTTGGCGAAGATGGTAATGAGGACGTGCTCCTTCATGTTGGTGACCGTGAGACGGACCTGTTCGGTTGGAGAAACGTCGTCGTCTTCTTCGTCTGGGTCAGAAACGGTGGTCATGGTTAGAGAGAATGGTCTTGGATGATGCGAAAATATTATCAGTGTCTTCTGTTACGTTGGATTTGGAAGATATAAAATGAAAAGGATAGTTTTTGTTCTTTGTCTGTTTTTACAATATTCTAATATTTTTCGTATGAAAAACTATTTTTAGTTCCTCAAGTGATGATTGAATGGTAAGAAAAACCAATGAAGTATGTAATTTGAATGAGGAAGTTATGCAGGCTAAAGGCTACTCTGTCATAATGTTTGTTTATTTAACTTATGAATATGATTTCTTGGTTACAGGTTTAAAAACATTTTACTTTTAAATACTAATTACCAATTCTTCATTTAACCTATGTTGACATCTCACTGTTTTTCTTTTGTATTTCTTCTTATTGATGTAGGAGGGTTAGGAGATGTATTTATAGTGGTGACTGTCTATAGTTTGACCTAATTTACCGGGTCCACATCATGATTAAACACTGATAAACTATTCTCAATCTTTGTAAAGGAAGTTTATGCTTTAGTTTTGTTCTTTCTCCTAAGAAATTAACTCTTATGAACCAACGATCTCAAAAGCTTAATCTGTTAAGGGATAAATGAAGGATTTTACATTATGTCTGATTGATTATTTTGTTGACCTTTGTGCATTTCCAACAAAAACTGTTTTTATTTATTCCCAATATATGCTAAATGGAAATAGAAATAGGATTCGTGTTCTCATTTGATTTTTTGGTTGGTGTATAAAGTTTTCAAGACATGCAACCATTTCGCTATGCACTTGCTTGTGTTCTAAGATCATTAGTCCCATAATTTGTTGATTCGGAATATGAGAAATTTGATGTTAGAACTAGAAAGCGACTCTTTAATCTTCTTCTCTCATGATGATAGATGCATACATGGAGTGTAGATGGTGTGAGTGATTATAGACGTTATCTAATAACATGCAAATAAATACATTGCAAATATTTATCGCACTTTTGTAGAAAATATATGGCCTGGCATTCTAGCTCGGAAGCTAGTGTTCCGTCTGCATTATCATAAATTCATTGATGAGACAACTAGACTAATCTCAGCAACTCCTGAAAGTTTTCAAGACATGCAACCATTCTCCCATGCACTTGCTTATGTTCTAAGATCATTAGCCCCAGAATTTGTTGATTTGAAATATGAGAAATTTGATGTTAGAACTAGAAAGCGACTCTTTGATCTTCTTCTCTCGTGGTCTGATGATACATGCAGTACATGGACTGTAGATGGTGTGAATGATTATAGACGTTCTCTAATAACATGAAAATAAACACATTGCAAATATTTATCGTACTTTTGTAGAAAATATATGGCCTGGCATGCTAGCACGGAAGCCAATGTTCTGTCTGCATTATCTTAAATTTATTAATGAGACAACTAGACTAAACTCAATAAATCTTGAAAGTTTTCAAGACATGCAACCATTCCGCTATGCACTTGCTTGTGTTCTAAGATCATTAGCCACATAATTTTTTGATTAGAAACCTGAGAAATTTGATGTTAGAACTAGAAAGCGATGCTTTGATCTTCTTCTCTCATGGTCTGATGTCACATGCAGTACTTGGAGTGTATATCGTGTGGGTGATTATGGACGTTATCTAACAACATGAAAATAAACACATTGCAAATATTGATCGTACTTTTGCAGAAAATATACGGCCCGACATGCTAGCACGAAAGCCAATGTTTCGTCTCCATTATCTTAAATTCATTGATGAGACAACTAGACTAATCTCAACACCTCCTGAAAGTTTTAAAGACATGGAACAATTCCGCTATGGACTTGCTTATGTTCTAAGATCATTAGCCCCAGAATTTGTTGATTCAAAATCTAAGAAATTTGATGTTAGAACTAGAAAGCGACTCTTTGATCTTATTCTCTCGTGGTTTGATGATACATGCAGTACATGGAGTGTAGATGGTGTGAGTGATTATAGACGTTCTCTAATAACATGAAAATAAACACATTGCAAATATTTATCGTACTTTTGTAGAAAATATATGGCCTAGCATGTTAGCACGGAAGCCAATGTTCCATTTGCATTATCTTAAATTCATTGATGAGACAACTAGACTAAACTAAACAAATCTTGAAAGTTTTCAAGACATGAAACCATTACGCTATGCACTTGCTTGTGTTCTATGATATTTAGCCACATAATTTGTTGATTCGAAACCTAAGAAATTTGATGTTAGAACTAGAAAGTGACTCTTTGATCTTCTTCTCTCATGGTCTGATGTTACATGCAGTACTAGGAGTGTAAATGGTGTGAGTGATTATAGACGTTATCTAATAACATGAAAATAAACACATTGCAAATATTTATCGTACTTTTGCAGAAAATATATGGCCTGGCATGCTGGCACGGAAGCCAATGTTCCGTCTGCATTATCTTAAATTCATTAATGAGACAACTAGACTAATCTCAACACCTCATGAATGTTTTCAAGACATGGAACCATTCCGCTATGCATTTGCTTATGTTCTAAGATCATTAGCCCCAGAATGTGTTGATTCAAAATCTGAGAAATTTGATGTTAGAACTAGAAAGCGACTCTATGATCTTTTTCTCTCGTTGTCTGATGATGCATGCAGTACATGGAGTGTAGATGGTGTGAGTGATTATAGACGTTCTCTAATAACATGAAAAAAAACACATTGCAAATATTTATTGTACTTTTGTAGAAAATATATGGCCTAGCATGCTAGCACGGAAGCCAATATTCCATCTGCATTATCTTAAATTCATTGATGAGACAACTAGACTAAACTAAAAAAATCTTGAAAGTTTTCAAGACATGCAACCATTACGTTATGCACTTGCTTGTGTTCTAAGATCATTAGCCACATAATTTTTTGATTCGAAACATGAGAAATTTGATGTTAGAACTAGAAAGTGACTCTTTGATCTTCTTCTCTCATGGTCTGATGTTACATGCAGTACTGGGAGTGTAGATGGTGTGAGTGATTATAGACGTTATCTAATAACATGAAAATAAACACATTGCAAATATTTATCGTACTTTTGCAGAAAATATATGGCCTGGCATGCTGCGACGGAAGCCAGTGTTTCGTCTGCATTCTCTTAAATTCATTGATGAGACAACTAGACTAATCTCATCAACTCCTGAAAGTTTTCAAGACTTGCAACCATTCCACTATGCACTTGCTTGTGTTCTAAGATCGTTAGCCCCATAATTTGTTGATACGAAATCTTAGAAATTTGATGTTAGAAGTAGAAAACGACTCTTTGATCTTTTTCTGTCGTGGTCTGATGATACATGCAGTACATAGAGTGTAGATGGTGTGCGTTATTATAGACGTTCTCTAATAACATGAAAATAAACACATTGCAAATATTTATTGTACTTTTGCAGAAAATATATGGCCTGGCAAGCTATCACGGAAGCCAGTGTTCCGTTTGCATTATCTTAAATTCATTGATGAGACAACTAGACTAATCTCAACAGCTCCTGAAAGTTTTCAAGACATGCAACCATTCCACTATGCACTATCTTATGTTCTAAGATCATTAGACCCATAATTTGTTGATTCAAAATCTGAGAAATTTGATGTTAGAACTAGAAAGCGACTCTTTGATTTTCTCTCGTGGTCTCATGATACATGCAGTACATGGAGTGTAGATGGTGTGAGTTATTATAGACATTCTCTAATAACATGAAAATAAACACATTGCAAATATTTATCGTACTTTTGCAGAAAGTATATGGCCTGACATGCTAGCACGGAAGCCAGTGTTCCGTCTTCATTATCTTATATTCATTGATGAGACAACTAGACTAATCTCAACAAATCTTGAAAGTTTTCAAGACATGCAACCATTCCGCTATGCACTTAG
Organism: Vigna reflexopilosa; assembly: GCA_027742785.1. Lineage (NCBI taxonomy): Eukaryota > Viridiplantae > Streptophyta > Magnoliopsida > Fabales > Fabaceae > Vigna > Vigna reflexopilosa. The sequence goes on from CM050926.1 coordinate 13,589,205, forward strand.
TTGTTTTCTAAGATCATTAGCCCCATAATTTGTTGATTTGAAATATGAGAAATTTGATGTTAGAACTAGAAAGCGACTCTTTGATCTTCTTCTCTCGTGGTCTGATGATACATGCAGTACATGGACTGTAGATGGTGTGAATGATTATAGACGTTCTCTAATAACATGAAAATAAACACATTGCAAATATTTATCATACTTTTGTAGAAAATATATGGCCTGGCAAGCTAGCACGGAAGCCAATGTTCTGTCTCCATTATCTTAAATTTATTAATGAGACAACTAGACGAAACTCAATAAATCTTGAAAGTTTTCAAGACATGCAACTATTCCGCTATGCACTTGCTTGTGTTCTAAGATCATTAGCCACATAATTTTTTGATTAGAAACCTGAGAAATTTGATGTTAGAACTAGATAGCGATGCTTTGATCTTCTTCTCTCATGGTCTGATGTTACATGCAGTACTTGGAGTGTAGATCGTGTGGGTGATTATGGGTGTTATCTAACAACATGAAAATAAACACATTGCAAATATTGATCGTACTTTTGCAGAAAATATATGGCCCGACATGCTAGCACGAAAGCCAATGTTTCGTCTCCATTATCTTAAATTCATTGATGAGACAACTAGACTAATCTCAACACCTCCTAAAAGTTTTAAAGACATGGAACAATTCCACTATGCACTTGCTTATGTTCTAAGATCATTAGCCCCAGAATTTGTTGATTCAAAATCTGAGAAATTTGATGTTAGAACTAGAAAGCGACTCTTTGATCTTTTTCTCTCGTGGTTTGATGATACATGCAGTACATGGAGTGTAGATGGTGTGAGTGATTATAGACGTTCTCTAATAACATGAAAATAAACACATTGCAAATATTTATCGTACTTTTGTAGAAAATATATGGCCTAGCATGTTAGCACGGAAGCCAATGTTCCATTTGCATTATCTTAAATTCATTGATGAGACAACTAGACTAAACTAAACAAATCTTGAAAGTTTTCAAGACATGAAACCATTACGCTATGCACTTGCTTGTGTTAGCCACATAATTTGTTGATTCGAAACCTAAGAAGTTTGATGTTAGAACTAGAAAGTGACTCTTTGATCTTCTTCTCTCATGGTCTGATGTTACATGCAGTACTGGGAGTGTAGATGGTGTGAGTGATTATAGACGTTATCTAATAACATGGAAATAAACATATTGCAAATATTTATCGTACTTTTGCAAAAAATATATGGCCTGGCATGCTGGCACGGAAGCCAATGTTCCGTCTGCATTATCTTAAATTCATTAATGAGACAACTAGACTAATCTCAACACCTCATGAAACTTTTCAAGACATGGAACCATTCCGTTATGCACTTGCTTATCTTCTAAGATCATTAGCCCCAGAATGTGTTGATTCAAAATCTGAGAAATTAGATGTTAGAACTAGAAAGCGACTCTTTGATCTTTTTCTCTCGTTGTCTGATGATGCATGCAGTACATGGAGTGTAGATGGTGTGAGTGATTATAGACGTTCTCTAATAACATGAAAATAAACACATTGCAAATATTTATTGTACTTTTGTAGAAAATATATGGCCTAGCATGCTAGCACGGAAGCCAATATTCCATCTGCATTATCTTAAATTCATTGATGAGACAACTAGACTAAACTAAACAAATCTTGAAAGTTTTCAAGACATGCAACCATTACGCTATGCACTTGCTTGTGTTCTAAGATCATTAGCCACATAATTTTTATATTCGAAACCTGAGAAATTTGATGTTAGAACTAGAAAGTGACTCTTTGATCTTCTTCTCTCATGGTCTGATGTTACATGCAGTACTGGGAGTGTAGATGGTGTGAGTGATTATAGACGTTATCTAATAACATGAAAATAAACACATTGCAAATATTTATCGTACTTTTGCAGAAAATATATGGCCTGGCATGCTGCGACGGAAGCCAGTGTTTCGTCTGCATTCTCTTAAATTCATTGATGAGACAACTAGACTAATCTCATCAACTCCTGAAAGTTTTGAAGACTTGCAACCATTCCATTATGCACTTGCTTGTGTTCTAAGATCGTTAGCCCCATAATTTGTTGATACGAAAAATTAGAAATTTGATGTTAGAAGTAGAAAACGACTCTTTGATCTTTTTCTGTCGTGGTCTGATGATACATGCAGTACATAGAGTGTAGATGGTGTGCGTTATTATAGACGTTCTCTAATAACATGAAAATAAACACATTGCAAATATTTATTGTACTTTTGCAGAAAACATATGGCCTGGCATGCTATCACGGAAGCCAGTGTTCTGTTTGCATTATCTTAAATTCATTGATGAGACAACTAGACTAATCTCAACAGCTCCTGAAAGTTTTCAAGACATGCAACCATTCCACTATGCACTATCTTATGTTCTAAGATCATTAGACCCATAATTTGTTGATTCAAAATCTGAGAAATTTGATGTTAGAACTAGAAAGCGACTCTTTGATTTTCTCTCGTGGTCTCATGATACATGCAGTACATGGAGTGTAGATGGTGTGAGTTATTATAGACATTCTCTAATAACATGAAAATAAACACATTGCAAATATTTATCGTACTTTTGCAGAAAGTATATGGCCTGACATGCTAGCACGGAAGCCAGTGTTCCGTCTTCATTATCTTATATTCATTGATGAGACAACTAGACTAATCTTAACAACTCTTGAAAGTTTTCAAGACATGCAACCATTCCGCTATGCACTTGGTTGTTTTCTAAGATCATTAGCCCCAGAATTTGTTGATTTGAAATATGAGAAATTTGATGTTAGAACTCGAAAGCGACTCTTTGATCATCTTCTCTCGTGGTCTGATGATACATGCAGTACATGGAGTGTAGATGGTGTGAGTGATTATAGACGTTATCTAATAACATGAAAATAAACACAGTGCAAATATTTATCGTACTTTTGGAGAAAGTATATGGCCTGGCATGCTAGCATGGAACTTAGTGTTTCATCTGCATTATCTTAAATTCATTGATGAGACTACTAGACTACTCTCAACAACTCGTGAAAGTTTTCAAGACATGCAACCATTCCGCTATGCACTTGCTTGTGTTCTATATGTCTCTATTTGATTTTGCCATCCATGTTTGCAAATAATTTTGTTTGCTTTAAAGTGTGATACCATAAGGTTGAATAGTCGAGGTTCAACAAATCCCTACATAGAAGACCGACCTTGGTCCATAATGATTTAGTCCATGTACCTAAAACAACAAAGTTAAGTTGTTAGAAACAAGGAATCTAAATAAAACTAATATGGAAGACAAAATTAACTATCTTGCACTCACCATAGTTGAAGGATGGAAATATTCAAAATCCTGTCTCCCCCAATGATCTCCAGTGCATCATTGAATGTGATATATATTGGCACATGGGGGGGAGACCAAATACTCTCAAATTCTAGTATATTTCTATTGGTCCTCTCTGAAACCTGGGTAATCTTGTCATGAGCTTTCATAGAGGATCATCCTCCGATTCAGCCATCTCATCAGCTTCATTTATGACTAGCTCATGCATCAAATGCTTCTAAGGACGTATGAATTGAAGTTAAGAATTTCAAAGTTATCAATAAATATTTTTAAATTTAACATAGAAATACTAATAATAAAGATATTATACATGTGGTGTTGCAATGTGTGTCATAATCAATGCTCTATGCCGGGTTATAAATGTTCCTATGGCCTCCCCCACAAAATGAATTTCTGAAGTGGGTACAGGCACCTAAGCCTAGGGATCCTGAACCTCGTCAATCATCACACGCATGTGGTGGGGTAATAGGGGAACCCCATGAATAGTCTGCTCTCCCTCAAGTAGTCGTCCGACAGCCACAATGCGTAGGGGATCCCCATCAACCAACAACTCATATTGACTGTTGAAAATAAAATGGCTTAGTTTCAACACCAAGAGGGGGGGTGAATTGGTGAAATACAAAAATCAGAGTCTTTTTGAAATTTTTTTCGTAAAAGAGAGAACTTTCAAAAGTTTCTTGAAACGCAAGGAAAAAGATAATTCAAGTGCAGCAAAAATAGTTGACTACGTGAAAAGTAAAGTCCACTTTGAAAGTAAAGAGTTCAGGGATAGAAGATTCAAACACAGTTTTTATACTGGTTCGGCCAAACTGCCTACATCTAGTGTCCTTCCTGTACCCAGAAGCAAATGCACTATAATGATCAGGGCTTTTACACCAAGGTTTCTATACAGACCTCCACATCAAAATATAAAACACCTCTCTAACCCTCTAACCAAAATATAGGCATATACAAAACAAAGACAGCAGCAAGATATCCCCTCTCCTACAGTCCTCACTACTTTGAACAGTCCTCAAAGTCTAGAACACCTCACGTTCTCTTCCTGTAGTCACAACAGGGTAGCCACAATCTTCACAAGATTGAGAGAAGATGTTGATCATGTATCAGAAACACCTCAATGTGCAGTATGATCAATCTGTCTTTGAGCACAAACTCTTGCTCTGCAAGCAACCACCAAAGAATGAACACCTCGGTCTTTCTTGATGAGTTCTTGGAGCTTTAGCATGTTCTACAAATCTGAAAAGAATAAATGAAATCGTTAAAATCACAAAAGTCTTTGTAGAAATCAAATTGCGTCTATCTATAGTTTATCACAAAACTGACGCAAATTAACCACAGATAGTTATAACAATTATAACAATTTAGTAGCAGTCAGACCAACTTAGTTGATTACGCATTTAATACAGTGGACTAACAATTAATGCTTGGTCAAAGATATAAAATATAGTCGTTAGACATCATAAGCATCAACAGAATTTCAAAACATAACTAACTAAGTCGAGTAGTTTGCGTATACAGTTGACTTCGTAACACTTCAATGCAGTTTTTGAAAATCTTTCTTTGCAAAAATATTCACAACACACTTTGAAAAAATCTGTGCAAAGCCACGAGTTTTAATCGACATGCTTCATAATGAAGTCAACTTAAAACTGCTGTTTTGCCACACATTATAAGTTCAACAAAAGTGCATGTGGTTTTTCTTTATCTCATGTAGAACACAGTGAATATGCATACATTGACAGAATCAACACAAACATGTTCTCAAGTAATCATAAACATGAAAGTTATGAACATGTAACACATATGAACATGTAACAACACATGCTATTATTAATAATTTGTTGTCATCATAAAAAAACTAGAAGCTATGAGAGATTGTAAGTTTAGCTAAATCAGTTCTTCCCTTATCAACAATCTCAACAATGACCACTATACTCAGTAGGGTCTACAGCAGAGCATGATCCTCTAGTGCTGACCCGAGGTGCCGTGGGAGGTTCAGTAGGCAAACCCATGGTGCCCTGCATCATGGAATGCACCTTCTCTTTAAGCGCTCTTTGTATTTCTTTTTGCTCTTGTAGCTACTCCATGAATCGTTTCTCCATTGATCTCATGCTTTGGTTGAGCCTCTCCTCCCACTAAAGATCCATCTGCCTTAGTGCCTCATGTGACGTTGATTGAGTGTTTTTTTGTGTAGGGACAAAGTAGTCACGAAGGCTAATCGCCCCACCAACTCCACATAAACGTCCTAGGTGCTCGGGCTTTCCAATGGTCGTTGTTAGAATGACGTCCCTACCTTGGCCAACAAATGTTCCTTGAGTTTCCTGCTCAACCAACTCATCCTGCATATAAAAAAAATTGTTACATAAAATACATGCGATGATAAATACACAATCAAAAAATGTTTTCGTTTGAACTTACAATTCTTTGTGAGATCAAGGCAGTTGAGGAAGATGTCATATTCCCATCAGATTTAGTCCGAGCAGCCTTCCACAACTCATACCTAGTAGGTGCAGGTGCTAGGTTGGGGGACTGAAGTCTCAAGGTCTCCGCTCGACTCTTTTTCATCTTTTTCTCAAGTGTGATGCATCATTTAGCCTTTGCCTTTCTTGGGCGGCTAACCTTTTACCATGTGAAACCATGTATATTCATAAGAGTAAAATCATAATAAAATGCATTAACTAAAGACTCTCTAGATGTTAAGAAACAAACCTTCCATTCCTCAGACTCTCTAGATGCATGAAACTGCATCTACTCCTCCTCTGTGAAAGTATAATGTTGACATGGATTTTCATGTTGTCAGTCTCTAAAGACATATAGACGTGTCAGCCTTGTCTTGAAATCCCTTCATTTGGTCGCTACATGGGATGACACTTTCTTTCTAAGTTGTCCAGTGTTTGGAATATCATAATTTAGCTGTTTAAAACAAAGAACATGTTAATGAAAAAATAAGAACAAAGAAAAAAGTATATCAAATTTCGTTTAAGTAAACATACCTGAATATCTTACCATAAAAGGTTCTTCTCGACCTTTGGGATGTCATCCCAAGGTGCATGAAGGATAGAAACATCAATTTTTGCTAACGTACCCAAATAACTGCTAAACTGATAACGATCTCAAAACTGTTATTTTCATGCATAAATTTGATATTAAATCACACCCTTTGTAGCTTAAAGTGAGCTTAGAATCAAGTAAAACTCTTAAGTTGTTTTTAGAGATATTATGCTTGTTTTGCATTGTTTTGCAGGATTTTTGATGAAAATTGAAGATGGCAATGAAGTAGGAAGGTCATAGACTCAAGAATGAAGGAGAAAAAGGAAGAAAAGAAGAGTATGTGAACCGCTCAGCGTTAAATTCCACCGCTGAGCGTCCAGAGCGACAAGAGGCAAACCGCTCAGCGGTCATTTTAGGCGCCTAGGCGGTAGCGTGTGTTGAGGCAAACCGCTCAACGGTCATTTTAGGCGCTTGGGCGATTGTCTGTTTTTATATTTTGGATTCTGAGATCTTTCTGTTATCTTTTTGGCTTATATATAGCCCTAGTGCGAATCCAAATGTAATTCTTTTGGAGAGAAAAGTCCACAGCAGATCTACACCTTTGGAGGAGATTTCTTGGATGCTTAGGCTCCACTTTATCAATTCTGGGGTTTGCTTTTCCATTCTTCCATTTAGTTCATCTAGTTTTACCATGATTATGGTGAACTAAACCCTTAGTTGATGGGGAACAATGTAATCTTTTGAAACTCTCATATATTGAAATTCTTGTTTACTTTATATGCTTGCATATGCTTGATTTATCAATTGTTGGGTTCTTTACCTTTGCTTAATGCTTTTACCGTTTAACTCATTCGGTAGATGTTGTTTGTCTTTATTGATACGGGGACGTACAATAATGTCATGAACTGGGGAGAATTCTTTGATTATGTTAATACCGCCTAGGAATAGGGGTAGGACGATCAATTGTATTTTGCTTTCGCTCATTATGCATTATTAGTTACTAGGGGAGGCTAGGGATAGCAAGCCGGTAATTAGTAATAGGCTCTTTTCACCAATGGATTGGGTTAAGGGTAGACCAAGAAAGTTTGCATGGCAATATGATAAATAAGCAAAGTAAATAAGAAGAGTAGATATATAAGGGTGGATAAGATGAAATTGTAAACCCCAACAACCTCATTCATTCATAGTTTCTCTTAGTCAATTGAATTATTGCATTTGCATGTTTATTTCTGTTTTGCATTCAAACCATTCAAATTATTTTATTTTACTCAAGTCTTAAACGATTTGTTTACACGAAAGATAAGGCCTTAAGAGTCCTCTGGGAAGAATGATATTGGGATTACCGATTATTATTACTTGATACGATCTGGTACACTTGCCAGGGGTTTAATAAGTTTTTGGCGCCGTTGCCGGGGACTCTTGGTTTAAGTTTTCTAGTAGTGTAAACTGATTAAATTTGACTTGATTTTTATATTTATTTTATTTTTGTTCTAATAAATGTTTTCTAGGGTTTTGTGCCTAATGTTTGCAAGATGCAGTTTGAACAAGAATTTGATTATATGGGCACTCAATTTTACCAAAATAATTTCAACCACTGGTGGAAAACTCACTCATACATGGATCAAAGCCAATCTGGGCAAGCTGATGAGTAACAAATTACTCCACTTAAGAAAAATACAAATTTTGATGAACTTCTTCAGAGGATCATGAATTTGGAAGTATACCATGTCAAAAGCATAGAGGAGAGTGTAAAGAATGACGAATTTTTTCCACAGGGCATGTATACAAGATTTTCTTCTCATAGAAGCATGGAAGAGATGCAACAATATCAGTGGCAGCAACAAATCTCTTTACCAATAGAAACGTGGGAGTATGATCAACAACTATGTCATCAGATAGCTGATGTGACAGAACAAGTCAAAAGCCTTAATGAAAAGTTTGACAAATTCTTGGAGAAGTACGATTCTAAGAGCTATGAAGTTACCTTCAGGAATTTGGAGACACAAATTGATGAGGTTGTTGATGAGGACAAGATAGAGAGAGAGGTGAAAAAGATAGAAGAGATAGAAACAGAAAAGGTTGTTGTTGAGGAGAAGATAGATGAAGAAAAGATAGAAGAAGAGGTTGTAAAATTGAAAGAGAGGGAGTATGAAAAACCCTTACCCTATCCAAAGACATATTCTAGGAGGGGAAAAGAAAAGCAATTGGAGCGATGTATGCAAATTTTTAAGAAGGTAGAAATAACCATACCATTTTCTGAAGCACTTCAGCAAATGCCCTCATATGCGAAATTTTTGAAAGAACTTCTCATGAAGAAAAGGAAGTATATTGAGAAGGAAATTATTGAGGTGCAAGGAAATTGCAGTGCAGTCATACAGAGAACATTACCTCCTAAATTACAAGATCCAGGGACCTTTACCATTCAAGTGGTTGAAAGAAAAAAGAAAAATAGAAAATGTGGAAAAATAAAGAAGAAAATAAAAAGAGAAAAAAAGAGAAAGTTAGAGGAGGAGGAGAGTGAGAAAAAGAGGAAGAAAGGAAAGAAGAAAAGATCATATGAAAAACCTCTTCCTCATCAAAAGAAGTATCATAGGAAGAAAATGAACTTCAAGTGCTTTATGGAGATCTTCAAGAAATTGGAGATTAAAGTTCCTATGATGGAGACATGGAAACAGGTGCTTGGTGTTATCAACTTTTTGAAGAAATTTAGCAAGAAGAAGAAGAAGAAAAGAATATCAAGCAAAGGGAGTATCAACACCTACTGATGGGTGTTTGAACTCTACCGGGTCAAGCTAATGACGTTAAAAGAGCGCTTACTGGGAGGCACCCCAGTGATTGTTGTACATTAATTTTCTTTTACTTGGACTTGTAAATATTGGTATTTTCGAACAATTTTTGGGTAGCATCTACTAAGGGATGCTAAATTTTATGTATCTACTAAAGGATACAGGAAGGTACACCTATTGATGGGTGTTGGAAGGATTTGCACTTACTGATAAGTGCTAAACAGGTTGGGTTAGGCTCGTGACATTAAACAAGCGCTATTGGGAGACAACCCAGGTTTCTTTTACTTTTGCACTTTGAATCCTTAGAGTAGGTTGAATTTTGTTTAGTAGTGTAGGATTGATGAACTTGGCTTGTACACTACATCTGATGATGGTTTGACATATAAAATGCATGATGAGTTATTTGATGATGATTGAATGTGGATGATGGTTGAGACTATTTTGCATGTTGATATCCAGGTGAATGGTTCACTAACTGTGTGGACAGATGTGTAGTAATTTATGATTGTGATTGTGATGCTAAGCAGGATAAATGAATGATGTGTGAGAAAGCATGTTGTGTGAGGTCTTGACCTCCAGAGTTTTCACTGATATATGTATTGTTCACAGGGAAGCATGAATGATATTGCATGAGTCTTGATAATTGATTGAATTGATTGTTGATGTCATATGATCAAGGTCATGTTTGGAAACCCTTACTTAGCCATATTTTGGCCCAAAGTACTTAAAATATTACCCTTTTTGGACCTTGGCCTTAAACAGTATGAAAACCCTTGTTTTGAAATTATTTACCTTGAGTTGGGTTGAGAACAATTGTATGTGTTGAAAAGGTTCAAGTTTGGGGTTGTATGGGGAAAGTTGAAAGGCAAAGGAAAAAGCATTGAGCTCAAAAGTTGAAAAATAAAAATGCATGAGAAAAAGAAAGGAAAAGAAGGAAAGAAAAAGCATGTAAAAGTGAGTTCAATGTAAAAATAAAAAAGGGAAGAAGTTGGGAATAAAGGAGTTTGGTGATAGAGAAAGTTTAAACTTGAACCTTTTCAAGGATGAAATAGCTCTCTTAACTCAAGGATTTTACAATCTAGAAAAACCAAATTTTCTTGATAGTCTAGCCTCATTACAAGCCTTGGAAAAGTCCTTGTGATGGTATTTGCATGTAAGGATTTTTATTGTTTTAGATACATGGCAATATTGTTTTATGTGGCATGTTAATAGTAAAGAGTGGAGTGATTCCTTAAACACTTGAGTGATTGAGTGAAACACTTGTTTGGTAAGAATTGTTGAAATCCAGGTTTACATCTATGCTTAGTGGATTGATCGTTCATGAATAAAACATCTGTTGGGAAATATTGAAGTAGATGTACTAGATTGGATTGAAAGCATGCTTGCATTTTGGTATGATTCCATTGAAAATATGAATTGGAAAATAACTTGTCATGAAGAAAAGGGTTTTGAAAAGTGTAAAACTATTTGATGAAAAATTGGAAGGCCAAGTCTTGTTTTGTTTTGCTTGAGGACAAGCAAAGTTTTAAGTTTGGCATTGTGATAACGGTCTCAAAACCGTTATTTTCATGCATAAATTTGATATTAAATCACACCCTTTGTAGCTTAAAGTGAGCTTAGAATCAAGTAAAACTCTTAAGTTGTTTTTAGAGATATTATGCTTGTTTTGCATTGTTTTGCAGGATTTTTGATGAAAATTGAAGATGGCAATGAAGTAGGAAGGTCATAGACTCAAGAATGAAGGAGAAAAAGGAAGAAAAGAAGAGTCTGTGAACCGCTCAGCGTTAAATTCCACCGCTAAGCGTCCTAGTACAAGGAAAAGTTGTTGTCTGGCGCCCAGGCGGTGACTATGAGCGTCCAGAGCGACAAGAGGCAAACCGCTCAGCGGTCATTTTAGGCGCCTAGGCGGTGGCGTGTGTTGAGGCAAACCGCTCAACGGTCATTTTAGGCGCTTGGGCGGTTGTCTGTTTTTATATTTTGGATTCTGAGATCTTTCTGTTATCTTTTTGGCTTATATATAGCCCTAGTGCGAATCCAAATGTAATTCTTTTGGAGAGAAAAGTCCACAGCAGCTCTACACCTTTGGAGGAGATTTCTTGGATGCTTAGGCTTCACTTTATCAATTCTAGGGTTTACTTTTCCATTCTTCCTTTTAGTTCATCTAGTTTCACCATGATTATGGTGAACTAAACCCTTAGTTGTTGGGGAACAATGTAATCTTTTGAAACTCTCATATATTGAAATTCTTGTTTACTTTATATGCTTGCATATGCTTGATTTATCAATTGTTGGGTTCTTTACCTTTGCTTAATGCTTTTACCGTTTAACTCATTCGGTAGATGTTGTTTGTCTTTATTGATACGGGTACATACAATAATGTCATGAACTGGGAAGAATTCCTTGATTATGTTAATACCGCCGAAGGATAGGGGTAGGACGATCAATTGTATTTTGCTTCCGCTCATTATGCATTATTAGTTACTAGGGGAGGCTAGGGATAACAAGCCGGAAATTAGTAATAGGCTCTTTTCACCAAGGGATTGAGTTAAGGGTAGACCAAGAAAGTTTGCATGGCAATATGATAAATAAGCAAAGTAAATACGAAGAGTAGATATATGAGGGTGGATAAGATGAAATTGTAAACCCCAACAACCTCATTCATTCATAGTTTCTCTTAGTCAATTGAATTATTGCATTTGCATGTTTATTTCTGTTTTGCATTCAAACCATTCAAATTATTTTCTTTTACTCAAGTCTTAAACGATTTGTTTACAATAAAGATAAGGCCTTAAGAGTCCTCTGGGAAGATCGATATTGGGATTACTGATTATTATTACTTCATATGATCTGGTATACTTGTCAGGGGTTTAACATAAACGTATCAACATTTGGCCCTAATGGCACACCTGATCTCGGGTCAATGTCAAGAGGTCTCCTCTGGCCATTAACGCATCTGAACTTCACATTTGGCTATTGTGTGACGCATCGACCACGTCTGGTCTGTCTTGATGCTGAGTCTGAGGTCGACATACCTGAAAAATATATACAAGGTTTGTACTACATGAAATATGAAACTTTAAACCAAAATATAAAGTTAGTACAAAAAATATCACAAAACCTATTAGGATATTGTTTTCTCCCAGATCCCTTCATTGTGATCACTACGAATTGCATGGATGTCATTGGTTATGTCATCAACCTTGTCTTCAACGGGTCTTGATGCAATAGATGTTGTCTTAAGTATATCAAGAGAATCTTCATCATCATATCCGTGCATGTTTTTTCCTTCCAAAACCACTGACCATTTCTTATTGGTTAGATCATTTATGCAGAACATTTTTCTTGCTTGACTAGCCATAATAAATGGTTCATCACTGTAATTAATCTAGTTAAGGTCTACCAATGTGAAACCGAAGTCATCTGTCATGACACCGGAATTTATATCAATCCATTTACACTTGAAAACTGGGACTCTAAAACTGACATAATCAACTTCCCATATTTCTTGTATTATTCCAAAATAACTCATGGATGTGTGATTGAATTTTTGTCTTTAGAACTAGCAAAGTGCACAGTCTCAACTTATAGTGTAACCCCACTATTTTGAACTCTCCTTTTATCATCTTCTACCTTTGTCTAAAAAGAAATATTGTTTATATAGTACCCACCATATGTAATGACATTTGTGTTAGACCCACGAGATAGCCTCAATAGACTTTCAGAACATTTGGAGTCGCATAAATCTTTTTCTTAAGCCATTGTAAGAAGGTTTTGACATGTTCATTAAGATGTCATTTTTCACTCATTCTTGGGTGTGATGCCTTTATTTCATTAATGTGTTCAGAAATGTAAGGAATCACATCAACATTGTTGTTTAAGATGTACAAATGAGCTTGATCAACTTCTTTTCTACTAACACTTTCAATTCTCACATCTCGAACACCCTTACCTTCACATTTTCCTTCATGTCTGCTCTTAGGAAGGCCCACTGGTTCACAACTTGGCATATAACTTGAACAAAATTCAATGGCTTCTTCTGCAACGTACCACTCTATGATCGAAGCTTCTGGTCGATACTGATTCTTGACATATCCCTTTAAGATCTTCATGTATCTTTCAACAGGGTACATCCACCTTAAGAAAACCGGCCCACATATTCGAATTTCTCTGACTAGATGAACAATCAAATGAACCGTGATATTAAAAAAAGAAGGTGGAAAATACATCTCTAATTCACAAAGTAGTCTTATTCCTTCATTTTCCAATTGATCTAAACCTTGAGGGTCAACAACTTTCTTGCAGATGGCATTAAAGAACAAACTCAGACGTGTCAGAATACCCCTAAGAGAAGGAGGTAATATGCCTCGAATAACAACTGGTAACAATTGTTGCATTAATACATGAGAATCGTGAGACTTTAAATCAACTAACTTTAACTCTTGCATAGAAACAAGGTTACTAATATTTGAAGAATAACCTTGTGGAACCTTCACACTTTTTAAAGAGTTACAAAAACTTTGTTTTTCTTTCTTAAAAAGAGTGTGACAGGCTGGGGGCAGATAGGTGCGTCTTCCTATTGTCTGTGGATGTAACTCATAATGAATTCCCATGTCAACCAAATCTTGTCGTGCTTTTATTTCGTCTTTGGTTTTCTCTTTCACGTTTTGTCGTGACCGGGATCGCAACAGGACGGTGAACCGAAAACAAACGGGTTTAAGAAAAGATTTTGGGAGTCGCCACCATAATTTATTCTGGAAAAACTATGGAAAACCATAAAATAAGACATGGTCTACGAAAATTAGATTTTAGGTTCGAAAATCGGTTACACTTAAGGAAGGTGTTAGCACCCTACCGCGCCTACTCAAAGGCAGTACCTTTAATTAAATGTATAAAGTTGATGTGGTTTTCCAAAATATTTAATTTTCCCCAAAAATAAAAATATAAAGAAATTATTAGTAAACAAAAAAAATATTTTTTGTTTTATGAAACCGACAAGGATTGACTTTGCTCCTACGTATATCCATTTAATGGAAAATCAGGGATCACGTAGTTCTTTATCTAGAAAAAGGTTTGTGAGTTTGTTTAAACATTATTATGGATTGATTTAGATTTTTAAAAAGTGAACCTAACAAGGATTGACCTTGCTCTTACTTTGATCCATTTATGATGAAAAATCAGGGATCACGTAGTTTTGGTAAAACGGTTTAGTTTAACAAAATTGACCTTTTCTGGTTTTAAATATTTTGTATTTTTTTATTTTAAGAATGGTGGGAAAAAGAAAGAAACCGACCATAGGCCGACGCGTACCCTTTATTTTATTATTTTGTTTAAAAAACGTTATTTGTGTGTAGTAAAAAAATAATACTTTTAAGAAAAACTTTAAAGCACAATAAAAAGAGAAAAAGAATGGTGTAGAGGTGACATACCTTTTTAGCTTTCGGTACTCCCCTATTTCTTCCTTGGTGATTGCCGATGACAGAACCCTTATGTGTGAGAACCTATTTTTCTCTATACTCTCTTTCTATTATTTCTGCATGTTTCTCTCTCTCTCTTTTTTTTCGTTAAAGATTTCAACCTCTTCTTGGTAGGGTTTTATTTCCTTAGATTCTTGCTCAACTAATCTCATTAAGTCTGGAAAGGATTCTGGATTAATTTCATAATCATCGTCCATGTTATCGATAGGGTGCTCAAAATTAGGAATATTATTGTTTTCAAAACAGTCATTGTATATCTACATTATTTGAGTTTTAAAAAAATTTCTTAAGACAAACGATAAACACAAGGTGATGAAAAAACAAAATAAACATAAATTAATATTAAAATGATTGCAAAAGAAGTGTCAACCCGTAACGTATGAACCCCAATGCTCTGAGCAAAGCAGTGACGCTAATTAAAAAACTATTATATTTCAGTAAGCATCACATGCAAATTTTTTATCTTCCAGTTCTTCAGTTCTGTATCTGGGGTGCAAGGCCACACAAAATCTGGGCTTTCATCTTCATTCCCAATTGTTGCTATTAGGCTGGTGTTAATCCATCCGGCGCTACATAAACTCTCCTTGATATCACAAATGCAGATCTTTCCTTCCACCGGATCCCTTCTTTCTATGCGAGCCAAGTTTCGTTCTTTCTTTTCCTCTCTCACTCTCCTTTTTTCATCTCTGGTGGGATCGTATCCCAAGCCATATCTATTTCTATTTTCGATAAGTTCTAGCAGGAGGGTCCGTCCTTGCCCATATCTTCCAAGACCTTTTTCGTGCTTAAAACATTCCATTAGTGATAACGATTTGAAACACCGTTATTTGTGATGTAAAACATTCCATTAAGTTGAGTGAATAAGAGAGTTGATGTTGATTTTAATGAATTTATGACTAATTTATCTTGTTTTGACAGAGATTGAGGTAATACTGGAAGAAGAGATGAAAAGCCAAGAAGATGGAGCTTATAAGGGCATAAAAAGGCACCTGAAGGAGGAAAAACATGAAGCTTGGGCGACCAGAGCCGCAGCTTGGGCGAGCAAAATCGAAGTCCACCGCCCGGGCGGCGGGGCTTCGTAGCTTGGGCGTCCAATTTCGACGCCTGGGCCTTACATGACCTGTTTTGGCCGCCTGGGCGGTCTCCCTGGATGCCTGGGCGTCGACTTTCATGGACCGGGCCCTGTTTCTGATCTGTTTCAATTCTTTTGGACCGGATCCTGCTTTGGCACGCCTTTGACACTATTTATAGGAACCTGGGGCTCTAGGTTTTGCATCCTTGGCAGAGAAGAGCATAGCAATACACTCTTTTTCCAATTCTTAGGCTTTCATTCTCATTCTTTCTTCCATTGTTCGTAGAGTTCCCCCATGTCTATGGGGAACTAATTTCTATTTGTTGTTGGGGAATGATGTAACCTTGTAAGCTCTCATGTATTTGAATTGATTCTTAATTCCATATTGTCGCAACCGGAATCGCGACGGGACGACGATCCAAAAAAGCAACAGGTTTTGAAAAAGAGTTTTGGAGTCGCCACCATAGTTTATATTGGAAAACTACTAAAAAACCATAAAGAAAAGACATGATCCACGAAAACCAGATTCTGGGTTTGGGAGTCGGTTACGTATAGGGAAGGTATTAGCACCCTACGACGCATGCCCTAAGGCAGTACCTTTAATTAAAAACGTGAATAAAGATGTGGTTTTCCAAATTTTTAACTATCCCTAAAATAAAACTCTAAAGAAACAAAATATATTTTTTTATTTTTGTGAAAGAAGGGGATAAGACTTTTAGCACAAGGCCTACGCGAACGTTCGCACGTGTGCTTTAAATTTTTAAAACATATTTTGATTATTTTTATGAAAAAAAGGGAAAAGGTTTTTAGCACAAGGCACGGTCGCACATGTGCTTTAACCCTTTAAAATATATTTTTGTATATATTTTTTTTTTTAAAGAAAGGGAAAAAGGTTTCCAGCACTACATTAAATAGATGAGTCTAAGTATACCAATTAAACGAGTATGTTCACACACTAATTAGACAAATCCTAAAACACACATTAAACAGGTTTGTCTATACACTGATTAGATAAGTCTAATAACAATATACATTAGACTAGTCTATTCATACACATATTAGATTAGTCCATTAATACACATTAGACAATTTTATCCACTATCTAATTACGCGAGTTTTACAATATAGATTAGACTAGTTTGTTCATATAGATAAGTCTAGTAATACACATTATACGAGTCTATGCATATACTAATTAGAAGAGTCTAATAACACATATTAAATGAGTTTATTGATGCACTTATTAAATAAGTCTAGCAATATATGTTAGACTAATTTATTCATATACTCATTTGTACTTTTAGTGAGTCTTCTTTATATATATTTACATATCATTTATATTTATATTTTTTAGATGTTTTATCTTATGACTTTTACAAAGTCTACTATTTATATTTTTACAAACATACTGACTTTCTAAACTTATAAATCATTTTTCATGTGGATTCTAATTAAAACTTAATTATAAACTTAAAAATATTTATTATTTTTTCCTTGTCATTTAAGTCTCTTTTAATAAACACATAAACAAAAACAAATCCTGAGTTGTCACGGGTGTAAAACTAGTTTTAAACTATATTTAAAAACATGTTACAAGTGTCAAATGAAAATTATCTCATCCAAAAACAAATGTACGTGTATCATGTAAGCGTAACTGAACTTTCCTATATTTCTCTACCCATGACAACATTGGAAGAGGTTCATAAATAGCAATGTTCTTTCTCCTCCTTTTCTTTCGGCTATTTCTCTATTTGTGGCTTCTAAACAGACTTTTTGGTCCAAAGAAAAAACTAACTTTCACTTTAATCATTCTTTTTTGGCCAAAAGAATTTTCTCTCAATTCACCAACACCATTGCAAGGGTGTTTGTCTGTCAAATCTTTCAACTTCCATCATCATCCAACAATATCTGTGACTTTTGTACATGGTTGTTAATGTTGAGGGGAACTTGAATTCCTTCTCATCAATGGGTATATCCCATTAACTCCATTCAATTCAATTCCTGTTGAAGCTTAGAAGGTGAGTTCCATGATTGAAGGAGGATAGAAAACCAACCAAGAATTTGGCTTTACAACACACAATAAGGGACATCATCATCTTCAATTATTGTAACTATCTTTGTTGCTTAATGCCAAAAGGGTTTGAATTCTGGATCCCATAGGAAGCATGCATTATGGCTTTCCACCTTACCTTTAGATCACAATCAGTGCCAAGTCCAGGCCAAGGACCACCTTTAGTGGAGAGAATATCAGAGGAGCCTTTGGCTTTGCCAAACAAAAGTGCTCAAAGCACTGTGACATGCATCTACCAAGCCAATGTTGCAGGGTGTTGGAGAAACGTGTCAGTGTTGTGGTGCAAAAACCTCATGAACCACACGCTAAACCTCAAGGTTGATAGCACAGGAGGTGAGTTCAGTTACACTTGCAAGATAGATGTGAAGCCTTGGTACTTCTGGAACAAAAAAGGGTACAAATCTTTTGAGGTTGATGGGCACCAGGTGGAGGTGTATTGGGACCTTCGGTCGGCGAGATTCTCCAGCGGCGGCCCCGAGCCGGTCAGCGATTACTACGTGGCAATGGTGTCAGAGGAAGAGGTTGCGTTGCTGCTGGGGGATTACAAGAAGAAGGCGTACAAGAGAATGAAGATGAGGCCAAGCATTGTTGAGGCAATGTTGTTGGTGAAGAGAGAAAGTGTGTTTGCCAAGAAAAGTTTTGCAACCAAGGCTAGGTTTGATGAGAAGAGAAAAGAGAGTGACATTGTAGTGGAGAGCTCAACGTTTGGGAACAAAGAGCCTGAGATGTGGATCAGCATTGATGGGATTGTGTTGATTCATGTCAAGAACTTGCAGTGGAAGTTCAGGGGGAACCAAACAGTTATGGTCAACATGCAACCTGTGCAAGTGTTTTGGGATGTGCATGACTGGTTGTTTAGTGTGCCTGGCTCAGGGCCTGGCCTTTTCATTTTCAAGCCAGGGCCTGTGGAAGCTGAGACTGAAAGAGAGGAGAGACTCAATGAGGGTTGTGACAGTGATAATGGTAGTTGTGCCAGTGGCTATTATTCAACTCTCAGCTATGCTCCCTCTGAGTCTTGTCTTGTGCTTTATGCCTACAAACTTGAGTGATGCAATTACAGGGAAGACACCAAATGTGTAAATGTAAGAGTGGAATGGGGGCAAATTGTAGCAAGAATGTAAAGTTTAGTTCCATGTTTTCTTTTTCTTTGGAGGGTGCCCATTAATTTTGTATGGTGAATTGGAATATCTGGTTCATTCAAACTTGGATTCTGCATGGTATGCACTTTTTCCTGTGCCTTCTCCAGAACTAACTAAACCATTTTGTGGTCAAATTCACCAAATCACATACATTTAACACTATTTTCCTTTCTTTTTTGTTCTACTTTCCTTGTCCAAACATTCCTTACAACATCTTTAATGAAGAAAGAAACCCTTTGAGTTCTTGAAGACGAACCAGTGTATATCTATCACTAGATGAAAATGTCATTCCTTCTTAATTACCTCTACATCAATTTGCTTTTGAATACAAATGTGTTACTGAATAAAAATACACATGCAAGATAGATAGATATTCGAAAGTAATAGGAATACTGACAGAAAATGATATCTAACAAGTCATTTATTTATGAATGTACATGCAAGAGTAGTAATAGTAAGTTGAAAAAATAGAAAGTGTAAGAATAATAGTGAGTACACATAGAGTTTGGATGGTTCAAGTAATGCAATCTCATGTTTTGATTGGCTTCCAAGGTGGCGGAGGAGGAGGATTTTGTGGCCCAAGTGGTGGAATTGCTGAGAAGATAGTGTTCCTGTCAACGCCACTACTACCTGTGGTAACTGTCAAGGAAATTAATGCAGCAACTATTCCTGCATTTCCTGCCAAGGTTGGCTCAGTGAAGTTATAGTTTTTTCTGGAGTCATGGAATTGGTCAAAACGATCTGGCCCTCCAACCATTGCTCCTGTGATGGTGTTAGGATTTGGGTTGGAAGTGTCACGCCACTTCCAACCCCCAGTGCATGAGTGATGTTGGTGATCATTTGGTATGGATGCTCCTCTGTGATGAACATGTCTAGGAAATTTGTTTCCAAACCCTACTATGTAGCTCATTTTCATGGGATTTTTCCCCAGGATGTAATCAACCTGTTCAAGTGGAACATAAAACACACATTGCGCTTGTTTCATATATTATCAGAACTAAAAATACATTTTTGACGTTTAAGTTTTGTATAAATTTGTAATCCATTTACATGTGGGAATTCTGTTTTTCTCTAAACTAGAAATTAAGGGTGAAAAAATGGAAATGGTACCTGAGAGGTTGCAAATGTCTTCAAAGCAGATACTGGGAAATAGGTAGAACCACAATACCATCCAGGAACACCAACCCCTTGCATGTAATCAGCAAAAAGTGATGCCATGAAAGCAGCATTAGCGACATATTGGAGAGACTGAGGTTGTCCATTGTTGAGTTGGATCAAACCCCCTGAAAAGGAAAAAAAGTTAATAGTGGCGTTCATCCATTAAAGTAAAGAGAAGAATAGAAGAGGAAAAAAAACTGAGGTCATTACCACTAGTCCTGTTAAAGACTCTGTAATGTTGAAGAT
Organism: Vigna reflexopilosa; assembly: GCA_027742785.1. NCBI lineage: Eukaryota > Viridiplantae > Streptophyta > Magnoliopsida > Fabales > Fabaceae > Vigna > Vigna reflexopilosa. The sequence goes on from CM050926.1 coordinate 13,609,501, forward strand.
AAGAGCACATGGTAAGACTGGTAACATTGTGGTACATCTTGAGCATGTCCTCATAAGGGTAACCAGGATTCAAAAACATCCTGAACCTTGTGAGCAACAAAATGGCAGCAGGTAACTTGTTGTCCCAGCTGAGAACAGTGAATTGAGGAGTCAAGAAATAGGCCTTGGAATTCTTGAAAATGGAGGGGTTGGTGGCCAAGGAGAAGTAGGTAGTGTTTCCTGTTGCATAGTACAACCAAACAGCACCCCACATGTACTCATCGTAGTAGCTAGTGGAGTTATAGAAAGGCTCAATATAGGGCTCTCCACGGCTATAAGGCTTCCTCTTACCAGCATCTCTGGCAAAGTCAAACAAAGTTTGTGCACCCTTGATGAGTTTCTTGGAATAGGATGAATCATCTTGGAAAAGTATAGAGGCTGAAGCTAAAGCTGCTGCCATTTCAGCTGCAAGATCAGGACCTTGAAATATGGATATGGTGTGGCGTGGATAATCCATGTCCTCTGGCCTTTGCCAGCAGTAGTGATCATCTGGTGTGGTAGAAGCATTGAGACTCCCACCAACTTGTGCATAGATTTTGTTAATTTTGGTGGCAGAAGAGTTGAAGGTCAAGAGCAAGTAATCAGTGCCCCACTTGATGAGTTCTCTAGTGTGTTGGTACTCATTCAGAGCCATGTACTTATCTTTGTATTCCAGAACACTCCAACTAAGCATTGTCATGGCAAAAGACATGGGAAAGTGAAACTTTGTGTTGTCCCCTGCATCATAGTAACCTCCAACCATTCCCCCCTTCACATCTGTGTCTTTTCCATCATCTAACCCTGAATTCCCTCTCCATGCAATTCCATTGCTCTTCCCCAACTTTCCAGCTTCACCAACACAATCAATACATTCATAACTTTTCAGTACATTTCAACTTTTTTAAGGGATTATGTTAAGAACTTTTTGTTAACAACATTTTATAATAAATCATGTCTCACTGTTTATTGGTTCGGTTCGTATATTTGAAACCAAATTGTAAAAAAGTTGTTAAAAATAATTGTTAAAAAAACATTTACTTTTTTTAATTACTTCTTTTTCTATGCTTTCCATACTCAAAATTTAAACATCTTTTTTAAATATCATAATATTTTAACAACTTTTTATTATTGATTCATATATTTCAAATGCACAAACTAACACATAAACAATTACAAAAAAATTGTCAAAAAAAATTATTAAAGATACATTTTTCTTTTTTAAATTCTATCAAATATTTTCTATAAAACTTACATTATCAAAAACATACAAAATTCACTAAACTATATCACGGTTTTATCTAAATCTTATTTATTTTTACTAATTAAACTTGCTAAAGAAATTTAATTGTCTTTAAAAATTACACCTTTTGAGACATCATATTAATTATACATTAAAAACGATAACAAATGCCAATAATGTTAACTTTACACAATTAAATACATTAAATATTAAGAATGACTTATATAACTAATATTTTTTATTTTTAAAAGGATTTAAGATGTAGATTGTTATCTATTTATCAATTTTTAAAGTTTAATTAACAAATTGTCCCTGTTCCATGTTTTTAGCAACCACTAGGCCATGTTTGGATATTACTTCACCAAATCACTGGAAAAGTTCAAATAATGACGACATGAAGCCGTCCCTTGATATTATTTTTATTACTTTTGAATCAGTCAAAAGCTAAATGGGTGGAACAATTTTAATGTACAAAAAAGAAAATTGAAAACAACTAATTGATGTAATGAAAACACACAATATCAATATCAAGAAGACTCTCTATAGTTGGTGCCATTCAAAATACATTTTATTTATATTTACTTTTAATCTACAATTATAATATTTATAAGTTTAATTATATATCATTAATAGCCACATGAGCATCAAAGTTATTTAAATTTAGAAATCTGAAAAGAAATCAAATTTATGTAGAAATGAAAATTACATATTTATAAAATTATATAGACATCAAAAAACATATTTCACTCCATTTTTTTTTAAGATTATAAAGCTTACTTCTCTTTTTTAGAATATTTATAATAATAATTATAATTAAAGATATGAATAAAATGTGTTTTTCATTTTTATAAAATTAAAAATATTCGTTTTACATATCTTAAGATCCTCTAAATTTATAAATGTAATGGAACTGAAATCTGATGATAACTTTCTGAGTATGATATTATTTCGTCTCAATAAATTGTAAATAGTTTTTCTTTTGAACTATTCAAAACCTCCAAAATTATAAATATGTCGTTATAATCAACTATTCACACAATCAAACAATTTTAAACAGGAACTTGCTCAACACGTTGTTTTATGAAATTGCAGGTCTTAGAAGGAGTTGACTTAGGGTAAAAAAGGTTAAACAGAAATGCTTTCTGTCCATTAATAAAATATTGAGAAAAGTAGGTTTGTATGTTGACATATATATTTTCTTTTATTTCATGTAATTACATACCATATGTTATATATATATATATATATATATATATATATATATATATATATATATATATATGCTGCACGCCTATATGTATATGATGCATAAAAAAAATTGTGACTATAATTTTATATATAAATCAACAAGGGTCCCAATGCTACAAATTACGGAAAAATAAAATACACACAATATAATAAGGGGTATTATATATGTTTATATGCAGTGTGTTGGGTCAAAAATTTTCATAAATATTTTTAGAGAATAAAAAAAAACAATAGGTTAAAAATTAAAAATAAACTGTTTAAGAAACTTCTAGAAATTATATTAGGCATAAAATGTTATATTATTTTTTTTATTGTTGTGTCCATACCATCCTTTACTAGATAAAAATAGATAAGAAGAAAAATAAAATAAAAAATGTTAAAAGAAAATATAGGAAATAAGTGTAAAAGTTGTTGGGTACAAACAAAGTCTTACTTAGATAAAATAAAACATCGATATGGGTTTATATACATATAGATTTTCACATTGATAAGATATTGTCTGTTTTGAATCAAATCTTTATAGATTTGTGTGGAACTTTGTTTGTATCGAACAAAAATGATAAAAATAAGAAAAAAGAAAAGATATTAATTAAATAAAAGATGAGTTGAAGAATAAATTTAGAGAAGAAGGCACATACACTTTTGAGCATTGAAGAAAAGGAGTGCTTTGTGGAGAGCAAGGGTGTAGTTATCTGGTGGTGTAAGTGGAGAATGGTGTTTGGGCAAAGATTTGATGATGATAATGGGGAGAGCAATGACAAGAAAAGCCATGAAAATGGAAGCAAGTATCCATTTCAATGCCTTGTGGCTCATCACTATGCAACCAAAGTCAACATACCTTTTTTTCTTACTCTTCTCAACCCTTTCCAAAACCCAGCTTTGTAGAGTCTCATCCAAATCTTGGCTTTGAGGATTGTACCTCTCAAGCAGTGCTGCCCTATCCCACTCATCATTGATGTTCTTTTCCACCTCTTCTCCATTGTTGCTCATTTCAAAGGACCCTCCCCAATGATTTCTTGAATGCATGGTGTAATAATATTCAAAGATCACAAAAACACTGATAACTTATGTTCCAATATTAGCCTTTAAAAACCACACCTATATAACAAAACTAAAACCATGAATGCAAAAATCGATGAACAATTGTTGAAGAAAATGGCATCAATATTGAAAGATGATGAGAAATGAGAGCTCAAGGGCCAGTTCTAGAGGGTTAGGGAGTGAATATTTATATATATATATATATATATATATATATATATATATGTATATTATGTGGGTTGAAGAATGAGAGAGATTCTTTGCATCAATATAAAAACACAACTTAGGTCATTCTTAATTTTCCATCACTTTTCCCTTCTGACTTTTGAACTTTTAAACTATTACCCGAAATAATTGAACCAGGTTGTTTTGATAAATATTTCTACATATATGAAAAATAAAATAAAACATATTCTTTATATAAATTAAAAGTGTTTGAGGTGTTAGATTATGCATCCAAACTAAAATAATTAATAATAAATAAACTCTTCTTCAACATAATAATTCTCAATTCTTCATAATGGGAAGTATACTTGAATTATTGATGGAGAACAATATAGATCTTTCATGTGTGGAATATATTAATGTTTCTTTTTAATAGATGAAAAGAAAGAAATAAAAATAATGAATGTTTTTATATATAAGGATTATGATATGTGACCTTTATTTAATCAGTTATTTTTTAAAAAAAATTTAATATTTTAATTTAATGTCTCAATAAATTAAAATATTGTTTATTTTTCATATATATTTTTTAGTCTCTGATTAATTAAATTACTTTAATAAATCTACTAATAAAATAAAATAATGATAACATATTTAATAATTTGATATATAAATTTAAATAATATGAAATGCCCTAATTTAAAATAAAATTTACATTAATATGAGTCTAGAAATTAATTTATGTAATAATTTAAATTATAAAAAATATTTTTTTATATTTGCATTGATAATAAAGAGAAAAATAGTAGCATAGGAATGATGTCACTGCCTGCAACCGGCGTACACGTCCAGCTACACGTCCTGCAACTGCCACCACATAAATTATTTGAATTTAAATTAATTATTTAATTAATTAATGTGTACATAAACTTTGAACGTGTTGAGAACTGCAGATTCATTTTATGATGACAAATTAATGAGTTGGAAGTTCTTTGCATTCAACATTTAATATTTCGAGGAGAAAATTTTGTATGAATAATTTTATAAGAAAATTAATTTAACTCTAAGTTAATTTGTAAAAAAGTCTCTTTTATGATTTATTTAAATTTTTATTTATTCATATATTGAATTTGGTTTCTAAAAAATCTTTATTTCTTTTCTCTTTATGAGGTGGAGTTTGTTCAATCAAACACCTTTGACCGAGACTATTTTATTAGCGGCCAAATGATATTGTTGAATTCCGACATTAAACACCCTTCCAAAAAACATAGTGAATAATATTTACAAATACTTTTTTATTTAATAATAATTTTAAAATATTAGAGGACTATAATTTCACTGAATGATTAATATTTTTGGCTTTATTTTTAAATTATCAATTTTTTCCATTCGTTAATCATCCTTACAAGTTAGTTTGTTAACTAAATTATCATCTTTTTTGCCATATGTGTTGCTCTGTCTAATTAAATACTTTTTTATCATTTTAGTTCCTGTACATCAATATCTAACTTCAATTTTTCAGGAATGTATACGCCAACATATATATATATATATATATATATATATATATATACTTACTGATTAATTATTTCTGTGTTATTTCTTTTAAACTAAATCGTTGCTATTCTTTTCTCAAATAAATATAATGTCCTCAAGATTCTATTTAAAAAATTAAAAATGGTATTCCTTTTTATCAAAATGTATTTTTCTATAATATTTTTTCTAACAATTTTTATTAATTTATTTAGAATTCTTTAATAGGTGCATACAACAAAGATATCTTACAAGTAAGTTTGGTGGGTTGAGTTAGGCTTAAAAAAAACCCACTTAATATTGTATTAGAATCATGGTGAGTATTAGAATCATGGTGAGAGTCTATTCTAGCAAGATCTATGTGAACATTTTGTTCCACCTATTGTCGGGTCATTATCGAACCACCAATTAATTATACTCACGCTCGAGATGTCTATACTTCGACATGAAAGGATTGTATTGGAAGTCTCACATCAACTAGAGATAAAGTCAATTTATATTATATAAATAGAGTACAAACCTTACCTTACAAACATGTTTTATGGAATTGAGTTAGGCTTAAAATTCACTTCTTAATAATAATCCAATTGGTTTGAACAAGTATTCACTTCACTCTTATAAAGAGATTCCAAAAAAAAAATTATAAGTTAAATGTGTGTAAATTAAAAATTCAAAACTATTTAATTAAAGAGTTATTATAAATTAGTTTTAACTTATAAAAATGGTTGAAAAATATGCCACCTATTTGAAATTCGAAGAAAACATTTTTTTTTCTTGTCTGTTTCATATGGTTGATACCAATGCGAGCTATTTAAATCTAAATTAGTAAATATTGAACAACTTTCTTTTTCATATTTTCTTCTCTTAGGTGGGCTGCTAAGTAACATTTTCTTTTTCTTTTCTGAATGTTTAGTGTTTTAGTCTGACTTCAATTTTTAATCCCAATTTTTTAAGCTCAAAGTGATACCGTTTTCGAAAGAAAAATACAGATATTCAGTGGAAGTACAATTTAAGATCACATGCGTTTAAATGATAGCAAACAGGTCGGTATACACCACAACCCAAACGCAATTTCATTAGACGAGAGAGATTATTTTGCGTATTAAATTATGATTTTTTTTCTCACGCATAGTTTTTATTATTATTATTATTATTATTATTATTTTATTTTATTATTATTATAATTGTCATAGTAACATTTCAATTTAGTAATATAAAACTACTAAAATGAAACATTACATGATAAGGAAAGAACAGAATTATAATTTTATGAAAAACTAAATTTTCACCTAAAGAAAGAAATACGCCTATACCGCACGCTTTTTCAACAACCTCCCGATGAGCCAACTGAAAAAGTTGTATCCTTAAGCTCATATCATTCAGGTGATCATCGCAAAAGAGAAACAGATACACAAGGATAGACTACAAAAAAGCAAAGATAAGTTAGAGTAATTTAATTGATCATACTATTCATACTGATTAAACCAATTCATTAGCATGTAACAACATAGCATTTCAAGCATGCAAGGACCAACCACACAATACAGGCAATGACTGAATACATCATACTGTTAATGACCGACCATGTGATTTGACCATTCGAATTGTATGAAATGTCAAGTTCCAGGGATTTGTGCACCGGTGTGGTGAAGTAACTCGAAACCCATCAGCTGCCACACCAGGTTAATCCGTTATAAATCACCTAAACCAATAGGCTAGGACCTCCTGCTATTCTCACTACATGACTCATCATTCTCTACTTGAGCATGGATGATCATTAGAATGTCAGGATAAACCCCATTAGGACACTCTAGCCATTCATACGGTCAATCACAACAAAAGGCACCACCATGTAACCTCTCTGTGAGGATCATGGAACTACGTCCATCAACCAAACATATAACTATATACTATCACATTGAATCCAAACATATAACATCACTGATCATACAATATCATAGATACTTCTACACCATTCTAACAATTAAAACATAGTTCAAGGTTATCAGAAAACATGAATAAAAACAGGTTCTGGACTAGTCGCTCAGCGCACTTGACTCATGCGAAAACAGAAACAGTGGGTTCTGCTTACTCACCTCTCGGTCAGCGCACCAAATTTATGGGCTCAACTAAAGCCCATTCGCTTAGTGCACCAAGTCTGTGCGCTCAGCTAAACTGAAAATTCTGCTACACAATATCAAACCCTAACCCTTCGCATGACACCCCAAATCAAACAGTGGCTCGAACTCCTCAAACACTAAAGTGCACCTATTCGCTATTTGAATAAAATGGCAGTGGCTCCAGACCCCAACCAGGCGCTCAACCTCTTGATTCGTTGTGCGGATCAACAAATAGAGAGCAACCTCTCAACCCATTCGCACAGCGCATTTATTCGTTGTGTGAATGCCCTAGTAGAGAGCATTTTGCCATGGTGACTCGCTCAACGAGTCTGCATAATCTGCAGCACCAAAATTCTGCAAAATTATGCAACTCAAACACCAATTACGAATTCTAACTATTTTTCCCAACTTCTAACCATCGTAATTTGTGTTATATACTTAATTAGACTATTTTAAATTATTCTAAACCTTCCTACCATCAATCTAAAGAATTGTTTTGACAGCTTCCTACTCTAAAACATCAAATTCATCAACTTAAGGACCCAAATCACAATCTATCACTTTGAACATGTTTTTGACCATTTTGATTACTCAAACAAGTCACAATTCACTTCACTTTCTATCGAATCACTATTATAATAGATTACTCACATTTAATATGTTCAATTACAACTGCACACACTATCCAATTCAGTTCACAGTCATCATTTCACAGTTTCATGATTTGGCATTCAAAGAACAGATAATTTAATCTACTCAAAACCTAAGATTCAACTCAAACAGCACCATAACAAAGAATTTATCACACACACATGTCATACTACTAATTAAAACAGAAATCTAGCTTCCCTTACCTCAGCTCAAGTTCTACACCGATTACAGAACCCCGACTAAAGCTTGCACCACAAGAAAACTCAACAAAAACCTACAATTCACCGATTGGTGATAGGAAAACAACCTTAGAACCTAATTTTAGTTAGAAATTGAAGAAGACAACAACCAAACACATGCAACCAGAAACTTTTTGCATGATTACTGTTAAAGACGTACGAGAAAAGAAGAGAAACAACTTACCAACTCAGAACAAGAAATTGACCGGTCAAGATTGTTGCCCTTGACACCAGGATCGTCTAGGAGCTTCCTAATCGTCAAACCGACAACTCAAATGAGAGAAAATCTAAAGAGAAAGCAGAGAATTATAGGTGAATAATATTCTAGAGAGATAGAAGTGTTTTAGATAATCAACCGAATTTTAGAAAATTCTATTTATATTATAAGATTATTTTAAAGTAACTTGTTCGTTTCATTATTTTAATAAACTATATTTTCTAGGTCTTACAATAATAATTATTAAAATAGTAAAATATATTTAATTGTATTAAAATAACTTAAATATTTTTTAAATTTTATAATAAAAGTAATTTAAAAAATTATATTAAAATATTAAAATAAATGAATTATTTATTAAAATTTAAATTAAAAAATAAAATTTTAAAAAATATGTTAGAACGAATTTTGAAAACCGCTAATATAATCTTTAATAATTTTTTTAAATCGTTCAGGACTTTAACGGTTCGAAAATCGTTGAAGATTTTTAACATATTTTCACAAAAATCATTTAAAACCGAATTTTAATACATCCAAAAATTATTGAAATATAAAATTAAAATTTGATTTTTTGGAAACTAAATTCTAACCTCTAACAAAATCATGTTATTCATGTAAATATGAGATACAACGTGTTATCGTGATAAAAAAAACTATGTTATGTATAACAAAAATTACACAAAACACTCTAATTATCAAGTCAATTTAGTGTCAAATAATATTAAATACAATAATAAATTAATATAATTTATTTATTTTGTATATTATGTTATTTATATCATAATTATGAATTTTTATCTAAATAGACTTAATTTAGATTGCTTAATTATTTTAATATACTTTACCAACATTAATGACTGACTATAAGTACGTTAAGTACATCTTATTTTAGGTGATCAAGATGTATTCATGTATATACATTACATTGCCAAATATTATTTTTGTTTTATATTTTTATAAAATATTTTGATTCAAAGTTAATATATCGTAATATTTTATTTTTATTCTATATTATGGAAGAGTTATTGCATCAACTTCCTTTATCCTCCAATAAAAGATGAATTCGTTCAAAGTAACTTTTGAATCTTATTGAAATTAATTATATCTTTTTTTTTTCTCTTTTTTTCTCCTTTTTTTTTAGCTCAGGTGTATTTTTTTCTTTAAATTTTTTTCTCTTTTTTCCTCTTTAGATGGATATGTCTTTGTAAGTTTTGTACATTTTATCTATCCTCTTAATTTTCTTCTTGAGAAATCTTTTATTTATTTGCTTTATGAATATTTTTCTGTTATACTACATTTGTAATTCGTAGCCTTGATGGTTGTATTTTCTCTTTCTTCTTCTCACAAAAGTCGTTGTGTAAGTTAACTTTGTTAGAGCAAGTATGCTTTTTCAGTATTTTACTTGAAGTAGGTTGTACGATCTTTTTAGACTTTGCTTCAAATGAGGAACATTCCATGATTATCTCTTTTGTCTCTAACATCCACATTTGATATTTGATCTGTAGCACTATGGATCTGTGTAGAATAGTTTATCTGGAAAAGTAGAGTAAACTATGCACACAGCAGTTATGACTTTTCTTATCACTTTTGTTGTTTTTGAACGTTGGTCATTTAATGTCATTTAGTGCTCGTTCAAAACAACAATGTGCTTTTTGATTTCCTACCAGGTAGCATTTTACAATTAATTTGAAGAGACTAATTGTTAAGATACTTCATCACAAGATGACGTGTCTGTTTTGCTCATGGTATCAACTTGACTCAAGTAAACGCTTGTTTTGCTTTTGTCTCTTTGTAGACAAATGGCGTTTAGCTTGCTCAGGCTTTTTTATATCTTTCAACAATTATGTCTTTTAATTTTTTTATTTGAAGACATTGTCTCGATTTGTTTCTATTTTCGAGAGAAGCCAAATACCTACTTCAAGTATTTTAAGTATTGAGTGTTTAGTTCAGTTCTCTCTCATACGTCTTTAGACAAGACATCATATAGTCATGCGTTTGGTTCTAGCCTAAGATTTTTTCTATTTCCTAGGACCTAAGTCTTTTCCTATGATTTCTATGTTTGAGATTCAGGATCTAGTTTTTGTTTGTTTGGGATTTCGGCTCTATGTTTTTATCCTAGGTTGTTTTTTGATCTTTAACACGTTTTAATGTTATTTGATTAAACTTCAAAACATAAGATTGTTTGTTCATATAGAAGCTTTTGTCTTTAACACTAGGTACAATGAGTAGACCTATCTTCTCACTCTCATGTTCATCAACCACACATTCAGGTACACCCCAACACTCACTCATTTTTCGATCTCACCCACAAGTTAAACTTGATTCTAAACACAACAACTATTCTCATCTCATGTCTAACCTTATTCATTTTTCACTATCGAAAATCTCATTCAAACATGCAATATGCTTAATGGCCCCTCATGGATTCCACTCAATCATTAGATTACCAAACATATAAATAAATTTAATTTCATATCAAACCAAAAATAATAAATCATTTATTACTTTAATTGATCCTTAAAACTTCATTATTTTCCTTTTTGTTACCATTAATCATTAAGACGTAATTATTTTCCTTTTTAAACCATTAATCAATAAGACTTTACTATTTTCCCTTTTAAACCCAATTAACTTTTATTTCCAATTATACTTGTAATTAATTTGATTTTCAATGAATTTAATTTTAGAAACATAGCTTTTATTTTAAGTCAATCTCATTAATGTTCTTGCCCCTTCCATTAAAAATTCAAAGACCAGAAAATTCCATCTGGGAGCCTACAAACCCAATTAGAAATTCAAAGAGGGTGTTTCACGCTACACCTCCAACCCTTTCACCCTGCACCCCTAATTTTTAGAATTGCCCTCTAATTAATGAGGTGGTTTTGCATTAATTATTTTTTTTGTTGAAGAATTATGTTCATTGATTAATGAAGCGTTGAAAACTTGCGCTAAATATATATTAAGAAATTGAGTGATTCTCCCTATGCCTCCCTAACCTCATCCTGCACCTCCCATTTTATCTATTTATCCTTCATTAATTAAAGTCAAAATAGAAGTAATGATGAAATAATGATCTCCTAACCACCAACTATGTTACACATTGTATAAAACTTAAACCTTAACAGTACATGCACTCCCTCTCGTTCTTGCACTTTTTTCACTTACAACACTCGTGCTGGAATTTGTCCCTTGCTAGAAGTGAGATTTGTTACTAAATCTTTTTAAGTTGTAGACTATAGATTTACATTCATAATAAAGTTTATCTAAGTTTCTTTAAACTGAGACTAATATTTGAGAACTATATGTTGAGAGGACGTCGTTGTTGAGTTGAATGCATTTCTAGGTCTGAATTGGATACATTTTTAGATTGGAGAAGACGAAGGTTGAGTCGAGGTGTAGTGATTGAGAGCACACCAAATAGCGGTTGTCAAGGTTGCCAAGCATCACCGTAAACACAATTGAAAGTGCTATTCACATCGCACCACAATCGGAAACGCGATTCACTCCGTGCCGCAGTTAGAACTACGGTAGGCGCACTTAGAAGTGCTGCTAATTAATGTCGCAACTGGAATTGCGGTGAAGGAATGCTAAATCAAGAATTCTGTGGCTTTATATTGACTCCACTTTTGTATAGAAACCAACTGCAAATGCATTTTTTTATGGATTAATTAGTACAATAAGAGCTTAGCATAATAGTTTTGTATACTCTTTCTTTTTGTTTTGAGTTACTTTTTTTTAATTTGATTTGTTTTTTTATTTTTTTTACTAGTTTATTTAAATATTTAATATTTTACGGTTAATATTTTTTAATTTGTATTTTTTTATAGCTGCTAAAATTTCATAAACAAGCCATAACATTAAGGATTTCGATCATGGCAAAATAGTTGCTAAAATATTTGTAATTTCCCAATATTAGCACTACAGTGAGCATGACACAAAATTGTGATGAAAGAGTTAGACTCTAATTTAAGTGTCAACTATTCTCTAGTTGGATCATACAAAAATTCTCTATTAATTTAATAAATTATAAAATTGAAAGACAAAGAAAACAGATAAAAGGAAATGGCAAATTAAAAGCCAACATAAAGGACCATAGTAAGTTTTGTTTTAATTTTTTAACTTTGTTTTACACAGTAATATTGTTCTTATTGTAACTCAAACACAGATGAAAAAAATTAATTAAAGATTGACAGATATGGAGAAGGAGGTACGACACATGATCAACAGGGTAGACATACATTCACTAAGCTTACTAGAATTGATCAACAATGTCCAGTGTCTAGGATTGACCTACAAGTTTGAGAAGGACATAATAAAAGCCCTTGATGAGAATATTATTCTGTTGAATGAAAATGTGAAACACAAAAGTCGACTCCATGCTCCTGCTCTCAGGTTTTGTTTACTTAAACACAAAAGGATATATATTTACATTAAAAAATTATGCAGATTGCTGGAAAACAACACAATATATAATGCGAAATTTACATATTTTACAAAACTCGCCTTAGTCGCAGATCATACTGCGTTACGCCCTACCACAGATCCTAGGGCGTTTCATCAAAGCGCAAATCATAAAGCAGACAACACAGAACGAAAACCATGCACCCCCTAAACCAACCGCAGATCCACCTACGGTTGCCAACAGTCACAGATCCAACTACGGCGCCACCATATCCACACTTCCTAGTGCGGCTTGCATTTTCGGTTTACCCAGCATCTTCCCTACTTCCAACCCCAGAACAAGCAGTGAAATATAATGGCAAGTAGCACAAATCAAGCAGCAAAAAATCAGCCAAGCACAAGTATTCTATCATTTCTACCATCACATATACTACATCAACCACAAATCAAAATGGACGTTGATGTACAAGAAGAAGACACCCTGCAACCACGACACCAACACGAGTGAAGAAAAGAGGGAGAGAGCAAACCACGGCACCAACACGAAATACACAGTGAACAAATGAGAGAGAAGGGGAAGGAAGACCACTAAGAGGGAGGAGGGGAGGACAACAGAGAGGAGAAACAAGAAGAGGAGTGTAGGGTTTTAGGTGAGATGCGGTAGAGAAGTGAAACAAGAAAGACTTATGAGGGGAGGGGTGTAGGGTCTCAAGTGCGACTTATGACTGGATGGGTCAACATTTTTTGAAAATCAAAATATGCTCTGACCACTGACAAAACTAGACTTAGGGATACAGTTAGAATTCAAAACAATTTAGGAGATACAGGATGAAGTTGGTGAGGTGCAGGGATGAAGTTGGTGAGGTGCAGGGAGAATCACTCTAAGAAATCCTAAACCCTTTTTCCTCTACGAAACTTGCACCCCATTTCATTTATTATGAAACCCTGCACCCAATTTCAATATGTTTGTTTCTTCTCTTTCATTGAGTGTGTTCATCTACACTCCATTTCATTTCTTTTCGTTGAGTGTTGTCCTCTCCACCCCATTTCATTTCTTCTCCTCCTTCCTTGAGTGTGGTTTTCAGAGTTGGGAGGGATTTTTGTCGAGGCAACTTGGGGTGTTCGCTTAGAGGTGGTGGGTTGAGGCATTTGGTGGAGTTGTTGTGTTGGTGGCTAGCATTTCTGGGAGTGTTTTCTTTTTTAAGATTCTGCTTCCAGGTGCATGAATTTATATTATCGAATTTGGATATGCAATAGAGAGCACATCGGATGTCCACATTCGAGGAAGAGTAAACTTTCAAAAACATGAATCAAATATGGCAAAGGGAGAATTGGATTTCAACATCTGATGTTCTCCCTTTCGGATGTCCATATCCGATTCAATATTAGGTGTGGAATTAAATCTGATGCTGCTTTACTTTAATTAGCTTCTTTACTTTGAATGAAATCTGATGTCTGATCCATGTTAATTATATACCATTACTTTCCTTATTTTTTGTAATGATATTTGAATTGATAAGATAGGCATTTGGGTTTTACGATTCCTCTATCATTCATGTGAATTTCATCATTCGTGCTGAAAACATAATCTTTGCATAAACTTCCAGGAAGTTGACAAATCATGGAGACGGAATGTCAAACCTGTGTTTCTCAACCTTCCAGATAACACTGAATGCAAAATATATTGGACAAAAGTGGTGAGATTTGGTTTCAAGAGGAATGGAAGGAGTTTGCAACACGTTATTCTCTAGATTATGGTCACTTGTTGATGTTTAAATATGTGAAAATGTCTCGTTTTGATATTCACATATTTAACAAAAGTTCTATTGAAATAGACTATCGATCCCACTAAACTCATAACAACCCTGAGAAGATAAGTAATGATATCCCCATGGAGATTAATGATGATTCTGAGGAAATTTTGGATGAGCAATGTATCTAAAAGACTGGAGTCAAAGATACACAGTCACATTCTTAACCTTCTTGTAAGAAAATGAAGAATAGCATAATTATAAATGTTGTACGAAGACGAAGCCCCAACGAGGTGAACTTGAATCAGCATGATCAAAGTAGAATTGTTTGTTTTCAAAAACCAAAATTTATGAAGCAAAAGTTAGATGGTATGAAGGTCAACATATGATCATTTTATGGATTCAAATAATTTTTGGAGTCCAATTTTTTATAACTTTCCTATGACAACGGGTCAAGTCGGACACAAATAATGTCTATCCGCATCTTACCCGAAAAAAAATTCATATGCTACCTGCACGAATACCTATTTAGAAAATATCTCCAAGTATTTTAAAATTCGCGGTTACCCGTGAATACTGCAGATACCTGCAAATATTTAAAAAATATATTTTTATAAATTATTAAAATAAAATTACAAAAAATATATAAAATATAATATAAATTAAATTAAATATAAATATAAATTTAATTTTAATTAAATTTAACCTTATAAAATATAAATTAATTTTAATTTTAATTAAATTTAACTTAATAAAATATAAATTAAATTTTTATTTTTTGCAGATAATGAATATCTACAGGTATGGATACTATAATACTCGCACCCGACCCGTTTATAAGCAAGTATTAAAATACTCATTACTTGTTACCCGCAAGTAGTAAATACCCGCAAGTATCAACTATCCGTTACGGATTTTATTCACAAATATTTGCGGGTGCGAAGTTTTTGTCATCCCTACCTATGACATGTTCTATTTTTCAGAACAAAAGAGAAAAAACAATTTTCATGGTGAATACTAAAAAAAGGAGCAATTAGCTTCCTCGATTTTAAACAGAGCCACAACTCGTCAAAGATTCTTAGGTTTTATTAAAGATTAATGAAGTTTTAATAGGGGCATTATTGGTATTTAAAAAATATTGGAGGTGTAGGGGTGAAACCTGAGAGGTGCAGGGTGAAGCCAATGTTCAAAGACCAACCAAAGTTCAATTCTAAGACTACAGGACCAATTAGGTCCAAACCCGCAAGCCTTTTGGCAGTTACCCTTCAGCAAGTCCCCTTCTCGTTCTCGCTCAACTACACTACCTTTTTTTGCAACTCCAAACTGCACTAACAAACCAAAAATTCAAACCTAATTACCATCATCAACCCCAAAACCTTTCATAACGAGAATCATACACACCAGAGAACTCCTAAAATTTCTCAATTTCAAAAAGAAAAACCCAAATCTGAAATGCAATCAAGATCGCAACTTTATTACGTTGTCATCACGGTTGCTTCGAAAGACGGAGCCTTCGCGATCCCCACCACCCACGAGAATAGCCACTGAGATGCTGGAAACGAACCCTCCCTACGAGAATGACAAACAACAGAGGAGAGGAAAGGAGCCTCCTCTTCTACGAAACACAACACAAACTGAAACGGAAGAATGAGACCTCCTCCTTTGCCTTGAAAAATTTGAAACGAAAGCCTGAAATGGGACACAAAACAATGCTTCTCTCCCTGTGAGGCGAAGCAGAAAAGGAAAAGAGAAAGGGAGCCTGCCTCCTTGCTCCGCAAATCAAAACGGCCAACATCCTCACGTAGTCACCGTGACCTCACCGCATCATTGCTCCGTCATCTTCGCGCCTCCGCCATGCCTCCACAAGGTCTTTGCCTTTGCTCGAAAACGCAGAACATTCTTACCCTCAACGTTGGGTCTGCTCACTAGAAAAGGAATAAAAGAAGCTTGAAGCTTTTGGTTGCTCGTGTAAAAAGGAAAAGAGAACGAACTGGAGAAGCAGGTTTCTAACACGACCCAAGGCTGGGTTTCCAAATTCTAAAAGCACAAAGTCTAGACCCTTATTTGGTTCTTTGATAAAATGTATGGAAATAAGGATTTCACCTTGCACCTCCAAATATTTTCAGAATGCCAACATTACCTCATGGAAGAGCGCTCCGAGAAGAACACTGATTGAAGCTGGGCGATCCCGATTCGGAGTTCTTGAGGCTTCCTCCAGAGATTAAGAACGCAGCGGAATGTACACGAATCTCTAAATCAAGAGCTGACTCGAAAAAAAACTATTAAACTATGAACAAACTCAAGAAAACCCTCAGATCTAAGGTTTAATCGGTGGAAACAATTATAAACTCGAAGGAAACCCTAAAACATAGTAGAAACCCTAACCTGAACCGATTAATCAGAGGAAACGAACGTGTGATAAGTGGAAATGAGCTAGATCAGAGCAAAGGAGGATTTAACCGGTGTAAAACGAAAACAAACAGTGAGAATGACAAGAAAAGACGAAACGTTGAAGGAAACCCTAGGGGAGGCCATAGAACGAAGGACTGTTCGGTGAAGATGATGTGCTATGGACGAAATGGCTAAAACGAGGAAGAAATGGAAGGAGAAATGTAGATCTGTGAAGAAGATAACCTGATTTGGAGTGTGGAGACGCAAGAAGAGGCTTGCTACGAGGAAACTCTCGAGAGCTAAAATGAGAGATGTGGTTTCTGAAATGCGCAAGTGAGAAGGAAAAGTGAGGTGATGACGATGATGTGAAAGGCGACGCGTGGCTAAGGTGCACTAACGCTGCTAATGATGCGTCTAAAGCGGATTGGAGGAAATGGTGATGTTGTAAGGATGACAGAGAAGCACTGTGGGATTTGGAGAAATGGAAGTGAGAGAGTCTGCTTGTAAAGTGGCAAGAGGAAGTCTTTGGATTCTCTAGCCTGTGACTTTCAAGAAAGAATTGTTTTTGGTTTTAGAAAATTCAATTCTCATTAATCCAAAAGTCCCAATACAAGAGAAGAGTTAGGTATTTATAGTAACCCATGCTCTTTGAAAGCTAAGCAAAGTATACAATAAAATGTAAAAATACAAAAATAGAACACTAAGAAAAGTACATCAAGCAAGATTCCATCATACCCTCCTTTTAAAAAAAATGGCAATCGCCTTATGAAGAAGCTCCACACAATCTTGGGAGAATGGCCATCTTGAAGTGGCCTTATTCTTTTAGATCCATTTTTCTTCTTCCTAGATTAAACACAAATCTACAATACGCATCAAATATATCTTCAATGAATATTGATCCAAAGAAGAAATTTTCTACAAAAACAAGAGAATAAGGACTTCTAATATTTTGTTTTGTCATCTTTGGAAATTTTAGAAGTCCAAATTCAATATTTTCTTGAGTTATTTCTTTCCTTAAAGATAAGGATAACTCAAGATTTGAATTGCCATATTTTGAAAAAGTTTGTATAGAATATGGAATGACAATTGGTTTGAAAGAGAAATTTAAAGTGGAAGAGTTAAAAATGATTGGAAAAGATTTAAAAGATTGAAAAGATTGAAAACCTTCCCTTTTAAGATTGGATTCCATGATTGGAGTCAAAGTTGCTATCAGTAGCACTTCCTCCTTTTCTTTCTTTTCCCTTTCATGTCTTTTTCTCTTCTTTTCTTCTTCGCTTCTCTTTTCCTCTTTTATTCTCTCTCTTTCTCTTCTCTCTTCTTCTTTTCTTTTCTCTTATTCTTTCTCTTTCTTTTCTTATTCTCTCCTCTCTTCTTCTCTTCGCCTTTCTTTTTCTCTTCTCTCTTCTTCTCTACTTCTTTCTTCTTCTTGTCTTCTCTCTTCTTTTTCTCTTCTCTCTTTTTCTTCAATTTCTCTCTTTTCTTCTCTCCTTTCTTCCTCTTCTTTTCTCTCAATCTCTCTTTCTCTTTTCTTATCCTTGAGGTCCTTAAGTCTGGCACCAAATTCTAATTCTCTACGAAGAAACTCATGATCATTTAAAATTTCAAGAAATATTTTTCCATCTTCAATGCAATCTCTAATTACTTTTAAATTTCTTTTAATACTTAAAGGCATAAACTTTCTTCTCATGCAAGCTTTTAAATCATACCAATCACGAATAGAGGACTTTCAACCTTTCCTAACATAATATTGTCTTTCATCCCACCACTCACTTGCATGCTCTTCAAATCTAGTAGTGTAGAGACTAAGGATACCAGTTTCAGATTTACTTCTTCTAACCATGAATGAATGCATATCATCAATTTCCCTTTCCCAAGCTAGGTATGTTAGTGCACCAATATCCTCACCAAAAAATGGAATATTTTCCCTAGCTTATTTATACAAATCATCCTCAATCCTATCACATTCATGAAATGAACAAGTCCTTCTTATAGCTTCATCAAGTTCTCTTTTAATTTCTTTGAAACTAATGGACTCATCAAAATTAGAAATCCTAGATGTCCTATATGAACTAGATGACCTATATGAATAACAAGACATCTTTGTTCTTAAAAGTGTTCTTGATCTAAAGGATTAAAAGCTTTCACTTTAGACAAGTCCCAGGTAAGAGAGGTTAACTACAAGGGTTGCTTAAATACCAAGTCTTACCTAGCAAAAAATGTCTTAAGCTACTAACTAATTACCCCTTAAAATAAAATCACCTTTAAAAACAAAGTACTTGACTCAAAAACAAACACAATCAAATACGATTAAAAGACTGGTGGACTCTATGACACCTACGTGAAACATAAATCACACAATCAATTATTAAAGAATGGTGTCAATCTCTTATAAGGTTGGACTCACATCTCATTGCTCATTGACTCCCCGGTCAAAAACCTCCCCCTTGATACTCCTAACAGTGGTATCAGAGCCGATGGTTAGTGTTGGTGACCAAGGCTCATACGAGTGTAATGATCCCTATATCGAAAGTCTTCCTGGCAAGGGTTCCAGGAAAGCGAGACCCGTTAAGATGAACGGCGGTATAGAGGGCTACTCGTGGTTGGATGGGGATGCTTCCGCTGAAGGGGGAGCTGAGAGGGAGTGTACCAATGACTCACCCTTGAGGGGGAGATTGTTGGGAATCCAAGTGTGAGTCTAAGTCCCACATTGGATAGAAATGAGAAAGTAGAGTGGTTTATAAGTGGGAAGACCCATTAACCCATTGCCTTAAGGTTTTGGGTAAAGAATGGTGTCAATCTCTTATAAGGTTGGACTCACATCTCATTGCTCATTGACTCCCCGGTCAAAAACCTCCCCCTTGATACTCCTAACAGTTGTTAGAAGTTAGAAGTCCCACATCTAAAGTGGGCAAAGACTTCCCTCCCTCATTTGTATATAAATAGAGGTGTAAGGGAATGTGTAAAATGCACCAAACATTACTTGTATCCTCCTTGCTCTAAAGAGAGGGTGTTGTAATTTCTTCCATCTAGTAAATATTTTTCTTGACCTTGCCCTTAGTCTTGTGTTAGTTATAAATTTTTCTCATCTTATTTTAGTTGTGAGAGTCTTATTTTAGTAGTCTGATACCTAACAGTGGTATCAGAGCCATTGGTTCGTATTCCGCTGCTATTGTCATTAGAATAGTGTTGGTAAAATTCTGAGTATGCTCTGTGATTGCGGTTTAATCTGATCTTTCACATCAGAAAAGAGTTATTACTGGAACTGTTTGGTAGTGTGAAAGTGCGGTCTGAGAAAGTTCTGGCTAGGAAAGATTTGGTACTTAAGAGTGTCCATTTGTGACCCACCTCTCTTTCCTGGGAACTTCTTGGTGCTTTACTTCACGGTCTACCTGTGTTGTTCCAGTAGACAATACTATTCATAGTGAGAAGTGCATAAGCCGGTTCAAGAGTGAAACCATGACAGCAAAATTTGAGATAGAGAAGTTCAATGGAAATAATTTTTCCTTGTGGAAACTGAAGATAAGGGAAATTTTGAGAAAAGACAATTGTCTGGATGCAATTGAAGACAGACGTGCAGAAATTTCTGATGAAAAATGGAAAGATATGGATGACAATGCGGTTGCCAATTTGCACTTAGCAATGGCAGATTCAGTTCTGTCTAGTATAGCAGAGAAGAAGACTTCAAAGGAGATTTGGGATACTCTCGTTAAACTATACGAGGTCAAGTCACTTCACACCAGAATTTTCTTAAAAAGAAAACTCTACACTCTTCGAATGAGCGAGTTCACGCCAGTGACGGAACACATCAACAATCTGAATACATTATTTGCTCAGCTCACTGCGTCAGATTTCAACATAGTAGAAAATGAACGTGCAGAGCTACTACTTCAGAGTTTACCAGACTCGTATGATCAACTCATCATCAACATTACAAATAACAACATTGTCGGTCGTCTATCCTTTGATGATGTTGCTGGAGCTATTCTTGAAGAAGAGTCCAGGCGAAAGAATAAGGAAGACAGGACAGAAAGATTGAAGCAACCAGAAGCTCTAACGATGATGAGAGGAAGATCAACGGAACGTGGCTCCAGTGGGAGTCAAAATTATGGTAGATCAAAGTCTCGAGGTAGGAAGAATTTTAAATGCTACAATTGTGGCATGAGGGGGCATCTGAAAAAAGATTGTTGGCACAAGAAGAATGGAGGGAAGAACTTCGAAGCATCAAGCTCACAAGGCTGTGTTGCAAAAACTTCTGAAGATGGAGAAATCCTGTATAGTGAAGCAGAAGTTAGTTCTAAAGGCAGAAAACAACTTTCTGATGCCTGGATAGTAGATTCAGGTGCGACATGGCATATGACTTCACACCGAGACTGGTTTCACACCTATGAACCTGTCTCAGGAGGATCTGTGTTCATGGGAAATGATCATGCCTTAGAAATTGGAGGGATTGGTACCGTCAAAATCAAAATGTATGATGGTACAGTACGCACTCTTCAAGGAGTTCGACATGTGAAGGGATTGAAGAAAAACCTCTTGTCTGTTGGACAATTGGATGACCTTGGGTGCAAAATTCACATTGAAGGCGGAATCCTAAAAATGGTGAAAGGTAGCCTCATTGTGATGAAAGCAGAGAAGATCGCAGTCAATCTATACATGCTGTTGGGAGATACGTTGCAAGAAGCAGATGCATCAGTTGCAACAACAAAAGAAGAAGAAGAAACGATGATGTGGCATTACAGACTTGGTCACATGTCAGAACGAGGCTTGAAAATTCTTGCTGATCGTAATCTCCTGCCTGGGCTCAAAACAGTTAACTTACCGTTTTGTGAGCACTGTGTGACTAGTAAACAACATAGATTGAAGTTTGCTAAAGTGACTGCTAGAAGCAAGCACATACTAGACTTAATCCATTCTGATGTCTGGGAATCACCAGAAATATCCATGGGAGGAGCAAAGTATTTTGTATCATTCATTGATGATTATTCCCGGAGATTATGGGTGTACCCAATCAAGAAGAAGTCAGATGTGTTTCCAATATTCAAGGAATTCAAAGCACAGGTGGAACTTGAAACTGGAAAAATGATCAAATGCTTGAGGACAGATAATGGAGGAGAATATACTGATGGTGATTTTTTGGCATTCTGCAAGCAAGAAGGTATTAAGAGGCAATTTACAGTTGCTCATACACCTCAACAGAATGGTGTAGCAGAGCGGATGAATAGAACTCTTCTAGAAAGGACAAGGGCCATGTTGAAAACTGCAGGATTAGCCAAGTCCTTCTGGGCAGAAGCAGTCAAAACTGCTTGCTATTTGATAAATCGCTCACCATCAACAGCAATTGGTGTAAAGACACCAATGGAAATGTGGAAAGGAAAACCAGCTGATTACTCTTCTCTGCATGTATTTGGTTGTCCTGTGTACGTGATGTACAACTCCCAAGAAAGAACAAAGTTAGACCCAAAATCCAGGAAATGTATATTCTTGGGTTATGCTGACAATGTTAAGGGGTATCGCTTGTGGGATCCCACTGCCCACAAGATTATTGTTAGCAGGGATGTAGTCTTTGCAGAAAAAATGCAAAGTGAGCAGAAAAATGACAGCACACCAATAGACATTACTTCAGTACAGATAGAGGAAAAGTCAAAAGATAATGATTCCTCTGAAGCAGAACCAGAGCACGATGAACAAGAACCAAATGAGGTCAATGATGAAGATGCTCGACGAACAACACGTCTGATGAAGAAACCATCTTGGCACTCAGACTATGTTATGGCAAATCATGATGTGTACTGTCTCTTAACTGAAGAAGGAGAACCATCAACCTTTCAAGAAGCGTTGAGGAGTTCAGATGTTTCAAAATGGATGACAGCAATGCATGAAGAAATAGAAGCCTTACATAGGAATGAGACATGGGAACTTGTTGAACTTCCAAAAGGTCGAAAAGCAATTGGAAACAAATGGGTATACAAAATCAAACGAGATGGCAATGAACAAGTGGAGCGATATCGTGCAAGACTGGTGGTCAAAGGATATGCTCAGAAAGAAGGTCTTGATTTTAACGAGATATTCTCACCAGTTGTTAGACTTACCACTATTAGAGTAGTGCTGGCAATGTGTGCTGTAGATAATTTACATCTAGAACAATTAGATGTAAAGACTGCTTTTCTTCATGGAGAACTTGAAGAAGAAATATATATGCTCCAACCAGAAGGTTTTGAAGAACAAGGAAAAGAAAACTTGGTTTGTAGGTTGACCAAATCTCTGTACGGTTTAAAGCAGGCGCCAAGGTGTTGGTATAAGAGATTTGATTCTTTCATTATTAGCCTCAGATACAACAGATTAAGTTCAGACCATTGTACGTACTACAAGAGGTTTGAGGATAATAATTTCATCATTTTGCTGTTGTACGTGGATGATATGTTGGTGGTAGGTTCCAACAAAGTTCGAGTCCAAGAATTGAAGGCACAGTTGGCTAGGGAATTTGATATGAAGGACTTGGGACCTGCAAACAAGATTTTAGGGATGCAAATTCACCGAGACAGAAAAAACAGGAAGATTTGGCTTTCACAAAAGAATTATTTTCGAAAGGTCTTGCGGCGCTTCAACATGCAAGATTGCAAGCCAACTTCTACCCCATTTCCTCTTAATTGCAAATTATCCTCAAGTATGTGTCCTAGCAATGAAGCAAAGAGGATGGAAATGTCTCGAGTTCCGTATGCATCAGCAGTGGGAAGCCTAATGTATGCCATGATTTGTACAAGACCAGACATTGCACATACAGTGGGAGCGGTTAGTAGATTTATGGCAAATCCTGGTGAAGAGCATTGGAATGCTGTCAAGAGGATCCTTAGATACATCAAAGGAACTTCAGATGTTGCGTTATGTTTTGGAGGATTGGAGTTTATTGTCAGGGGTTATGTCGACTCAGATTATGCAGGTGATCTTGATAAAAGAAAATCTACTACAGGCTATGTGTTTAAACTTGCAGGAGGGGTGGTAAGCTGGTTATCTAAACTACAAACAGTTGTAGCTTTATCCACCACCGAAGTTGAATACATGGCAGCTACTCAAGCATGCAAGGAAGCAATCTGGATTCAAAGGTTATTGGAAGAACTCGGGCACAAGCAAAAGAAAATTACTGTATATTGTGACAGTCAGAGTGCTTTGCACATTGCAAGAAATCCAGCCTTTCATTCCAGGACAAAGCATATAGGGGTTCAATATCATTTTGTCCGAGAAGTAGTAGAGAAAGGAGATGTAGATCTGGAAAAGATCTGTACCAAAGATAACCTAGCAGATGCTATGACAAAGTCAGTCAATACTGACAAGTTTGTATGGAGTAGATCCTCCTATGGTCTATCAGCAACGTAGCATGGAACTGACAAGGAAGACAAAGTATTGTGAAGACATGATTGATTCAATCAAATCTTCAAGTGGGAGAATTGTTAGAAGTTAGAAGTCCCACATCTAAAGTGGGCAAAGACTTCCCTCCCTCATTTGTATATAAATAGAGGTGTAAGGGAATGTGTAAAATGCACCAAATATTACTTGTATCCTCCTTGCTCTAAAGAGAGGGTGTTGTAATTTCTTCCATCTAGTAAATATTTTTCTTGACCTTGCCCTTGGTCTTGTGTTAGTTATAAATTTTTCTCATCTTATTTTAGTTGTGAGAGTCTTATTTTAGTAGTCTGATACCTAACAAATTTGCCTGTTGCAAGATAAAAAGATTTGAAAGGGATGATAGGTTATAAAATTTAACATTTATATTATAATAATTAAACATTTAAAATACAATGTTTATATTATCAAAATTTAATAATTATAAAAAATAAGTTAATAGGTTAAATAATATTAATAAAGGAACATGAAAAAAAAAACATGCAGGAAACATTAATAAAGCAAACGCATATTTAAATAACAAGATGGAAAGAAGCGTAAAAAATAAACAAATCGAATTTCCATACCCGATGGTTCTTCTTTCGAATATTGACATCCAACCAGACCTTCTCGGACTTTTACATTCGATACAATTTTTCACAACTTTAATTTTTCTAAAATATTTATATTAAATCTTAGACCTTTACGGTTATTTTGGATTTTCATATCTGATTCATGTTTGTTGTATCTCATGTAAATAGATGCAAACAGATTAACATAAATAAAATCCTAACCTTGCTCGAAGTACTGCAACTAGCAATCTCCTACCAACCAACTCAATGAGCAACAACAGCAAGAAGAAGCACTCCAAGCACCACCACGAAACACCCTAAGTGCACTAAGAACGCACCACCACAAAGCAACCCAAGCTTACTCGAAGGAGCACTCCAAGCTGCAGTAGAACCCCTCTCAAATATCTTTAATTCTCAATACCACATTCACTCACAAAGATAACAATTGATATAAGCTGGAAAAGGAAAACTTCAACCAAAATATTTGTTGTGGAATGGAGAGAGAAAATATTAAGGAGAAGAAAAGATTATCAAAAGTGTAATTCAAATGGGGTGTTGGTGTATGCTTTCTTAATACAAATGAAAGGGGGAGGATGGAGGGGTGCAGGGATGCATGTTTCTGTGATAGGGAGAAAATGGAGGTGTAGTCAAGGTTGGAGAGAGAAATAGTCAATAAACATAAAATTAATAAATAATCACCTAATTAATTAAGGGTATTTTAGGAGATTGGAGGTGGAGGATGAAATTCTTACAAGATGAAACACCCATTGAAAATTAGAATCATAAATGTAATTTTATTTAAATTTAAAGAAATCTGATGTAGAAATTAATTAGGAATAGAAATTAACATTAAATTGAAAATCATATCACTAATTAATTTTTAATTTTATTTAAAGAAAATCTTACCTCTAATCATTTTCTCAATTATAATTAGAAGAAACCTAAATTCCTAATTGGATTTTAATTATAATGAAATCAAAATCCTAAATTTTAGGTTTAATCTCTCTAGAAGTCATTATTTTGGTCTGAAATCTTAAATAGGTCCATTTTCTTTTCGACATCAACTGGGTTCCTTTTATTGTAAAATTGATTCAATTAGAGGTCTGTTGTCAAATTCACCAAACGGCCGTTTAAGATTTGGTAACGTGACATAGTTAGAGTATACATTAATCACACGTACCATTACAAACAAATTTTGTATTAAAAAATTTGAATGCAGAGAGGTGTAATCAGCTTTTTTGAAGGACAAAGTGAGAATAATTAAATCATGCTTTTTGCTCCTGGAATGCCATCTTTAATCTTCTCTGATAACCAAATCACACTTTCATGACTGCAAATTGCAGGAACCCAATCACGAGTTTGCCCAACATTTTCACTACTGCAAAAATTCCTAAATCAAAAACCAGGGAAACCCTAATCAGAAAACTAATGATTTTTACCTGAAGATGGCTCTTCAGATGATACAAAGTAAGCCCTAAAATCCCCATGAGTTTCATTACCGTTTTGGGTGTTGCCTCTACAGAAAAAAAAAACAGCTCTTGGAATCATTCAACTAATGAATCATGAAATAGGAAAAGACAAGCAGAGAAAGAATAGAAAGATGAATCATTCAACTAATTGCTACCTCCAATTTCCACAAAGCTCAAGCACTCCAAATTCAACAACTTAACATCCGAGGATTCTAGCCACACATGTCAACGCCAAATCTCAAATAAATCAAAACTCTAAATCCAGCACTCTCAGCCGAAACCATAAGCATTAGTGGTAATTTTTCCATTGAAGTTGTAACATGTATCACAGTACAGATCACCCACCAATTACCCACTATCTACAAAAGTCGTCTCACAAATTGAAGAAAGGGGACAATAGGGTTCAGCTTTTTGAGGATGAAAGTGAGATCTTTCAAGCACACATCCATTTAGCAAAGAGGCATAGTCTTAACGGTGGGAGAGGAGACCAGTCCTCACGACTCCGACCGGTTATTGAGGATGGTGTCAGCGGTGGTGATCCTGGTTCGTGTTGGCGACGTCGCAGGGAGAGACGAGATTTCTCTCTCGCGCGCGAAAAGGAGGACGAAGTTTGGGCTACTCCATCCGGCGTAGGTGGCATCGTCGGCGACACTCTTGGCCAACGAAAGGAAGGCGCGACGGAGGGTAGGGACTGCTGCGTTGGAGGTTGAAGGAAGAGGCGTTTCTCTCTTTTAGGATTTTAGGGTTCTGAAGAAGAAAAGGGGTTTGCCTTTTTTTCCTTGAAGAGATCTGATTTAACCTTTGCTCAATCCATTTTTTAATACAAAAATTAATTCAAAATACCACGTGAGATTAATGAATACTCTGACCATACCACATAGACCAAACTTAAACGACCGTTTATTGAATTTGATGGCAAGCCCCTAATTGCTTCAATTTTACACAAAAAAGGACCCAATTGATACGCCAAAAAGAAAAGGGACCTATTTAAGATTTCGGACCAAAATAGAGACTTCTCGAAACATTAAACCTAAATTTTAATATATCCTTAATATTGATGAAAGTATCTTAATTTCTAACTTGTTTAAGATTCAATGGTGTGAAAATCATATGTGTATCATCATAATAATACACCAATGTTTATTGGTCTAATAAAATATAAATTTATTAATGTTAATCAAGTCTATCAAATATTTAAGAACCAACTAATGCATATACATTCCTTCATGGTATAAAACTTTCAAGTTAAATTAACAAATATGTAAATGCAATAAAACATTCATCATACGTCCAAAGAAAATCAAATATATATTCACATTCATCGTACGATAAAACGAAGGTAAGCTTCCTCGTACATTGGCCAATCCTAAGGCCTTATCTATACTTCCAGAACACCATTAATCTTCCTTTGCACTAAGGATTTTTTGTTGCTTTTTTCCTTTTCTCCCAAACGTTTATCTCCTATGTTTTTCTCTTTGATTTTGAGTTTCTAAGGTTTCTAAACACAATCTGTCCCTTTCTCTATATCATAATATTTATAAACAACTCAACTATATCTTTAATATTTTATCTTTTATTATAATATATATTTTTAGAACCAACTTTATCTAAATCTTTAATTCCCTTCTATCTCATGTTTTCTAGCCTTTTATTTTATTTAATTCAAACTCTTTTACTTCCTACACCCCCCTTATTTAATTTCTTGCACCTAATTAATAAAAGGTAAAATACCATTTTTCCCCTAAAATAAAATATAAATAAAATAAAAGAAATAACATAACAATTATGTTCTAACAAACATGCACACTCAAGAACACTAATTTTCAAATAAAAAACCAAAGTCTCAAAACCACTTTATTTTTAAGACCCTTATTTTTCCGGATCTTACATTCGCACTATTAACAAAACTACATTCTCAATTAAAAGTAAGAACTTTGTACATTAATCATAGTAAATTTAACCAAAGTACATTCTCAATTAAATATTACTATGTCTATTCGTTTACCTTTTATATGAAGTAAAAAACTAAGTAATAAAAGTACATTTTTTATTAATTCTTGTTAAATTTTTCACCTTTAATAAAAGTACATTCTCAATTATTGGCAAAAATGCATTCAATCAGAAGAAAGTTTCTAACTTTAGTCAAAGTAAATTCTTAATTAAAATTAAAAACTCCTAGACTCATATGATTGATATATTATATAGATTTAACACCATGCTAACTTTCTATAGTGTAAAAATAATTATTTTTACTTGATTAAGAAGCAAAAGACATAGATAAAGATAAAGCGCAACAAGAATCAAAAGAACAAACAAATTTACTCATCTAACCTTATAATTCAGAATCCATAATGAAATTACAGTGGAACAGCCATAAAAGTTTAGCCCTCCATGGATGGAGTGGAATACAAGAAGAATGAAAATAAAAGTAAAGGGTGGCATTATCAACTTTGATTTGGTGCAACAACATCCACCACATCTCTCTTCTTTTCCACCCTTTACTTTCATTTTCATTCATCATGTATTTCACTTCATCCATTGAGGACTAAGCTTCTATGACTGTTCTACTATAATTTTATTATGGATTCTAAGGTTAAGTTGAAATAATGTCTTTGATCTTTTGATTATTAATTTGGATTATCTCTCATATATGTCTTTTATCTCTCAATTATGTAAAAAGTAATGATTTTTACACAACTAATTAACGAGGTCTTTTTATCTATATACATGTTAATCATATGAATCCAAAAGTTTTTTATTTTGATTGAGAATGTACTTTAGTTAAAGTTAGGAACTTTCATATGATTGAATGAATTTTTGCTACCAATTGAGAATGCACTTCGATTAATAGTAAAATTATAACAATAATTAATTAAGAATGTATTTTTTAATTAACTCTTTACTTAGTTAGGAGGTAAAAGAATAGAAATGATTATAGAATTTAATTGAGAATGTACTTTAATTGAGTTTATAATGGATAATTGAAAAGGTCTTCTTTAAATTGATGATCTACTTTGATTAAATTATAAGATCGTTAACAAATTAATCAAAAATTTGCTTTAATTAATCAAAAATAAAAAACAATAGAATAAATGATGAATCTATCTTGAAAAGCAATAGAATTAACCTATTTTATTATAATTGTATTAAGTTCTTTTATTAATTTATTATTTCATTAGATTCACATCTTATTTTCCATCATTATTTTTACTTTTACTTTTTATTTTTACTTTTACTTTTTAGTATTTGCATTACATTTCATAGGATTTCATGAAAATCATTTATTAAAAAATAATTTCATATTCGTTGAGATATGATTCACTTAATTCTATCTAGATTATTCACTACTAACTTAACGTCTTGATAAAATAATGTTAATTGTTAATTTGATAACGTCAGTCAACAATAACATTAAGGCAAAAATGAAATTGACGAAAGTAGATCTTGAAATTACATGCAAATGTTGAGATAAAAAAAAACCCAAATCCAACATGAAAACTGTGTATGTATTATATCAAGTATGAATAGACTAAAATAACATACACCAAGAAAAAAGCAAAATTTACTCAGTCACAGCAAAATTTGAATCAGATTCTCCTCCTCCTCTCTTCATAATAAAATAACTATATATATATATATATATATATATATATATATATATATATATATATATATAGGACCCTACCGACACATAATCTTATCTTGAGATATGAATCGTCTATTTTAATTCTCCCACTTACTCTTTTAATCTGATTCTTCACCTGGCTATTAGTCGCGGCATTATCTTATTCTATGCATTTTTTTCTCATTTGTCCTTTCAGTGTATTTACTACGTACACTAAATTACAATGCTATTATTCTTTCTTATTAGAAATAACGTTTCAAGTGCACTTCCTTGCGTCTGTACCAAAGTAAAATGAATATCTCAGAAAGATTTATAACGATTCACTGATATAATCGTCTTCAAATTAGTAGATGAAATCAGATAATGATCAAATGTGTCATGGTTAGTGTTTCTTCAATGGCTACTACCATGTACATACTTCTGCAATCCCCATCACAATATATACTAAAGACGTCTAACAAGACCATTGCATTTACAATACATGCATCAAAAGAGAAAACGTGGACCACATGCAAAATATACATGTTCCAAGAAATAGGACACAAAGTTGGCCAATTACATTATACATCGGCCACCCGCACCTACATGGTCAAGTTCTCCAAAATAAAAATTACCAGAACCTGTTATGTCATTTTAAGGGACCCTCTGAATATTGAATTTCCCAAAATCTCAGTGGCAGAAGGACGCTTAAGAGGATCAGGGTCCATCATGACCTGTAAGTTAATCACCAAAAACTCGTCAAGTAAACCAAACCAAACCTCAAATTATAATATTCAACACATTCAAGATTTGATCAAAGAACACCATTTAAAACTTTCTACTTTTAAAATTTCTTATGCACTAGAATACCAGTTAACATGACCGGAATTTAAATGTCACAATGACAAGATGGCTCAGTAGTAAATAGAGAAGCAACATACAACATTCACTATATTATCCTATTTACAGCTTACAGATCACATTTAAATAAAACTAAATATATATTTTACATAATTAAATAACAAGCAAAGCATAATAAACAATTATTATATACGTATCCATGTCTAGTTTCTTCGCTGAAGTGTACCCCATTGGAATTCCCATTACTGGTATAACATTTGCTAAACAGTCAAAACACTGAAAGAAAATTTTAGAAACAAGGGAGCAAATAATTATTGCAATATTTCAATACTTCAACCCAGAACGTGTTCCACCAGATTTCAGGTAAAAATTAGAATTCAAAGAAGCACCTGGAGCAAGTTTTGAAACTGGACTGTAACTCCAGGCAAGTGTGGCACCTTTCCCTCTTTAAGTTCAGAGAACTCAGTTTCTGCTTTTGGCAGATGTGACCTTCGAATTATGTCAAACATAGAAGCTCCAAGGGAGAAGATATCTGCCTTATCTAGGTGATCATAATTCTTATTGAGAATCTCCAGCGGCATGTACCGTGCATCACCCTCTTCAACAAGCAAGCTATTGTCTAATAGAGTCGCACATCCAAAACCACCAAGCTTATAAATACCATCTTTGACGTAAATATTTTCTGGCTTGACATGAAGATGAGCTATTCCCTTTTCATGTATAAATTGCAGTGCACTAGAAACCTGGACCAAAATTATAACCACAAATCAAAATATGAACGCAAAGAGAAACAACATATCCAGTAAAAAAAATGAAGTGGGAATTTAAAAGGATAATGAAACCGGGAGAGTTACTGTATACACATGACTTTTGTTATGCCTAAACAAATCTGATTTGCACTATATAAAATTATTCGGAAATGATTGCTTGGTAAGGAGACATGAGTAAAAGACAATTTTGGTCTCAGAGCAATGGAGGGCTGCTTAATGAACAAAAATTAGGTCATGTTAAGTTTTGCGCCATTATTTAGCCATAAAAATGAAATTTTAAGAATCAATGTGACAGTATTAGGAACTAATTTTATATTAAACTATATATTTATGGATCAATTTATATCCTCTACATATTAAGAAACTGATTGAATTGATATATCCCACTTCACCCTGGATATACTTCTTTATTGATTACAGGCTGTTTTCCTATCAATGTGACAGAAAGAACAACCAAAAACACACGTAGGTTTACAAAGATACCACTGTGGTATTGTGAGAGACTTTCTCTCAGCCCTGCCCAACAATTTCCTAAAAACAGAACAGACTAAAAAAACATCTAAGCCCCAAACAGACTTATATAGGTCTGTAACAGCTATAACTACTAACTGTTTCAACTGTCAGTTTTTCTCCTTTTGTACACAATACCATATCTATCAGAAACTAAATCAGATTTCCCATTATTTCAATAATTAAATTGACAACTTCTCACAAATTGAAGGACCAAATAGATCATTTATCTAAAGGAGTACATATAAAATGAGGCTAACCTGATATAAAACATCCATTTCATGTCGTTCGGTAAGCAATGTTGGACAATTTTCACTAGATAAGTTGTGATCACAAAACTCCATCTGAGTATACATTTGTTCATCCTCAATCCACGAAGAATAATATCTCACTATATTCTTATGGAAACCTAAAGCAGAAAGGAGGTAAATATGACTAAAGAAGGACATGAAAGTCAATATTGAATAAAAGAAGAGTTGAAAGCGTAGAATAGAAACCTATGGCAGCCAAAGATTGAACTTCTTTAAAAGCTTTAAGCCTACAAGGATAAAAGATTGGCGTAAATAGCTAAAACAAACACAATGAGAAATAAAATCCATAGGTATGATCATGATGTCACCTTTCTGGTTCCGTACTTAACCGCTTGATGGTACATTTCACAGCATACATGCAGCCATCTAATCGCTTCAATACTTTAAAAACTTCGTTAAAGTTTCCCTTACCAATTTTCTGGTAACAAGGAAAAATGTTATGAAAACCAAAATCATATCTTCAGCCAAAACAATTCATGTTAGACAGTTACAACTTCTTTGTCAAACATAATACCTTAATCCGACGAAAGTCATAGAGATAGCGTGACAGAGCATTACGACCAATAATGGAAGGGATGAGGTCTGCATAGTGTGCATATTCATAATTATATACAGTGGTAAAAAGCAAACATTTGCCACTTAACCCTAAAGGTGAAAATAAAATAGCTAAATAAAAAAAAATCGAAATCATTCGAACAACATTTATCCGTACCATCAAATTTTAGTGTTTGGCTTCTAAAAATGTCCTCTTCCTCCTCTGAATTGCTTTTCAAAAAGGAGTTTCTAATACAAAGAGGAGTGCTGCACCGTAGTGCAATTGCAGAACTCGACACATGTCTTCGGGTCCTTAGCTTATTATAATAATCTTCTTCTCGAAAAAAATGATTCTCAAATCCCACAAATGGCTCATTATGGTCACTGCCAAGTTCCACAACTGGTTCATCATCGGTAAATCTGAGAGTATCACCATCATCTATGACAGATAGAAGGTAAATGTACTAAGTGTGTGTGTATATTACATTCAAAATAACACCAGCCATAGGTTTTTGTGGTTATTTTCTGAAATAACAACCCGAATAATAGTTAAAAATGAAAAAAATTTCAAGACATTGTAATTACGATTATTCTAAAATGGAAAAAGTAGCAAGCAACAGTTATTCTTACCCATTCGGCATCTCTTGGTTTTCGTAGCATACGGCTTCTCTGGTGACTTGGGGCAAGGGCTATCTTCCTCCACCTGAGAGGAAAAAAAAACTATAAATATAAAAATATATAAATATAAAGAATGAAATGTATGTTACCTTGTCGATGTTACTATGGAAGCCTTTCAAAGGAAACTGATCTTCTGGAGTTAAGTAATCCGGTGTGCTGGGGAAGACGAACAACGGTGAGAGTTAGAGAGAGAAGGTTGAAGGGAGTAAGACAGTTCTTACCAAAACAGCTGCTGACTGAGAATGATGTCGTCATCGTCTCCGGATGAAGGCACCAGCTCCGGCTTTTCGTTCTGCATTTTCGTATCCATCTGCTTGGGTGTGGGAGACGAACTGTTTCAGAGTAATAAAAAACTTATTTAATCGGTGATAGGACCTGTCATTGAAAAGCACACCTCATGATGGCAAATTCTAATACCTTCTTTCTACACTTTATTACTTAAAATCAAAATCATTCAATATATTTACTTTTTTTTTACTATTGTATTTATTAAGAATGGTTTAAATCAATTTAAAGGAAAATGTTTGGTCTAAGTTGATTATTTAGTAATTTAATTAATAAATTAAAAAAATTTGAAATTTACTATCTTACTTAATTATAATTTTTTAAAAAAATAAAAATTATAAATTTTTTATAATTTGAATTTAAATACATTTTTTTAAATCTAATTCGATTTAAATCCGTGATAAACCGAATTGATCCGCGAGTTTTGATCCATTTTAACAATTCTAAAAAATGTGTTTTATTTGTTTATTTAAAATATAAATACGATATTAATAAAAACTGAAAATTAAGTGATAAGTAGTTTACGGATTAGTTATATACTAAAAGAAATAATTGTTTATAAAGATATAATTGTAAAAAAAAAATATGTATTTTTATGTATTATAAAAATTAAACTAGTAACATTTTATTCTACTAAAGCATATGGTAGTTAATTGATTTTATTAAGATGAGATGTTATATTTTTTTTTTCTAACAATAGACAATTTTTGTGTATATCAAGATGCCGAAAAATTAATAAAGTTGGTATATGAAAATTACACAAATGATAGAACTTGGAAACAACTTTAAAATAAAATTAAAAAAAAAATGTGTTCTAATGAATATTTTACTTCCATTCATTTTTTATAATTTAATATTTTAAACAGGAGAGTATTTTTTATATACGTATTTTATAAAAAAAGAGTGGATTCTTAATAAGTGATTAAAAGTAATTATTTTTTAATTAACTTTTAATTTATGATTTTTTTTTGTCGTTGTGTTTAGAAAACTACTTTCAAAATTATACACATTTTTTATACATAATAGTCAGTTATATTTATATTTATATTAAATGTTTTAAATGTTTATGTTTTGCTTTTTTGTTTGAGATAACCATTCATAAGAACAGTAGTCTAGTTCTAGGGTTTCTGTTTTGGGGGGTTTTAGTTTTTCTGTTAGTATTCATAAAGATTGTAATCAACACTTACCAGAATCCTATATAAGGGATTCTAGCGTTTCTAATAAATATTAATACACACGGAACAATCACAGAGTATTTCTCACTTTTCAACAAAGAGTATTCAAAGAACACTCACCTTTGTCACACGCTCTTCCACTTTGCCTTCCTTCTTCCGATCGATCGCCACCGTTGGTAGCCTCGCCGGAGCACCATGGAGATCGCCTTCTTCGCTTCTCTCTCGCACTTTGCACGAACACCATCGATCTCACCTAACTACTGACACTCAAAAGCTTCGAGTGAGATACTTGTCTCACGTTGTTGGGCCACAAACCTTGGGCCCCTTTCATCAAAATATTGGGCCAGTGTTTTCTTTATGGTATCAGAGCAGATCATGTACCTGTTCTGCCACTGTTCGCTGCACATACCCCTTCTTCTTGATCTTATTTTGATTTCTTTAAGACTTTCTTGCTGTCATGGAGAAAGTGGACCAAACCAACAACCCCTACAGTCCCTTTTATCTGCATCCAGGGGAGAACCTAAGCACCTCCCTCATTTCTCAGGTTCTTAACGAATCCAACTACACTTCTTGGAGCAGAAACATGATAAGGGCCCTTCTTTCCAAGAACAAACTAAAATTCATAGATGAAAGCATAAAAAAGCCTCAAAAAAATGATAGTCTTTTCGATTCTTGGGAAAGAAGCAACATGATGGTACTATCTTGGATTACCAAGACTCTTTCACCCCAAATAGCAGAAAGTGTGATATATGTGGAGGATGCTCAAGAACTATGGCAAGAATTAAAAGAAAGTTCTGCGAGGGGATCACTTCAAATTCTCATATTTACTCCAAGAAATTCACTCTATCAAGCAAGGAGAAAGAAGTGTAAACCAGTATTTTATTGATTTGAAGATTTTATGGGAGGAATTGGAGTTTCTCATACCCATTCCAAGCTGTAGCTGCAAAGTTCCTTGCAGTTGTGATTTATCCAAAGCCTCACACAAATACAGAGACATGGAACATGTCATATGCTTTCTAAAAGGCTTGAACGAATGCTATAATACTGTCAAGACACCGATATTGCTTATGGAACCTCTACCCAACATTAATCGTGTGTTTTCTCTCATCATACAACAGGAGAGACAAGGGAAACATGATCCTAATCAAAATGATAGCAAAATCCTTGCTAACACCACTGAGAAACAAAATCAGTGGAAAAACAATCAGGGTTGGAAGACTTATGGACGAGGAAATCCCCCTAAAAGTCAAGGAAGAGGGAGAGGAAGAAATCTCAATTATGGGAAACAATGTTCCCACTACCATAAAATGAACCACACCATTGATGAGTGCTACTCTAAGCATGGATATCCACCGTGGCACAAGAAAAACGACAACAATGGTCAAAGCGGTGTCGGGCAGAACGAATGAGGTTCAGCCAATGCTTGTTCTGCATTTACTGGAACACAAGCCAACCAACAGAATGTTGTTCAAAGCCCTTTCACTCATGAACAGATGTAGAAGATATTGCAGATGCTGGAAAAGACTAATAGCTCATCTCATAGCATCAGTCAAATACAGAAAAGCAATACAAAGGACACACAAGGTATGTTCTCATGGATTATAGATACAAGGGCCACTGATCACGTGACCCATGATAAGAATCAATTCACAACTTTCTATAAAATCAATCCTATATCAGTTAAACTGCCCAATAATTCTATTGTTACTGCCCACTATGCAGGGACCATACAATTCTCTAAAGATTTTGTGATTTTTAATGTTTTATACATACCTGAATTCACTTTTAATCTCATATCTGTTCAGAGTTTAACTAGAGATATAAATTGTACCCTAACTTTCTCCTCTAAGATGTGTAAAATTTAGGACAATTCTACATTGAAGATGATTGGATATGCTAGTGTGTGCAAAGCACATTACCACTTACAATCATTTGGAAGGAATCTAGCTCCTAGTTTTATTTTCTCTTATGAACATGACAATGTAAATCTATGGCACTATTGACTTGGCCATCCTGGACATAAAGTTGTTGAAAAAATATGTAAAATGTTTCCTTATATTCAAACTGCTACTGATAATGCTTGTGACATTTGCCACTATGCTAAACAACACAAATTACCTTTTCCTAAGAGCAATTCTTTATCTACTAACTATTTTGATATGATTCATTGTGATATTTAGGGTCCTATCTCTACTACCTCTGTACATGGACATATATACTTTCTTACTATTGTTGATGACTATAGTAGGCATACTTGGGCCTTTCTTATGCATAATAAGGGTCAGACTAGGGAACTCCTACAGGTTTTTATCATGAAAATTAAAACTCAGTTCAATAAAACTATCAAAGTCATTAGGACATATAATGGTCCTGAATTTAATTGTTCTAATACTTATGATTCTCATGGAATTGAACATCAAAAGAGTTGTGTTCAAACCCCACAACAAAATTCTGTTGTGGAATGGAAACATCAACACATATTGAATGTTACTCGTAGCTTAATTTTTCAATCTAATATTCCTCATATCTATTGGTCTTATGCCCTATCCTATGCTGTATATTTGATTAACAGACTACCTTCCCTTGTCATTAAAGATAAAACACCTTTTGATCTCTTGCATAATAATCCACCCACCTATCTTGATTTAAAGGTGTTTGGTTGTCTATGTTTTGCCTCTACCTTAGAGAGCAACAAAAATAAACTTGATCCTAGGGCTAGAAAGGGTATATTTCTAGGATATAGGAGTGGGGTAAAAGGATATATAGTTCTGGACATTAATAGTAGAGAAATATTCATAAGTAGAAATGTTATTTTTTATAAGGACATTTTTCCCTGCAAGGACAAATAGGAAGGGAAAAATAATCATAATATCGGTAAAGACAACATGTTTTTCCTTGATGATATTTCCTGCAGCCATGAGAAAGACTCTGCTGAGAATGAAAGAGGAAACCTGAGCCCTACTCAGAGCAGTCCTACTGAGAAGAGCCCTGTTGAGGACAATACTGTCACTGAAGACACTAATCCTATAGAACAGGAACATGGAAACAATCAAAGGAGATCTAACAGAGTTAGAAAGACTCCTAAATACTTGAAGAACTACATACAACAAAGTGATCAATCCTCATCTACCTATTTGTGTGCCAAGAATGGTTTAAGTACTCCTTACCCTATAACGAATGTTTTGTCTTATAAATCTCTTTCTAATAACCAGTTAAAGTGGTTTGACAAGCTCTCCACGTTTCTTATCTCTTCCGGTTATGTCCAATCTAAATCCGATCATTCCCTATTTGTTAAGAAAACTCGTACAGATTTCACAGCTTTACTTGTGTATTTTGATGATATTGTTTTAACAGGAAATTCAATGAACGAGATCAGTCTCACATAAAGACTCTTTTGGACAATCAATTCTAGATTAAGGATCTAGGAGAACTTAAGTACTTTCTAGGTTTTAAAGTTTCTAGATCTAAGAAAGGAATACATCTATGTCAAAGGAAGTATGCCCTTGATATTCTTGAAGAGACGGGGATGTTAGGGAGCAAACCTTGTTCTACACCTTTTTTGAGCAGCACTAGCTCTCTATACAAGACAGAGGACTATATGGACAAGCCTAGTGATCATCGAAGATTAATAGGGAAACTCTTCTATCCTACTAATACTATACCTGATTTGTATTTTACAATTAATCTTTTAAGTCAGTTTAAGCAGGAACCTACCAAATACCATTATCAAGCCTTGCAACATGTCCTTAGATACGTCAAATCAAGTCCTTCTGAAGGACTCTTCTTTGCTGCTGATTCTAATATACAAATAAAGGGTTTTAGTGATTCAAATTGGGCCACCTGTCCCAATACGAGAAGGTCCACTACTGGTTACTGCATTTTCTTAGGTAGTTCTCTTGTTTCATGGAGGTCAAAGAAGCAAAGTATAGTCTCAAGGTCTTCTACATAGGCAGAGTACTGAGCCCTTGCTGCCACTGTTTGTGAGATGCAATGGTTACATTATCTCCTCCAAGACCTCCAAGTTAAGCCAATTGCTACCGCTGTTCTATATTGTGACAACAACTCAGCCAGGCACATTGCTCATAACCAAAGTTTCCATGAGTGAACCAAGCATATAGAGTTGGATTATCACGTTTTTTGTGAGAAAGTACAAGCCAAGTTTCTCCGTTTACTTCCCATTCGGTCAGAAGAACAACTCGCAGATGTCTTCACTAAGTTCCCTCACCGCACTCGTTTCAGATCCATTATTCCCATGCTTGGAATGGTAAATATTCACCATCCAGCTTGAGGGGATGCTATTAAATGTTTTAAATGTTTCTGTTTTACTTTTAATGTTTTCTGTTTGAGATAACTGTTCATAAGAACAGTAGTCTAGTTCTAGGGTTTCTGTTTTGGGGGTTTTCAGCTTTTCTGTTAGTATTCATAAAGATTGTAATCAGCACTTACTGGAACCCTATATAAGGGATTCCAACGTTTCTAATAAAGAATAATACACACAGAACAATCATAGAGTATTTCTCACTTTTCAAC
The DNA here is from genome assembly GCA_027742785.1 of Vigna reflexopilosa. Lineage (NCBI taxonomy): Eukaryota > Viridiplantae > Streptophyta > Magnoliopsida > Fabales > Fabaceae > Vigna > Vigna reflexopilosa. Next base: position 13,649,192 of record CM050926.1, read on the forward strand.
AAAGAGTATTCAAAGAACACTCACATCTGTCACACGTTCTTCCACTTTGCCTTCCTTCTTCCAATCGATCGCCACCGCTGGTAGCCTCGCTGGAGCACCATGGAGATCGCCTTCTTTGCTTCTCTCTCGCAGCTCGCACGAACACCATCGATCTCACCTAACTACTGACACTTAGAAGCTTCGACTGAGATACTTGTCTCACGTTGTTGGGCCACAAACCTTGGGTCCCTTTCATCAAAATATTGGGCCAGCGTTTTCTTTAATTTATAATATTAATTTGATCTAATATTTATTCTATCTAATATATATATATATATATATATATATATATTAATATTAAAGAATAAGGTTTAATAGATACATTGATCTAATAAATATATTAAGTTTCTGCTTTGGTGATAAATAATGATATACATGTTTGTTTCTTTGAGTGTCAAGAAACTAAAGAACAACCTAGAAAGTGACAGGTTCCACTAGTGTTCTTTCTATCAATTTTACAGCTCCCATAATAAACATCTAAATAACCTATTAGACTGGGTGTTGCATCTAAAGGATACCATAACTCAAACGAAGTAGTGCCTTTAAGATATTTAATTATTCTCTTGATAGCTACAAGATGAGATTCTTTGGGATTGGGGACATACGCAAACACTTTGCATTATGTGTGGTCTACTGGCTATAAGGTAAAGTAAAGATCATATCATGCCCTTAAACATGGTTTGATTAACTTTTATCCTAGATTCATCTTTATCTAAATAGCAAGTGGTACCCATAGGAGTGTTAGCTTCTTTAGAGGTATCCATTCCAAATTTCTTAAGAATTTCTCTTTAATACTTTGTTTGGGAAATAAAGGTTCCCCCATCCATTTGCTTTATTTTTCATCCTAAGAAAAAGGTTAACTCACTCATCATAGACATTTCAAATTCACCTTGTATTATACTAGCAAACTTTTCACATAAAGAATTATCAGTCGACCCAAAAATTATATCATCAACATAAACTTGTACAAGCAAAATATGACTTCCTACTTTCTTTATGAACAAGGTTGAATCAACCTTTCCTCTAGAGAAGTCATTTTCAATAAAAAAATTACTAAGTCTTTCATACCAAGATCTAGGTGCTTGTTTAAGGCCATACAAAGTTTTCTTCAACTTATAAACATGATTTGGAAATTTAAAATCTTCAAAACCAGGGGGTTGATCAACATAAACTTCTTCTTTAATGAAACCATTTAAAAAGGCATTTTTCACATCCATTTGATACAATTTAAATTTCATCAAGGAAGCATAAGCAAGTAATAATATAATAACTTCTAACCTAACTATCGGTACATAAGTTTCATCATAGTTAATACCTTATTCTTGACAATAACCTTTAGCAACTAGTCTTGCTTTATTCTTTGTGATATGACCATCCTCATCCAATTTGTTTCTGAAGACACATTTTGTACCAATCACTTGATAATGTTCTTCTCTAGGAATGAGTTCCCAAATTTCATACCTTTCAAATTGGTTAAGCTCTTCTTGCATAGTTATACACCATTTGTCATCTTGAAGAGCCTCACCAATGTTTTTGGGTTCTATCTGAGAAACAAAAGCAACAATCAAGCAGAAATTGTTTAAGTTTCGTCTAGTAGTTGCCACTTTTGAGATATCTCCAATGATATTGTGCATAGAGAGGCCTTGTGGTTGTTGATAGCTTATAGGATCATCTTCTTGTTGTATATGGGGAACTTCAGAGGGAGTATTCTCATTTATGTACATCTCTTCAAGGGCTTCCCTTAGATAATCTTCATCACCTGCAAGTGGTTTATTTGACTCAATAGGGTTCTCCTTACGGTCCATTATCTCATAAGAAAAAACATGCACAAATTCTTCAATTATCAATGTTCTCCTATATGCTTTACTAGTGAGGGAGTATCCTAATAAAATAGCTTCATCGGATTTAGCATCCAATTTTCCTAAGTTGTCTTTACCATTATTCAATACAAAGCATTTACATCCAAAGATTTTACAAATGAGATACATTAGGCTTTGTACCTTTAAACAACTCATAAGGAGTTAACTTTAAAATTGGCCTAATGAGCATTTTATTTAGAACATAACAAGTAGAACTAACTGCATTAGCCTAAAAATATTTAGGTACATTTGACTCATTCAATAAAGTTCTAGCTAACTCTTCTGAATATCTATTTTTCCTTTCAACAACCCCATTTTGTTGGGGAGTTCTAGGAGCAGAGAAATTATGAGTTATACCATACTCTTCACAAAAATTTTCAAAAGACTCATTTTGAAACTCACCACCATGTTCACTTCTCAAAATCTTAATTTTCAAGTCTTTTTCATTTTGGACTCTTTTTGCAAAGGTTTTGAATGCTTTAAAAGCTTCGCTTTTCAAATGTAAAAAGAAAGTCCAAGTTTACCTAGAGTAATCATCCACAATTATAAGTGCATAGAAATTTCCACCAAAACTTTTGATTCTAGAAGGACCAAATAAGTCCATATGCAATAATTATAAAGGTTTTGATGTAGAAATCATGTTTTTGGATGAAAAAGAAGATTTTGTTTGCTTTCCTTTTTGACAAGCTGCACATAGTTTGTCTTTTTCAAATTTTAATTTAGGCAAACCAATAACAAAATCTTTTGACATCAACTTATTCAAATGTTGCATATGTATGTGTGCAACCATTTTATGCCATAACCAAGGATTTTCTTCTTTTGCAACTAAACATGTTATGCTATGACTAGATGCACTTTCAATGTCAATCAAATAGATATTATTATGCCTAACACCTTGTAATGCAATATCAGAAGAATCTTTATAATAAATAATACATTTATCACTTTCAAAAGTTACCTTGAGACCTTTATTGCATAGTTGACTTATGCTTAAGAGGTTGTGCTTTAGTCCTTCAACATATAGCACATCCTTGATAGTTAAGGCACTTCCTCCTCCGATGTCTCCAGTTCCAATTATCTTTCCTTTGTTGTTATCCCCATAGGTAACAAATCCTTACTTCTTTTTATCAAATCTTATGAACCTTCTTTTGTAACTCGTCATGTGCCTTGAGCGTCCACTATCAAGATACCACAATGCCCTCTTTGACTTTGAGGGTTCCTACAAAATAAATTAAGCAATAATTTTAGGTCCCCAATCTCTTTATGGGTCCTTGGGGTTAGTATAAATTGAAAGTTCATTTTACAATTTTAACCCATGCAAACTTTCCATTTGGTCCCTCCTCCGATGTCTCCAGTTCCAATTATCATTCCTTTGTTGTTATCCCCATAGGTAACAAATCCTTGCTTCTTTTTATCAAAGCTTATGAACCTTCTTTTGTAACCCGTCATGTGCCTTAAGCGTCCACTATCAAGATACCACAATGTCCTCTTTGACTTTGAGGGTTCCTACAAAATAAATTAAGCAAGAATTTTAGGTCCCCAATCTCTTTATGGGTCCTTGGGGTTAGTATAAATTTAAAGTTCATTTTACAATTTTAACCCATGTATACTTTCCATTTGGTTCCTACAAAATAAATTAAGCAAGAATTTTAGGTCCCCAATCTCTTTATGGGTCCTTGGGGTTCGTATAAATTGAAAGTTCATTTTACAATTTTAACCCATGCATACTTTCCATTTGGTACACCAAAGTGCTTAGTATTACACTTGTTTGAGGTGTGTCCATGTTTCATACAATAAAAACAACAAACATCATGTAGTTTAGTTTTCACAATTGTTTCCTTTTCATCCCAAACTCTACGTGTTCTACTATTTTGATTTTTCCTATTACGATGCACATTTTTGTTTTTAAATGTATTCTTCCTAACATCATTTTTCATACAGGATGCAGATTGTGTTGCTTTCTTAAGCAAAATTTTCAAAATGTCAATATCAAGCATATGACTCTTGCAAGACAAGCATTCAACAGGTTTAACAATAACATTAGACTCCTTCATTTCCAAATTATAGATCTTATTTCTCAAAATTACTTCTTCATCTAAAGCCTTTTCATACTTAATTTGTAAATCATGAAATTCACTTTTTAAAATCTCATGTGCAACATCCAATTTTTCAGATTCATTAAGCAATTCAAGAAAAGCTTTTTGCAAGTCTAATTCACCAGTTTTAAAGCTAGAGTCACTTACTTGGCTTGCAATGTCATCAATATTTGCCATTAGACACAAGTTTGCTTCTTCATCTGAGTCACTTTAAATTGATGAGCTAGAGTCATTTTCTTCCCATGCAATGTATGCTTTCTTCTTTTTGTGAAACTTCTTTTCTTTCTTTTCCTCACTCCTTTTGTTTTTAGGATAGTTTGCCTTGACAGGTCCTCTTTCTTCATATCCATAACAATTGTAGCTTGAGGAGGACCCTTGGTTATCCTTCTTTTCACTTCTAAACTTGTCCTTATCCTTAGCTTTCATGAACTTGTCAAATCTCTTGATCATGAGGCTCATGTGTTCATCATCATCAAAATCATCTTCAACTTTTGAGCCTTTTCCCTTAGAGACTTCAGTTTTGAATGTCAAGGTCTTCTTCTTTCCTTAGTCTTCTTTTGCAGTTAATCTATTGAGCTCAAGCTCATGCTCATGAAGCTTTCCAAACGGTATCACTATGGACATTAAAGATAGATTTTGTGATTCTGAGATTGCGGTCACTTTGGGCTGCCAAGTCCTGTCCAAAGCATTTAAGATTTTTGCATTAAGTTCATCAGTGTCAAATGTCTTACCCAATCTAGTGAGATGGTTGACAATATGAGTGAAGCGTTTTTGCACATCCGCTATGGTTTCACCAGTCTACATTATGAACATCTCGTATTCTTGTATCAAAGTGTTCTTCCTTGCACGCTTCACATCGTTAGTACCTTCATAAGTTACTCGAAGGAACTCCCACATTTCCTGAGTTGTCATACAAACAAATATTCTATAGAATTCATCAAGTACAACAACAAAAGAGATAATATTTATGCCTTAATGTCAAACTCTGCTCTTTTATTTTCTTCAGCAGTCCAAGACAAGTATGGTTTTTATTGTTCAATACCATCAACAGTTCGGGTTGGAATAAAAGAACCATTTTCAACAGTTTCCTAGATGCCTCTGTCAATAGACCCCATAAAGATTTTCATTCTGACTTTCTAGAAAGCATAGTTATCACCAGTAAAAGGTGGTGGTTTGTTGATTGAAGTACCTTCATCATAATCTTGATTGTGTCCAACCATTTTCGTAAAATTTGAAAAACTATTAAAGCAAGCTCTTATACCAATTGTAGGAATTTGTATCGTGCAACGGAACGTTTAAAGAGCGTGAAAATGGACACAGACCAAGAAAGAAAGGGAGAATTGGTTCTTTTAAAAATTTTAGATTTCTTTTAAGACTTTCATCGAACAGTTTATAAATAGTAGATGTAGAGATATATTGAATCACACACATGATTTTTATACTAGTTCAAATCAAAAGATTCTACATCCAGTTGTTAATCACTTTAGAATGAGTGATTAACTTTTCACTAAAAATCAGTTTGATGATTACAATTTGAACAATGAAATAATAAGAACATAAAACACCTTCCTTCGACACACGAGTGAATGAACACCAGCTCAATGAACTTGTAGAGAACCGTTTGCACCTTTAAACACACTAAAACCAAGTTTCTCCTTTCTCAAGACTTGATCAAGCTAAGACTTAAACTTAAGAACTTCCTCAGAACCAGTTATGTGCTCTCAAGAGTTTAGGTAACCTTGGAAAGGTTTAAGAGACTTTTATTTATAGGCTAAGGGTCAGGAAATGAGAAGACAGCTTCCAACTGCCAGAGATAATCGATTGTCATAAGTGATAATCAATTATTTCAGGCTGTTATGGGTTTTGGAAAACATGATAATCGATTATCATTAGTGATAACCGATTATTGCCAAGCCTTGGACAATTTTAACTTTGCGGAGATAATTGATTATCCCTAGTGATAATCGATTATTGTCGAGACAAAGCCTTTTCTACTTTTACTTATGATAATCGATTATTCCCTATGATAATCAATTATTGCCACAAGAAATTAATACAAATGATTAAGTTACATGTCTTCTAAGTGCTTACATTTAAAAGATAAACCTAATGCAAATGTTTCTACAAAAATTACTTTGAGAAAGTATGTGAAAGTTCCTTGAGGTCTTCAGGTGCATTATTATCAAAATCTCTTTAAAGCACCAATGCTCTTTATTGGTAACAAAGCAGTGAGATACATGGGAGAAATATGAGGTTTTATTTTCAATGCTACTAGTTTTTGTAATGAGATTCTATGAACGCCTTATGGTTACACTTGATTTATGAAGTTTTCTAAATTCAGTTATAAAAAATAGAAGTTTTTAATTAATTTATTTTTCGCAATGGTATTAGTGTTAAGTTTTCAAAAAATTTTGTAAACACGTGGCATCCCAAAATTGGGGTGTGATAAGTTGTCGTTGAAGCTCTCAAATTAATACTACTCTTCAAGGCAACTTCAGTATTGCCAAGTAGTATCCAAGAAAGTAGATAGGGCTAAAGTAACCTTGAGTCGTCTCCCAACGAACACGGAATTGTTTTATAATATTTGACTCTTAGGAATGCTATGCAATGCTTATGAATAAAAATGAGAATGTTTAAAGAATGTTGTAGAACAAATAGGAAACTTTAAAACAATTATGAAGAAATAGACTAATTTCACTGCTTTTCCAAAATAGATTCATCATCGGTTATTTACAGATCATTGTTCAATTGATTATTGTTTAAGTTTCAAATTAATTAAAGTACATTCTTAATTAATTTGAGGGTGATCATGCAGTTAATCAAAGTACATTCTCAATCAAATGCAAGACCTTTCTAGATTATTCACAATAAATTCAACCAAAGTACATTCTCAATCAAATTTTATTGTGTTTAATCATGTCTCTTCCTAAATCTCCTAACCAAATTAAAAGTTAATCAATTAAAGTAAATTCTTAATTGATTATAGTTGAAATCATTACTACAAACCAAAGTACATTCTCAATTGATAATAAAAACCAATTTAATTATATGAAAGTTCCTAAATTTAATCAAAGTAAATTCTCAATTAAACCTAGAAACCCTTTAACTCATATAATCAATATGTATGTAGATTCAAACACATTATGATGCAAAAATCATTGCCTTTGATATGATTGAGAGATGAAAGACATAGAGAGAGAACAACTTAAATCAATAATCAAAATAAACAATTGCATTAATTGAACTTAACCTCAGAATCCATAATTAAATTACAGTAGAGTAGCCCTAGATGCTTAGCCCTTCATGAATGGAGTAAAATACATGATGAAATAAAAGAGAGAGGAGTGATGAGTGAATGAAGTGTCTTTTCTGCCTTCCCTAGGTCTCTTTATATAGGGCTTAATTGGGCTTGAACTCTGAATAGTATGTTGACAAAATCTTTTATCTTGTATCTTCCAAATAACTAAAAGATTTAGATAATTACAACCTTATTTGGAAGATATTTTCTGTTGATATTCCCAAATTAAATTAATTTAACAACTGAATTTTATCTTTTATCCTTTCCGAATTCTCCAAAATTGCACATAAGCCCTAAAATTTCCTATATCTGCACTTAAGCCCCTTTTTAATTTTTGAAATTGCACATTGCCCCCTATTTACTAGCTTTGACCAGACTTAAGCAGTGTTGACCAACTTTGACTCATTTGAATGTGGCCAATGAGAATCTGACACATGTCAGCCCCTTTCCTACCCCAAAATTAGGGTTCTGCATTTGGAGGAAAGGGGAAAAGTTCGTCCCTATTCCTGTGCCTGTTCCGTGAAGGCTGCTCTTCATCATTTCTTGGTCTTCCTATTTGCAAGTATGGCTTTGATGCAGGTTTGGATGGCGCGACAACAAGGATGACCTTGGGCGCTTGTTGATGGTGGATGGTGGTCGTGGTGGCGTAGACTTGTGAAGATGCTTCACGGTTTCCATGGAGTTTGGGCGTGGAGGAGGTGGATGGAGATTCACGGTGGTGCTCTACTGTTTGAAGGTTTCTGTTGTAGCCTGATTTAGGGGTTTTTCTGGGTGGTGCGATTCTAGGTTTTCTGTTTGCAGGTTATGCGAAGGAGCAAGCTTCCATGGTGGTGCGAGATTGATGACGGAGGTGCGGCATCCATGGAGTTTAGATGAGAACGAAGGCAGCGGCGCTTTGGCGGAGAGGCTTGCGGTGGAGGTTCAGCGGCGATTTGGGATTGTTGGTTGTGGCACGACATAGCTGACGCTTGAGGGAGAAGATGCTTTGATAGTTGGCAGCCTTGCGGTGGCGTGTGCGTGGTGACTTCGAATGGAAACACCGCCGTTGATGGCATGATGAAGACGATCCAGATGCTTGCGCGTGGAAGATGAGTGTTGGCCTAATGCGATGGTGCGACGTTAAGGTGGTTGCTGGTGGTGTGACGGTGGCTGACGACGCCTTAGGGTTTGGTTTGGGAATTAGGGTTTCAGATTGTTGGAGAATATCTTCCAAATATTTTGAAACTGATCCAAATTGTTAGATGTATTTTAAAGATATTTGAGAGATATTACATCACTAAACAAAAGATTTCAGCAATAGAAAAACCCAGTCCAAGTTCTATATCAAGAGACTTAGGGAAAACAAAAAAGGGATCTTAGGAACCCCTTGGGGGACCAAATCACATCCTCTACACCATTCTTTTATATTTTTATGTTATTTTTACATTCTATTGAGTACTAAGCCTCTAGGTTGATTCTATTATAGTTTCTTAATTGGATTTTGTTGTTAGCTAGGGAATAAATTTGTTTATTCTTTTAATTCTTATTGTGATTTATTTTATCTATGTCATTTATCCCTCAATGAAGTAAATTAATGATTTTTATATTGTTGCAATTTATCACAATGTTAAATCTACATAACATATAAATCATATGAGTCCAATGATTTCTAATTTTAGTTAAGAATGTAGTTTGATTAAATTTAGAAACTTTCATGTGATTGAATAAGTTTTTGCAAATAATTGAGAATGTACTTTGATTAAAGGTGAAAACTTTAACAAGAATTAACTAAGAATGTACTTTGGTTAATTAGTTATTTACTTGATATAAGAGATAAAAAAATTAAACATGATTAGGCATAATACTAATTGAGAATGTACTTTGATTAAATTTACTATGATTAATCTACAAAGTTCTTGCTTTTGTTTGAGAATGTACTTTGATTGATATTGAGAACACCAAAAAATTAATTGAGAATTTACATTGATTGATTTAAAAATTTAAAACAATAATTAATTGAGTGATAATCCTTAGATAGCCAATAATGAATCCTATTTTGAAAAAGAAGCCTAATAAACTATTTTCTTTATTACTATTTTGATATCTGTTGTCTTTTTTCAATTTTATTTAATTCCTTTTAATCTTTTTATTCTATTTTTATCTTGTTTTATTTTTGTTGTATTTGATTAGTGTATAGATTTTATAAGAACTAACTTGTTAAGATTCAATTATGTATTTGTTGAGAGACGACTTAAAGTTGACTTTATCCTTTGTATTTTGTTGACTATTATTTTAACAATATTTAAATTATTATAGTTTAGTAATATTAATTTGACCACGTCAACGATAATTGTATCATACACATCAATAAAATGACATCGAATCTTACAAATTTCATTATAATTTTTCTGTAGGTTGAGTTAGTGCTTAAAGCCATGTGAAATGTTTAAAGAGATATTTTAAAGAATGAGCCAAGATTTGGGTTGAATTTTATTTTGTAAATTAGTTTAAATTTTAGGTTTAATGTCTACGGAGGTCCCTGTTTATGCGGATTTGTATCAATTGAGTCCTTGTATCAATTGGGTCCTTGTATCAATTGGGTCCTCGTATTCTGAAAGTGCTCAATTAGGTCCCTATTTTGGAAAAATTGAATCAATAATGCCCTTGCCGTTAGTTAATTTTAGTGGACGACGTTAACTTTAGTGTATCGTGGTATGCTGACCAAGCAAATATTTATCACGTGGCGCATGTGTTGGAATTTATTTTATTTTAAGTTTTAAATAAAATCCTTTAAAACGAATTACGGTCCACCTCCACCTCCCATTGCCGCCATGCCCCTCCTCCGCCACCTCCACCTAGGCGACAACTTTTTCTCCGGCCAGATTCCTTCCGGCACCTGGCAGCACCTCTAGTACCTCGCCGTCTCCGGCAACGAGCTCACGGGAAACATCCTTCCGGAGCTTGAAAACCTCACCACGCTTCGCAAGCTCTACATTGGAAACCTCAGTCTTCCTCTTCCAAATCCCCTTCTGACTTCAAACCTTCCTCACCTTCTTCTTCTTTTCCATTCTAATCATATTATTTTTATTTTTCTCAAACCACTGTCAGACATTCCAACAAAAAAACACCAACAACAACCGTCACCTAGTCCGCGACGAGTGTCGCTTTCTCCTGGGAGGAGGTTGTCCGGTGGGCTCAAGGCATCGCCGGTGATGGTGGACTCCGCCGCAAAGAAAAGATGGCTAGCATTGTCGCCGGGATATCAAAGGTCTCCGATGCGGTGGTGTGATCCAAGAGTGCAAGGAAGAATTGGGATGAGCAACCCCCGGCCGGCCACAAACAAAAGATTAAACCTTTCCAACCCAAAAAGCCTCTAAAGCCACCCATGCCTCCCACAGGTCCTTCACTAGATACTGGTGATCAGAAGTTTGTCAAGGATCTTGCTGAGCTTGCCTTGAGAAAGCGCGCAAGGGTTAAGAAAATGAAAGCAGTAAGAAAGATGAAAGCAAACAAGTCATCATCATTTTCAACTTATACCAACCTTTCTGCCATGGTCATTACTGTTTTCTTCTTCCTTGTAATAATACTCCATGGTAAATAATCTTTTCTTCTATTGGTTGTCTTCCAAGTGCTGTGATTAATGCACGTTTTCATTTTGATTTCTTTTTAGGATGTTGTTTTGAGAATATCTCATGATTTGGTATATATGCTATTTTTAAATATGATTCTTCAAAGACACACTTAATATTTACTAGCACATAACCCCCCAAAATCTCAAATTACTGTCTTGTCATATTTGCAGCCATTTACAAACTTGAACAAAGTAACTATATTCTATCCCCACTGATAGTAAATTGGTGATTTAAAAAAAAATAACAGAGAGAACCATTTGTTCTGAAATTGTTTCTGGTTGCACTTGAGGATACTGATATTATCAAGTGGTATGCAGGCAGAGCAATGATATTTGTTTCTTTTGTTCTAGGAAATAGTTACTATAAAAATTAATCATAAATTGAAGTTCATTAGATTTTGGCATAAAGGCCTGTGTGGAAAAATAAATCAAATGCATAACTGGATACTATATATTTTGTTAGATTTTTTAGTCAACATAATTGCACTGGTTTAGAACAGCATAGCACCGCTCCAAGCAATCAATCAAACGTCCAAGAGTGGCAATGACAATCTCACAGCCCTGCTTGATCTTAATGTTAAATTATATTAATAATTAACATTGGTTCATGTAATGTAAAGTATAACTTTGATGTAAAGATTCTAATGTGATGATTATTAGAATATGAGGTATTAAAGTTATTGGGATTATTTTAGAGTTATTAAAATTAATCTCTCTCTTCTCACTCCAAAAGGGCATTTTGGTATTTTATTAAAGTTAATTAAAATATCATTAAAAGAGGAAAAAGTTTTACTTGTGAAAAACATAAGCTTCTGAAAAGTGAAGAGAAGAGTATCGTTCTCAGAAAAGAAAAGAAACTGTGGCTGACAGAGAAAAACATCCTGCAACTTCTATATCATCAATAAGACATTAAAGAGGAGTAAGAGGATGGAGAAATAATTGACAGGAAGAAACTGCACAATGGATCCAGGTTAGTTCTCCTTTACTGTGAATCTGGGAATAGTGAGTATGATGTAAATTCAAGATCCTGTGTATTAATTTCATTTAATTGAAAAATCAAAATTTTGCTTACAAGTGGTATCAGAGTCAGGTTCTGAATTTTATGATACTCCATGAATATGATACTCCATGAATGATATTTTTTTCCCCAATTTTAAAACCCTATTTTTTGAATTATAAAATTTAGGGATTTTAATTTTTCAGATATTAATTGTTTTTGTTTGGCGTTAAAGAAAATTTAGATTCGCTGTAATGTGAATCTCGTGCAAGTTTTTATTTTTGTTGTTGCGCACGTCACAGTAATCCAACTTTATTGTTGCATGATTGTTTTAATTCACTGTAATGTGAATTTTCATTCACCGTGGAAGCCCATTTTTTTTTATTCATTGTTGCATTAAAGGTATTACACGTTTATGATTTGATTGAATTATGGAATTCTGTTTCGGAAGCAACTTTATTGTTGCAGCGTCGAATTCCATTTTGGAAGCAATTTTATATTGCGGCACTTGTAATAACAGTAAAGCAATTTTATTATTGCATGTTAATTTTTTTTTTAACATTGTTATGCATTGTGTTTAAATGGAAATGTGAATTAAAAGTTGAAAGGTTTCATATACTTTAATTAGAAAAATGCATTTAGTGACATATATGATATAATTTTGTTTTATGAATTATATGTATTTGAAAGAAGGAAATTCAATTAAGTTGAATTTCAGAGAGTAATAAGTCATTGATGAAAGGATGTTATGGATTACCCAAAGGTGAACCATGGTTTATAATTGATGACATTAAAGTGAGACATTTCATGTACTTAGTATATGTTTGTATATCCAAAGATAGCATACATATAGACTTAAAGTATGATTGATTGTTATTAAAGTATATATGCAATTTATCAGTTTAAGAATCACCCAAAGGTGAACTTAAAGAATGACTTTATTGACTACCTATCAGTTTAAGTATCACCCAAAGGTGAACTTGAATGTATGACTAGTGTAGTAATTTGTTTGAATCCATAAATTTTAATCAAAGCATTAATGTATGAGCTTGTGTATTATTTCCAGCTTACATGAATTTAGCAGGTTTGAGCAACAATGTCGTCAAGTTTAATGGGCTAAATTATGCCGATTGGTCAGAACAAATCCAGTTCCAACTGGGTGTTCTAGACTTGGATATGGCTATTGTGATGGATGAAATGCCCGCAGCCATTACAGAAACCAGTACAAATGATGAGAAGTCTCTTTATGAGGCTTGGCATAGGTCTAACAGGCTGTCATTAAACTTGATGCGTATGTCTATGGCAGAGAACGTAAAGCCTTCCATGCCCAGAACGGAAAACGCAAAGGAATTTATGAAAATGATCAAGGAGTACTCACAATCAGACATAACTGACAAGTCTATTGTGGGAACCCTTATGAGTGAGCTGACTACCAAAAAGTTTGATTGGTCGCAACCCATACATGAACATGTAACAGGAATGGCTAATATAGCCGCAAGGTTGAAGTCAATGGGAATAGAGGTGAATGAGTCCTTTCTAGTACAGTTCATCATGAACTCTCTTCCTCCTGAATTTGGCCAGTTCCAAGTGAATTACAACACTATTAAGGACAAGTGGAACTTTCAAGAAATCAAAGTCATGTTGGTACAAGAGGAAGGGAAATTAAAGAAAATGAGAGATCATTCTGTCCATCTCACAACTCATGAAGGTACCTGCTTCAGTAAAGGTAAATCAGGAAAGAAGAACAAGAAGGACAAAGCCCCAATGAAAGTGAATAAGGGCAGTACCCAGAAGGACCAGAAATATTTCTTTTGCAAGAAAGTAGGTCACTTCAAGAAAGATTGTCCGAAAAGAAAATCTTGGTTCGAAAGGAAAGGTACTTTTTATGTTTTTGTAAGTTTTGAAGCAAATATTATTGAAGTACCTAATAATACCTGGTGGTTGGATTCTGGAGCTACCACTCATGTTTCTAATATTATGCAGGGATTCCTTTCAATCCAGTTCATAAAAGGAACTGAAAAGTATTTATATATGGGAAACATAATGAAGGCACGGATAGAAGGAATTGGGACTTACAGATTGATTCTAAACACTGGCTATTGTCTGAATCTTGAAAAGTGTCTCTATGTTCCTGGTTGTGCTAGGAATTTGATTTCTGTTGCAAAGTTGGATTGTTTAGGTTTTAACTTTAGGATTGAAAATGGTATTTTTCATTTGTATAAACTTTCGTACTATTATGGTTCTGGTACATTATTGGATGGTTTATACCGTTTAAATCTTGATGTTAATTTTTCTGAATCCCTGTTTAATGTTGAGCATGTTGTTGATAGAAATTCTAGTGCAGGAAATGAATGTTTTTCTTTCTTATGGCATAAAAGATTGGGTCACATATCCAAAGAAAGGATGTTGAGGTTAGTGAAAAATGAAATTTTACCTCAAATGGATTTTGACGACTGGGATGTGTGTATTGATTGTATTAAGGTAAACAAACAAAACACATATCAAAGCATCCCGCCACAAGAAGCAGTCAACTTCTTGAGTTAATACACACTGATATTTGTGGTCCTTTTGACACTAAATCTTGGAATGGTGAAAAATATTTTATCTCCTTTATTGATGATTTCTCACGTTATTGTTATATATATCTATTGCATGAAAAATCTCAATCAGTGAACGCTCTTGAGGTGTTCATAAATGAGGTGGAAAGACAATTAGATAGAAAAGTAAAAGTGGTGAGATCTGATAAAGGTGGTGAATATTATAGAAAAACTGATGAGAGTGGACAATGTCCAGGTCCATTTGCAAAGTATCTTGAAAGTCGGGGTATTTGTGCACAGTATACAATGCCCGGTACACCACAACAAAATGGTGTAGCAGAAAGGCGGAATCGTACTCTTATGGATATGGTTAGGAGTATGTTAAGTCATAGTAATATCCCTTTATCTTTGTGGATGTATTCATTAAAGACTGTTGTATATCTGGTTAACAGGGTTCCTAGCAAAGCAGTTTCTAAAACTCCTTATGAACTGGAAGGAAACCCAGTTTAAGACATCTTCATGTTTGAGGATGTCCAACAGAAGTAAGGTTATATAATCCACATGAAAAGAAGCTTGATGCAAGAACCATTAGTGGTTACTTCATCGGTTATCCTGAAAAGTCAAAGAGATATAGATTTTATTGCCCTAACCATAGTACAAGAATAGTTGAGTCTGGAAATGCTCAGTTCATTGAAAATGGTCAATTTAGTGGGAGTGAGGAATCACGAATAATGGACATTCAAGAGCATACTGATAGTGTTTCTACACTTAATGTCTCTTCTGAAGTTGTTATCCCTCTTGTTGTATCACAGTCACACAACAAACAGAGACAACAAGTTAATGTTCCAATCCCACAAAATGAACATATAAATGTTGAGCCAGTTGACAATGAGCAAGTCACAAATGAGCAACTCATAAATGAACAATTGATAGAGGAACCACAAGAAGCAGCATTAAGAAGGTCTGTAAGGCAGAAAAAACCTGCTATTTCGAATGATTATGTGGTTTACTCTGTTGAACATGAATGTGACTTAAGCATTGATGAGGATCCAATCTCTTTTAGACAAGCCATGGAAAGTAACAATTCAGAGAATTGGTTGAATGCTATGAAAGAAGAATTGAAATCAATGGACGACAATAAAGTATGAGATCTAGTTGAATTGCCTAAAGGTTCAAAAAGAGTCGGTTGTAAATGGGTCTTTAAGACTAAACATGATTCAAAAGGCAATATTGAAAGGTATAAAGCTAGATTAGTCGCCAAAGGTTTCACTCAAAAGGATGGCATTGACTATAAAGAGACCTTCTCTCCTGTTTCTAAGAAGGACTCTTTGAGAATTGTTTTGGCTTTGGTGGCTCATTATGATTTAGAGCTTCACCAAATGGATGTAAAGACCGCCTTTCTAAATGGTGACTTAGAAGAGAAAGTTTATATGGACCAACAAGAAGGTTTCACCATGACAGGAAAAGCAAATCTAGTGTGTAAATTAAAGAAATCAATATATGGACTAAAACAAGCTTCCCGACAATGGTATCTAAAATTTAATGATACCATAACTTCGTATGATTTTGTAGAGAACACTGTTGATCGGTGTATATACATAAAGGTCAATGGGAGTAAGTTTGTTATTTTGGTCCTATATGTTGATGATATTCTTCTTGCTGCTAATGATATTGGTATGTTACATGATGTAAAGAAGTTTCTCTCTAACAACTTTGAAATGAAAGATATGAATGAGGCATCTTATGTGATAGGAATAGAAATATTCCGTGATAGATCACAAGGATTGTTAAGTTTGTCTCAAAAAGGATATATTAACAAAGTGTTAGAGAGATTCAGAATGGAAAAATGTTCTCCTGGAATAGTTCCAATTCAAAAAGGGGACAAGTTTAGTCAAATGCAATGTCCCAAGAATGATTTGGAACAAAAGGCCATGAAGTCCATTCCTTATGCGTCAGTGGTTGGGAGTTTGATGTATGCTCAAACCTGTACTCGGCCAGATATCAGTTTTGTTGTTGGAATGTTAGGCCGATATCAAAGTAATCCCGGAATGGATCACTGGAAAGTTGCAAAGAAAGTTCTTAGGTACTTACAAGGTACCAAAGATTACATGCTCACTTATAGAAAGTCAGATCATCTCGAAGTGATTGGCTATTCGGATTCAGACTATGCTGGGTGTGTGGATTCAAGAAAATCCACATTTGGGTATGTCTATCTTTTGGCTGGAGGAGCAATTTCTTGGAAAAGTGCAAAACAATCAGTCATTGCTACTTCCACCATGGAGGCTGAATTCGTGGCATGCTTTGAGGCCACGGTTCATGCTTTGTGGTTGCGGAACTTTGTATCGAGGCTTGGCATTATTGATAGTATAGCTAGGCCGATAAGGATTTATTGTGATAATTCCGCAGCCGTCTTCTTCTCTAAAAATGACAAGTACTCAAAGGGTGATAAACACATGGATTTGAAGTACTTGTCGGTCAAAGAAGAAGTGCAGAAACATAGAGTGTTGATTGAGCATATTAGTACGGATTTGATGATAGCAGATCCGTTAACTAAAGGACTACCGCCCAAAACTTTTATTGGCCATGTTGAAAGTATGGGCATTATGGATAAGTCAATGTTAACATGATGATGTTATCTATCTATATGGATATGTATAGTTATATGCTTGTACTGTCATGACACTTGTGAATTCAATTAAAGTTATGTTTCTCTTATTCTATTGTTATCTACATTAAGTTATATACATGTATTATTGATTGTGGTGACATGATAGGTCTCCTTTAGAGACATGAAAGTTATAAGATTGATTAAAGTTATGTTGAGTTGTTTTGATTATGTGATACATGGAAGGAATCTTGTCGATCATGACTTTTGCCCGCCATGATCCGATCATTTCAATTCATATAAGGATGATGACTTGATAATTCTAATGAATGATGCGCACTTAAAGTTTATTTTAGATCTTCAAGTCATCACATGAACCAAGTGGGAGAATGTTAAATTATATTAATAATTAACATTGGTTCATGTAATGTAAAGTATAACTTTGATGTAAAGATTCTAATGTGATGATTATTAGAATATGAGGTATTAAAGTTATTGGGATTATTTTAGAGTTATTAAAATTAATCACTCTCTTCTCACTCCAAAAGGGCATTTTGGTATTTTATTAAAGTTAATTAAAATATCATTAAAAGAGGAAAAAGTTTTACTTGTGAAAAAACAAGTTTCTGAAAAGTGAAGAGAAGAGTATCGTTCTCAGAAAAGAAAAGAAACTGTGACTAACAGAGAAAAACATCCTGCAACTTCTATATCATCAAGAAGACATTAAAGAGGAGTAAGAGGAAGGAGAAATAATTGACAGGAAGAAACTGCACAATAGATCAGGTTAGTTCTCTTTTACTATGAATCTAGAAATAGTAAGTATGATGTAAATTCAAGATCCTGTGTGTTAATTTCATTTAATTGAAAAATCAAAGTTTTGCTTACATTAAACCCTTTCTCCTCAATGGATTGTCCACCAACAATGGACACCACTTTGATTCCTAAATACTGCGCAAACTTAACAGTTTCATCCTCAATCTGCTGCGCGAGGTCGCGAGTGGGGCCATGACAACAACATAGGGACCCTCAGCGTCGTTGTCCTCACTCATGGGAGGAAGTCTGGTGATGTAGCTCAACATGGGAAGCACAAACACGCGGTTTTCCCGGAACCAGTCTCAGCAATGCCAATGACATCAGGCTGCTGCAAGCCTTCTCCACAACTTTCAAGAGCTCCTGGCTCAACTTGCTCTCGATCCAACTCCTCATGGGGCGAGGAATCTTGGAACCCTTATAGGAAATATTGTGGTCTTCTCTGAAGATGCGCCAATCCCTCTCGATCATCTCTTCGAGCTTCTTCTCGCTCCAGTGGCGGTCCACTCGCATGTCGAAGGTGTCGTAGAGATCAGCGTTGGCCTCCTTGCGGCGCTAAGCATCGGCCTCCTCGGGCTTCTCCTCGAGGCCATCCTTCTTTCAGATTCGCTAGCGCATCCTTTTTTAGCTCGTTCTGATCCAGCAAGGTCTACCAAGTGCAACTTGGCACAGAGATATTCTTCAATCTCGACACCATTGGAACACTGTACTCCAAGGCGCGCTTCGCCAGCTTCACCAACGAAAAGGGGTGTTCGAGGGACGGTACTTGGCGTTCATGTCCGACGCCACTTCCATAGTGGTGGGGTCCTTGCTCGGGACCTCCCCTGTCACGGTGTTCATCGAGTCGTCGACGGGGATTCGAAGGGTGGGAGGACGAGAATTACGGTGTTGACAGTGGTAGCGTATTTTTTCCTGGCGTTCTTCTTCACGCCGCTGCTGGTAGAGTTCTGGATTTTATTTAAGACTTAAAATAAATCCATCCTTAAAATAAATTCCCAAAATGACTTTTAGTAGCCACGTCATATAAATGATTTGCTGAGTTGCTTATAAATGAAATGTTAATTGGAAACAAAAATATTTTAACCTCACTTTGTTTATTTTAAGTTAAGAGAGTGTGTAGGCTCTCAGTTTTTTTACGGACTCAGTATGCATAGGTTTGGACCTAACATAAAAATGTTAGTATACCTAGAATCCATTTTGAGAACATAAAATAAAAATATTGATATTTTAATAACATTTTTTAACAACTTTTTATAATAAAACCCATGTTATTATTTTATTAATTAATTTAAATTTATGTTTAAAAAATATTTGAAACAACTTAAAATTATTATATACTTATTATATCACGTATTATTATATACTATATTGTCAAAATATTGTAAAAAAAAATTATTAAAAGAACTTTTTTTTATTAGAGTAATTCTTAGCGTCAGAAGTACCAACATTTTTTTATCCTCACATCAAATACTTCCGTAAATTATATATTAAAATAAATTCTAGATTGCAAAAGAAGTATTATTTACTTATTTTAAAATAAACTTTAAAATAAAATAACAATTTCATATTTTTTAGAGATTAAAGTAAAGAAAGCATTTCACAACTTCTGTTTTATCGTATAATAAAGAATGAAATAATCAATTAAAATATTGGATTAAATATGTTTTATCCTTAATTATGAGTGAAAATTAGAATTAGTCTCTTTTCAAAAATTTTGATCTAATTTAATTCTCAACTTAAAAAATATATGAATTTAGTTTTTTTAATCGAATTTTATTTAATGTTTAAAACACATTATTAATTAACAATAAAACAAAAATATGTCAAACAGTATAAATAACCCAAATATTATTATAACGTGTTTGAAACATTAAATAAACTTAATCAAATTTAGTTAAAAAAACAAAATTCATATAATTTTAAAATTAAAAACTAAATTAGGTCAAAATTATGAAAAAAAACTAATTCTAATTTTCAATCCTATTATCTTTTAAGAATAAATACTACAGTTTATTTTTAAGATAAAAAATTACACACCCATAAAAGTACAAAATGTATCCCACGTTATAGAATTTGAAATGTGCAACAGAGAAGTATCATTTCCCGCACAATGCTGATTTGGCCTCCGTCCCCAACTCTTCTGTAAACCAAACGCGCTAAAATGGAGCCTCCTAAGAACAACGCCCAAAGCGAAGACGAAACCACCGTCGCGCTGAAGAAGAAGAGGTTGCGGCGTGTGAGCTTCGCCGACAACGAAATCACTTCCGTCCACGTATTCCGCCGTGACGACGATTCCTCATCTCCCTCCGAAGCCCCTTCCGATCCCTCCATCGTAGGGTTTTTCCGCGACCTCGCCTCCGACAGCGACGACGACGATAAAGAACAGCCGCAACTTCACGAGGAAGCGGAAGACGGAAACTCCTTCCTCCGTCCAATTGGCTCTCCTTATCCCGGCGACAGCAGCACCGCAGACGAAGGCGACGGTGCGCTCAGATTCTTTCCTTTCTCTTTCGCGGAATTTTCTTACTCTCTCCGTAGTTTATTATTAATTTGTTGCTCATGATGTGCGCAGACGACGATGACGACTTTCGTGGTCCAGTGTCCGCGCATTTCATCAGGCCGGAGCGGTTGTCGGACTCTGGCGTCTCGGACGACGTGACGATGGACTCGACGGCGTTCTCGATGCATTACAGGAGTCTCGCTCGGTCGGACTCCGGCGACATCAAGACGCGCCAGTTCGACGTCACAACGCCGAACTCTCACTCTCGAGGAAGTTACATGGAGCTCACGGTGCCGAAATGGTGTGGAGTGGTGCTCGACGCACATAGCGCAGGCAAAGACTCCAATGACATGAGCATCGAGGGAGAGCAACAGAGGGGCTCTGAATACGACATTCTACCCTCTCCTGCGTTTGATGCTGCTATATTGGTTCAGGGAGCACCTAATGACTCACCGCAACCCAGCTTGGAAGGTTCGGTTGCCTCTCCTCCATTTACTCAATCCCACCAGATGCAACCTTCTGATTCTGCAATCGAGGTGAACATTAATTGTTTGTTTTAATTGGCATTTATAGTTTAGGAGTTTTTTTTTATTCCCGTCGAATCAGGGATTAATCTCTCGGGTGTTTTACAGACACCAAATGATGGACATCCCTTTCTAGCCTGAGCTATGAGCCACTAATTGAATAAAGTAAGGTGAAGAAACAAATAAAAGTAAATAAAACAAGTATTTCATAAGTTAACGTTAGCGTATACATGAACTAAACATAAGTTTTTTTAGATATATCAGCTTATGTGTAAGCTAGTTTTATTTGATGGTAATTTTTTTCTTATAAAAATGTTTATGAATAGTATCAAGTTTTTTGTGTGTAGGTTGTATGCATTTGATTTGATTAATAGTATCAAGTTGTAGGTGTGCATGGTTTTATATGATGACACTTTAGTGGTTATCCTTATACCTCCTATTGCAACTATTGGGTTATGTGCAGGATTAATTATTATTTGTCCGTTGTTTTCTTTTTCTAGGAACTCAAGGAGTCTACTAAAGATGCAACTGAGATTTTGTCAGTTTGTAGACAACTGGACTTTGAGAATGCTAATAGAGAAACATCACTGAGGGTGGGTGAACACAAAGGAATGGTGTTGGATTCAGATTGTAAGTCTGATAAAGTAGACCGAAATCCAATATATGAGTCTACGCCGTTGTTGTTGTCTGGAAGAAAACAATCATTTACGAGGTCTCCTGTTTCATCCGAACATGCTGGAAACATAACTCCACGTTTAGAGCAATCTGTTTTGCATGGTCCAGAGGTAAGTGTCGCACATCGTGCAACTTTTTCTTCTGCACGTAGCAGCATTTCAAAGATGGTTACTATTGAACCTCCTGCCATGTCGAGTCTCAAGAAAGGAATGAACGTATTGAAAGCTAGATTATCAAAATATACTCCTGGATTTCCTTTGTCAAATGAAAAAAATCAAGAATACAAGCAAGATGAAAGTTGCCAAATTCCTTTAGGGGAAAAACTGTTTAGTTTAACTCCAAGTAGTAACACGTATAAAGGTTTGGGTTATAGCAATGATAGCAGAATTCAGTCTTTAAAAAGTATTTCCAAGTTAAGTCAAAATGAAGAGACTGTGGACACCAAAATGAGTGAGGGAGACTTAAATTCAATTTCAGCTTCTCCCTCACAGTTGACCCATTTAATGAAGGGGGGAGATGTGGACCTGGCAGATAGCTCAGGGAAAGATGAAATTCTAGTCCCAAGTTTTCCTATCCAACAAGTAGCACCTCAGTTGTGCTCACCACAAGACGTGTCTCCCAAGGGTACTGTTGATGGTCATGGTCCTGATAACAACCACCATTCAGTACTCAATGTAGCTCAGAGCCCTCTTACCAAATCTGGTATTGGGATTTCTTCTGGGAAGAAAAGGAAAGGTGTCCAAATGCTCCGAAATGGAGACAAAATAGATAAAATAGGGAGGATTGACAGAACACCAGAGGCTCATTCAAATGGGAGTGGTGATCTACAGTTAGTTTTGGAGCAAACAGGATCTATGAGAAGGGAAAGAGGGATGCTTGGAAATCAGACTTCGAATGATGGGGATCTAGTATGGTTACTGTTTTATGTTGTATTGTATATAGTTTCAATTGGTTAGATGGGACACTGAGCTTTTCACGATTACCTTGCAGTTTCTTAAAAGTTTCTTAGACAGAACAACTCACCTTCTACCTCCTTCAGTTGATAAGCTAAATTTGAGACTGGTATGTTCTAATTTGTGGGTGTAGACTTAGAAAATGATAGTATTCAACTGAAAATATGGATATTGTTGCTTACTCTTTGTTTTGATTGTTCACTTAAACATCTCATAGCTATTTATATGAATAATGCTTTAAGCCCGTCAATATTTAGATTAGCAGGTTGGAAGATATTTTGGTTCATCTGCAGAAAGTTAAGAAGACAGAGATTGTTTGTTCTGAAATTCAATCTCAGGTCTGTTATATTAGATAATGAAATTTAATATACTTTTTTTGGTTTATTATAACGTAGCAAACTTACATTTTACAGTAATTAGAACATGTTACTTCTTCTAAAGACAGTTGAAGCCTGGCATCTGTTTATTCACATGACATGACATGGTTCTTGTTTTTTCCCCAGCATAAACTAACCGATCCTTTAAACATTCAAAGAGACAAGAGGTATGCTTATGCTGTCTGACTAAGTAATAACATATATGTGTGGTTATGGAACTGTTTTGAATATGATCATTTGGTGATGTGAACTTGGAGTAATCTTTTGCAGAGTTGCTGAAACAAGAATATTGCTGCACTGTATAGCATACGAGAAGGCAAAATTACAACTATTGCATATTAAGCACGACAAATTACTGGTACTCCATCTTAATTGAAAACATGTTAGTATTTTGGCATTGCCCACAGTTGGTGATATGAACTGCCGTTGTAAACAGGAAAAGGGACAACAGGTTAGTACTGGGCTTCAAGAGTGTGAGATGATAAAATTAAATTTCATCCCATCATTTAAACGTGGGGCAGTTGACACTCAAGCGAATTATAGTTTTTCCAAGGGAAAATATCAGGTATAATTGTTTGTCTGAAGTATTTATTTAAACTGGGAATGAGGTTGATGGAGGAGGAATGCAACTGTATAGTTTTTTTGTGGAAGGTTCATCAAATTACCTAAAAGAAATTCAAGTGAGAACTATTCTGTTTGAGGGAGTTTCTCGGAAGGAGACATTGTTGGGCTTAGGCTTATGCCAGTGGTTTGGACTTTGTACTTAAAAATGCTGTGCAAAAATGATATAACGAGTTGGGATGTGATGTTATCCACAAGACAAAGTACTAAATCTTTATCTATACTAATGCTAGACTAACTAAATACGGAAATTGCATGTAAATCGCATTTAAGTTTGTGGGGTGATTATAAATATTTAATGGCCTGTTTGGATGAGCTTCTTTAGTAGAGCTTTTAAGAGAGAGAAATATGAAGAAAGAAACGAAATTAACTTTTCCACAAGTTAAAATTAGCTCATACACAAGTTAAAAATAGAAGTTTGGAGAATTTTAAAGAAGCTCCGTGAGAGAGATTTACAAGTTAGCTAATGTATAAACTAATTTTAACTTGTCGAGAAGTCAATTTCATGTTTTTCTTCTTATTGTTCTTTCTTGGTAGTCCTTATGGAGAAATTAGTCCAAACAGATTCTGTTAGGAGTGGGATAGTTATGAGAGAAGGAAGAAAAGAGAGTAGGCAGTTAGGAAAAGGCTGGAAGTAGGGGTATAAAAGGAATAACGCATTATACTGTGGGGGCATAGAAAATTACATATTTTGTATAGACCAGTTTCAGGACCTGGTGAGAGGGGTTAGGCCCTCGTCTTACATGTGTTCTCTTTATTCGTTACCGTAAATAATATACCCATTTTGTTGATTCTTTCTGTTGTGTGAGAGTGCGTACAGTGAGGGAGGGAGACAATTAGGATATTATTCTCGGATTCCTAACAGATTCTAATTATTTTTCCCTAAGATCACCTTTTGAAAAAAAAAGTTCCACTATTTCCTGAAATATGTTGATCCAATGCAATTTCACAATTTAGCAATTAAATATTCATGAATGAATAGTAAAGATAGAGAAAGGATCACACAATCCTTTTATACTGGTTCACTCAATTTTTGAAAGCTAAACCCAGTCTCTTTGCATTAATCTCCTCTGTTTTTTAAGCTGTCAAACTTTAATATGTAACCTAACTTTCACTGTTGTGTTGTAAATAGGTAGAGATGTCTCTAAGCTTTTTCTTAGCATTGGTCTTAAAAGCTAAATTTTGAACTTCAAATCGAAACAAACTCTCTGCAGAGTTTGGTTACTAACTTTGCATATTAAACATTTCTCCTCCTTTTGGTTCTGGGAGAAACCAATACAATCTTCAAGACCTGCAACTTTTGTTTTTTGCTTGTTTCAAAGACTTGTTATCCTCTTCTTTATATGTAACAAAATGTAAACGATTTCTATTACAAATGGTGGATGGTCAGAACATTATAACAATTTATGCTTAAGTTTTGATATTTTAAATATACAACCATCATTAACCTTGCAATAATCAATAATGATAAATCAATTCTGTTCTGATCAACCAATATTCTGTAGAATGCATGATATATTTTCATTTGTTCCAAACTCTTGTTCATAGTTTGATGGTGTAACTTGATCATGAAAGGATCAACCTGTTGTGCTGTTCCATTGCATTTCAATTGGCAATATTTTATTGTTCATTGCTAGGTTTCTTGCAAAAAGGTATTGGAAAAGAAGCAGGAACTTGAATCTTTGGAATCAAAAGCAAAATCCTTAAGTGAATTCTTACAGAGTCACTTTAAGATGGAAGGAGTCCAAAGTTTTACTGACACTGTGAAAGCTGTTTCTGGTTATTTGAGGAAGAGAATGCCTTGCAAGTATATACGCCAGAATTTAAAGGTCTTGTGACTTTAAATATAGTTCTGTCCTCATACCAGATATAATATATATATATATTTAATAATGCTAAACATCCTTTTTCTTCTATTTTTTTGTTTCCCAGTTGTGGGAAATTGAAGATTTTGATCACAAGGATGACTGTCACAATGTTTGTCTCAACTATTGTGGTTATGTAACCCAAAGGTTAGTTAATTTTGCTCCACTTTTTTCTGTGGTTGAAGCTGAAGTGTATCTTTTATGATATGACTAAATATGAAAGTTCCAACTATTTTGATGGAATGCAGGGTCACTGTAAATACTGGTCAATCTAGCATAATAACATCAACTAGTTTGAATGATGTGAATATTGGGAAGGTAATTTAATTAACAATTATTCTGTTTTATTACAACATTCAATATTCACACCTTTTTCTTTTTCTAATATGGTGTGTCTATTTTTCAGACCTTCCCAAACTTGGAATCTTTTTCTGCATTTGTGTTTGTCTTAAATCCACATACCACTAAGAAGTCCACTCACTCAAGCAGTATGGCACAAGAAATACAGGTAGATATTTTATTTCATATGAATATGATAATTTACTTTTAGCAAGTTATTGTTATTTTTTATTTCATATTTTCTTGGATCATGGATAAGCACTTGATCATGTGGACCAAGAAACTTAAAACAGTGCTGTGGATCATGTATAAGCCATTGTATTGTTGACTGAGCCACATTTTAAAATGGAATGGCCTAGTATAATAGTTATTGGTGGAGAGGCCCTTCTTGAGAGCACCAAAGTTCACCCATGTTTCAATGGTCCTTTCTTAAAAGCCTCACCATAGCCTCCTTCCTAGACCTCTAGGATTGCTTCTTGTTTTTCTTATGATAAACTGGTTGTTGGTCCACTTTCACTCTTGGCCACCAAGCTTGACACCATTTTTGTTCCTCCTAAATAGATGGTCTTGATTAAGTGGTGTGGTTTCTTGAGTACATCACTTGGGAACATTAGGATACACTTTTTGTAGCTTACCACCTTGATGACAAGGTGTTTTTCCTTGGGGAAAGGGGTGATTGGAATATAGACCAAAGCAACATTGTAGGTGACAGGGAGCTGACCATAGATTGGGTAGGTGGTATTGATTCCAGGACCCAGTAGGCTCATAAAGAAGCGTGAAGTATGGGATGAATTTAGGCTAATTTGCTTGTGTCATTAGTTAAAGTAACTGGCATATTCTGAGTGCTGAGTGCACCAATCATCTATATTAGTTTGTATCTGATTCCCTTTTCTGTTATGTTTTGTTAGGCTCATCTCTTTGTATAGAGCTTTTGTTAGGTTTCTGTTAGAATATTTTTATCTCTTATTTCTATTAAAGTCTTTGTTTTTATTAATTATATTTCTTCCTTATTTAGGAGATTATAATTATCAGGTATGATTAGGATATCCCTGAAATATAGGGATTCTTTCTTTAGGAGCTATTATTATATTTCCTAAAATAGCTTTCTAGCATTGTATATATGGATTTGTAATCTCAGCATAATAAAATATATGTTTTTACCCTAAATTATGAGATGGCATCAGAGCTCTCAACATCTGGGAGCTGCCTCTGACTACGCACTAAAACCCTAGTCGGCAACCTTCATTGCTGCCACTCTCTCTGTCAAAACAACCTTCATTGCTGTTACCAACACAACTCTACATTGTAGCCTTCATTGCTGCAGTGTTCTTTCTTTTGTTGTGCTTTTCCTTTCAAATCTCTTTTCTTTATCATTGTTCTGCTGCTTGGACATGGCAGACCACACTGTTGAAGTGGTGCCTACTGCATCACAAACCAATCAGGAACAAGTGGTGCCTCCTGCATCACAAACCAATTAGGAACAACTCCAGAACCTCAACACTGCCTACCGCTTAAATGGGACGAATTATTTGAAATGGGCCCAGCTTGTTCGTAGAACTTTAAAAGGTAAAGGAAAAGCTAACCACTTAACTGATGATGCTCCTCCAGAAGACAATCCCAGATTTACAAAATGGGATGAAGAAGACTCTATGATCATGGCATGGCTATGGAACTCCATGATCCCAGAAATTACTGATACTTGCATATTTCTTAATTCTGCAAAGGAGATTTGGAATGCAGTGGAGTAGACATACTCAAAAGCTAAAGATGCTGCCCAAATATATGATGTGAAGGTGAAGACTGTCGCTGCCAAACAAGGAACCAAGATTGTTACAGAGGATGCCAATCAACTCAAATCACTATGGATGGAATTAGACCATTACAGGGTCATCAAAGCCAAGTGCCCAAATGATTCTGCCATGCTCAAAGAGTATATTGAGCAAGATAGAGTCTATGATTTTTTGGTAGGGCTTAACTCTGATTTTGATCAAGTGAGAGTCCAGATTCTTGGAAAAGACAAAGTTCTAGGAATTAATGAAGTGGTAGCAATGGTAAGAAGTGAAGAAAGCAGAAGGGGAATAATGCTAGAATCCCCAACCATGAAAAACTCAGACATGGTAGCAACCGGATCGGCCAAGATGGTTGATCCCCAAAAGGGGGGACTCACCAATATGGATGTTAGGATATTTATCCCTATTTTATCATAATTATATTGTGTCTAGGGTTACTCTAATTATCATGATTATATTGTGTCTAGGGTTACTCTAATTATCATGATTATATTGTGTCTAGGGTTACTCTAATTATCATGATTATATTGTGTCTAGGGTTACCCTAATTATCGTGTACTCTTGTATCAATTTATTCTTATAAATAAAAGATTGTGAGAGGGATCAATCAAGCCCTCTAGAATTATTTTACAGTTTAATTCTCAAGTTGGTATCAGAGCAGGTCGATCCTGCTCTGGTTTCTGTCTCGTAACATCTGTCCGGTGCCATAGTCCACCGCTGCCCATCGTCTTCGGCACCGTCTCCGACCGCCGGCCGCCGTTGCCGGCCACCATCGCCGGCCACTGTCCACCGTCGCCGGCCACTGTCCACCGTCGCCGGCCACTGTCCACCGTCGCCGGCCACCCCGTCTCTAGCCACCGGCCGCCGTCTCCGGCCACCGTCGCCGATCGTCGTCTATCACCAGCCACTGTCACAGATCTGTCCATCTAAACCATTAGGGTTTTCTTATTTCTCGCTGGTACGATTCGTCTTTTTCAGAGATGGCGTCTGGTAGTACTCTTTCCTTCTCCGGAAGTCCGTCAATTACCTATGAGAAACTAAATGGAAAATATTATCTATCATGGTCTGCGGCCGTTGAAATGTGGTTCCTTGGTCAAGGGCATTATGGCCACCTTGAGCGAGATGGAAGCCATGTGCCTTCTGAAAAAGCGGATCAATGGAAACAAGCAGATTTCCAGTTGTGTGCCCTGTTATGGCAATCAGTGGAACCCAAACTTCTTATATCTTTGAGGGCTTTCAAAACTTGTCACTCCTTTTGGAAGAAAGCTCAAAGCATTTATGCCAACGATATTCAACGTCTCTATGATACTACAAACAAGCTTGCATCTCTTAAAATGGTAGACCATGATATGGTATCCTTCATGGCTGAAGCCCAATCTGCCATCGAAGAACTCAGGATGTTTTTGGAAGTGGACCCAATAAAGGATATAAAAAAGAAACTAGACAAATTTTACATGGTGTTGATCCTTCGTGCCCTACATCTCGATTTTGATCATCTTAGAGATCAACTTCTGACCTGTCATGAGGTCCCCTCCATGGAAACATTGACCACTCGCCTTTTGCGTGTCCCGGTACCTCAAACTCAGGAAGCACATGAACTAGTGGAACCATGTTGCCACACGAGGAAGTGGAGGACGTGGCACTAGAGGAGGAGGTCGAGGACGTCCTCAATGCACATACTGTAAAAGGATGGGTCACACTCAAGAAAATTGTTATTCCTTACATGGTTTTCCTTCTAAAACTGCCAATATTTCAAAGACTGAAACTTCCACTCCAAAGACTGAAACTTCCACTTCTAAGTTTACCGAGGATGAATATC
Organism: Vigna reflexopilosa; assembly: GCA_027742785.1. Taxonomy (NCBI): domain Eukaryota; kingdom Viridiplantae; phylum Streptophyta; class Magnoliopsida; order Fabales; family Fabaceae; genus Vigna; species Vigna reflexopilosa. The sequence continues at coordinate 13,678,506 of CM050926.1, forward strand.
AAGAGTATTTAAGGTTAAAGTCTAACAGCTTGACACAACCATCTCAATCTCCCAGTACATTATCAACCTGCATTTCTCAGTCCATGGAAAGTCAAAATTCATGGGTAATTGACTCAGGTGCTTCTGATCACATTTCTGGTAATACCTCATTGTTCTCATCTATTTCTTTTCGAGAAAAACCTCATTTCATAACCCTTGCAAATGGATCTAAAACTTCCTCCAAAGGAGTCGGTCATGTTTCCTTGTGTCCCTCCCTCAATCTCAACTCTGTCCTTTTTGTCCCTAATTGTCCTTTTAATTTAATTTCCGTAAGCCAGTTGACCAAAATGTTAAATTGTTCAATAACCTTTGATCATAAATCTTTTGTTATACATGAGTGTGGTTCAGGGAGACAGATTGGAGAAGGATATGAAGCTGGCGGATTATACCATTTTGGATCTCGTCCAAGGGTGTCCTATGTTGCTACTCCTAATCCTAAAGTGCTACATGATCGACTTGGCCATCCTCATTTGTCCAAATTAAAAAAGATGTGTCCTGAACTTAGTGGTCTCCAAACTTTAGAATGTGAGTCGTGTCAATTAGGAAAACATGTTAGATCTTCCTTTCCTAAAAGGTCTCAATCAATATGTAATTCTAGTTTTTCCAACATCCATTATGATATATGGGGACCTAGTCGTATCTCCTCTTTTGGTTTTAGATATTTTGTTACTTTTATTGATGAATATTCAAGATGTACTTGGGTTTATCTTATGAAAAATCGTTCTGAATTGTTAGCTATCTTTACATCCTTTTTGAATGAAATCAAGAATCAATTTGGTCAAGTAATCAAAATATTAAGAAGTGATAATGCAAAAGAGTATTTTTCATCCTCATTTTTTGCCATCTTGAGTTCCCATGGCATCTTACATCAATCTACTTGTCCTCATACACCGCAACAAAATGGTATAGTAGAACGAAAAAATAGACACTTGGTTGAAACTGCTCGTACCCTTTTGCTTGGTGCCCATATTCCTGTCCATCACTGGGGGATGCCATCTTAACTGCATGTTATCTTATTAATAGAATGCCCTCCTCCTCTCTTGACAATAAAGTCCCTTTCTCCATTCTGTTTCCTAATGATCCCCTCTTTCACACATCTCCCCAAGTGTTTGGTTGTGTATGTTTTGTTCATGATATGTCTCCAGATCTAGACAAACTCTCTGCTCGCGCTCTCAAATGTGTCTTCTTAGGCTATTCTCGAATTCAAAAAGGATATCGGTGTTACTCTCCTGAAACTAAGAAGTATTACATGTCTGCCAATGTCACATTCTTTGAACAGACTCCTTACTTCTCTCCATTTGTTCAGGATGCTTCTATCCTCCAGCAGGTCCTTCCTATTCCAATGGCTGAGTCAAATAGCTCCACTGTCTCTGTCATTCCAAGTCTTGATCACCATCTTCCTACACCCGTTTCTCCACATATTGAGATCACCCCACACAGGGCCCCAATGGATAGTCCACCTCCCCAAGACAATGGTGAATCTCCTACTTCAGATTCTTCTCCCTCGTCACCTCCTCCCACGCCTTCTGGTGAAAATGATTCTGAATGGCCTATTGCTCTCAGAAAAGGTACTCGTTCCACTCGAAACCCTCATCCCATTTATAATTTTCTTAGCTATCATCGATTGTCACCCTCCTATTTTTCTCTTTTATCCTCAGTGTCCTCTGTTGTTATACCCAAGAATGTGAAGGAAACACTTGATCATCCTGGATGACGACAAGCTATGATTGAAGAAATACAGGTTCTTGACCACAGTAATACTTGGGAGCTGGTACCCCTTCCCTCAGGCGAAAAGGCGGTTGGTTGTCGATGGGTGTATGCAGTTAAAGTCGGCCCTGATGGTGAAATTAATCGACTCAAAGCTCGGCTTGTTGCAAAAGGTTACACTCAGGTTTATGGTCTTGATTATTGTGACACTTTCTCTCCTGTAGCCAAAATGACTACTATTCGCCTCTTCTTTGCCATGGCAGCCATTTGTCACTGGCCACTTCATCAATTGGATATCAAGAATGCCTTCCTACATGGTGATCTTGAGGAAGAAGTTTATATGGAGCAACCTCCTGAGTTTGTTGCTCAGGGGGAGTCTGGTATGGTATGCAAACTGCATCGATCTCTATATGGCCTCAAGCAATCACCACGTGCTTGGTTTGGAAAGTTTAGCTCCATTGTTCAAAAATTTGGCCTAAAGCGCAATGAAGCAGACCACTTGGTTTTTTATTGTCAATCTTCTCTTGGGAAATGTGTTTACTTAATAGTATATGTTGATGATATTGTTATTACAGGAAATGATATTGTTGGAATATCTCAACTGAAAGAGTACTTGTGTAGACATTTTCAAACCAAGGATCTTGGAAGTCTCAAATACTTCTTAGGCATTGAAGTAGCGCAATCAAAAGATGGAGTTGTAATCTCCCAAAGGAAGTATGCTCTTGATATATTACAAGAAACAAACATGATTGATTGCAGACCGGTAGACAGTCCCATGGACCCAAACCAAAAATTAAGGACAGAAGAAGGTGAATTATTCTCCGATCCAGAGAGGTATAGGAGGTTGGTTGGAGAACTGATTTATCTCACTATTACAAGGCCAGATCTATCCTTTGTAGTTGGAGTGGTTAGTCAATTCATGCAGGCTCCATGTGTTGACCATTGGAATGCTCTCATTCGCATTCTAAGGTATGTCAAAAAGACTCCCGGGCAAGGATTGTTATATAAAGATAAAGGAAACATTCAGGTCTTTGGGTTTTGTGATGCAGATTGGGTAGGTTCGCCTATTGATAGAAGGTCTACTACAGGATATTGTGTTTTTTTCATGGAAAAGTAAGAAACAGAATGTTGTAGCTCGATCAACAGCTGAAGCCGTGTATAGGGCAATGGTCTCACTAACATGTGAACTTATATGGGTGAAACAATTCCTTCAAGAGCTTAAATTCTGTGACATCCATACTATGAAGATGTATTGCGACAATCAAGTTGCTCTCCACATTGCATCAAATCCAGTGTTTCATGAGAGGACTAAACATATAGAAATTGATTGTCATTTTGTTCGTGAAAAGTTGTTGACGAAAGAAATATGTACTGAGTTTATTGGGTCAAACGATCAACTCGCAGATGTACTGACCAAATCATTAAGGGGTCCTCGGATTGAGTTTATTTGTTCCAAGCTTGGGACATACAATCTGTATGCTCCAGCTTGAGGGGGAGTGTTAGGATATTTATCCTATTTTATCATAATTATATTGTGTCTAGGGTTACTCTAATTATCATGATTATATTGTGTCTAGGGTTACTCTAATTATCATGATTATATTGTGTCTAGGGTTACCCTAATTATCATGTACTCTTGTATCAATTTATTCTTATAAATAGAAGATTGTGAGAGGGATCAATCAAGCCCTCTAGAATTATTTTACAGTTTTTCAAGTATAGAAAAGAAAAATGAAGGAGTGTGATGTACCTTCTGTAACAAACCTCGCCACACTCGTGATAAATGTTGGAAGCTACATGGAAAGCCTCCTAGTCGAGATTGGGGATTCCAAAATCGTGAAAAGGAGTGGGGAAAAAGAGGCGACAACAGTAGAAAAGGCGGACAAGCACACTTAGGTGCTGCAAAACATGAAGAAAACAGTAGCGGACCAATTCCACTTAACCAGGATGAAGTTCAGCAGATGTGCTCCTTCTTTAACAAGTTGGATAAATCACTAGGTAGTTGTTCTCTAGCACATTCAGGTATGATTGGCAAGTTTCCTTCTTTTGGACTTAATGCCTCAGATAAACAACCTAACCCGTATTGGATATAGATTCTGGGGCTACGGACCATATGACACCCTTATCTAACATTTTCTCCTCTTACACCCCTAGCCCTAGCAACAAGAAAATATCCATAGCTGATGGCTCTGGGGTCACCAAGAAAATATCTTCAATAACGCCTCTGGGGTCACCAAGCTTCTGGCCAATCTAGGATCCCCCCTGATTGTCACTTCTTTTCCCTCCTGGGTGTAAGTCATTGTCAGGTTGCTCCAATCCAGAGTCACCTTCCCCAAGGTAGCCAACCATTCCACCCCATAATCACATCCACCCCTCCTAACTCGAACAAGTGTAATCGAGTTGTAATCTCCACGTCTCCGATGCGAATTTGCACCCCTTCGCAGCACCTTCGGGTCTCTTTTTTCCACCCATCACCTAAGCTAACCATGTAAGGCTTAGTGTCAGTCGTGGCCAGTCCCAGTTCCTCCGCCAGTTCCTTATTAATGAAACTATGGCTCGCGCCACTGTCAATCAACACTTTCACTCTTCTCCCCTCAATCTCTCCTTGCATCTTCATTGTTTTGGCCAACGTCAGGCCCCATCGGACCTGCTCGTACTGAACCGCCACTTCCCGTCGGACCTGCTCGCTCTAGGTTTTGACGTATGGGTTCAACTCGCGACACCGACCCCATCGGTCTACTCCAGTTCGATACGCTTTTTCCCGTTCCTCCTGTGTTAGCACCCCATGCAAGGCTTCCTCGTCTCGCGCCATGCGCATCGCGTCCATCAACTCCCGAGGATCCAGTAAGCGTACTTGGCTGCGTATCGTCTCCTGCAATCCCCCCATGAAATAACCCAACAATATCTCCTCCAGTACCTTCGACGTCTGTGCTACCAAGATTTCAAATTCTTTGATAAATTCATCCATCGATCCGGTTTGCTTGGTGGTGGTTAGCCTTTCAAAGACCGTTCCCCGACTTCTTTCCCCAAATCTTGCGACGATTGCTTCCTTCAACCCCGCCCATGATTGATTCCAGGCTTTCTCCTTCTAGAACTGGAACCAATACCCAGCGCTGCCCTCCATACTAACGTATGCCAACCTCACCTTCTCCTCATCCTTCGTCACCCCTTGCAAGTCAAAGAATCTGTCTGCTCGATGGATCCAGATAAGAGGATCCGATCCCTCGAAAGTGGGCAGTTCCACCTTTTTCCTCCAATTGATCGCGCTCTCAGATCGACCACTCCCTCCAGCACCATCGTCCTCCCCTGTTTTCTTAACATTCCCATTAACCGATGCCTCACTATCCTTCAAATGTGGTTCGTCATGTCGTCGACCGCTTCCCCCCAGAATTTTCGCAATCTCCTTCAATTCTTGGTGGATCACAATTGTATCTTGGCGCAATGCCCCTGTCTCCGCCTTAATTCCGTCAACCGCAATCTCCACCGTCTCCAGCCGTCCCTCCATCACATTGAATCTTCCGTCAACTCTTCCCTCCATTGACTTCCCGCGCTTTCCTCCTTCGAATATCCGGCAGGTCGGACCAAAATGTTAAGTTTCTAATTAGGAAACCCAACCACAGAGCACTCTCACACACACAAAACACCAGAAAGAATGAAAGAATTCTGTATATTCACAAGTAATCACAATCTACAATGAATGTCACGAGAGCATAACCTCTCTCAACAGAGTTCCAAGAACCCGTTAGGCATTTTACAATTCACCAAAAGTCCCCATTCTCTGCTAAACAGAGAATATTTATAATACCAGCTTTTCCCGCCCCTTTACTAACAACTACTTAACCACCCCTTTACTAAAAACTACTTAACCATTAAGACAATTAAGTCACCTAACTCTCTCCCTCCTCCTGTAAACTAACCAGGGTCTATCAGCTTTATATGGCACAAATGAGAATAATAAAGGACAATATTCCCAATTGTCTCTCTCTTCTTTAGGAGGCACCATTCCTGGCCTCAAGTGCAGGAATACATTATTGTGTTTTTAAAAATTAATGGACTTAATTAAAAATTTTATGAATTATGAAACTAAATTAAATAAAAAAATACAATGAAAAATGTAGTTAAGCCGAAATCTTATTATACAACTAGTAGTGACACAATTTTCTCTATGAAGGAGCCCAAACTTTGGTTATTACTTTCTGTTAGGGCACAACTTTCTATTATGAAGGTTGAACATATATGATCCAATAGGCAAAGTTTGCTTAATTGACAAGACTCGCAACGTTATTGTAGAGAGACTTGGAACCAAAAGGCGGAGTTTATAAGGACTAGGCTGTTCGTGGTACATATGAGCTAGAGTGTTCTTCCTACATCTTAATAGGTTTCAAGTATTAAAATGTAGCAAATGATGAAATACTATTCCAACAACCTGTGTAGCTGACCTGCTATTCGATGCAGATAACAAGCTCACTGCTAAGTAATTTGCTAGATGTGGTTGAAGAGGTTCAATCAGCTCGGATAGAGATTAGAAATTTGGTCGACGCAAAGTTCTATTCTCATTCAGGTAAAAAAGTTTTCCGTACTCTGAAATATTACTTCTTTAAATTCAATTCTCATTTCAGCCTTGAATTGAGTCCTCCACTATATACAAAAAGATCTTCCGATATTCATTGATGGTACATTTGCATTTTCATTGAAATTTTTGGATGAGAAACGACATTTTCACTTCCTTTCATGCTCCGGTTTTGCAGTTCAGAGGCTTGATTTGCAACTGTCTTTCATTGATTTCCATAGTGGGAGGAAGGTGAAAGCCATATTTGATATAACGTGCTTAAAATGGTAAACTTTTGCTTCCTTTTTGTTTTAATTTCAATTTTAAATTCCATGTCTTGCTGAGAGTTGGTCCTTTCTTGTTCGGAGTTTCATATATCTTCATTCAGATTTTGCATTCATACTTTATATGCATCTGCAAATTTACCCTGGGTTGGTTCTCTTCAAAGTCCGTCTGTGAGAAGAAGAGGAGAAAACATATTCGCGGGTATCGTATAAAATATAAATTAATAGGCCCTGAACGCCAATATTCACAAACACCATATAGAGGTATTTTGGACCTTTTTCTTAAAATATTTTAAACACATCCAAAATTCAAATTATTATTAGAAATAATTAGAATTTGTCTAGTGTTATTGTTGGACCTACCCCGTAATCACTATCAGGTTATAATCATACTGCCGACAAATCTTAGACCAGTAAGTTCCACGTTTAAAAGGTTTACCTGCGTTTTGGATTTTTGTTAGATTCGAATACTAAATTATAAGAATTGTGATTACTATCTTTTTTGTTTTTTAGCAGAAATTTAATCTGTTTTGATATGACAATGCTCATTGATAAGATATTATTATTATTATTATTATTATTATTATTATTATTATTTCTACATTTTTGTTTTTCGTTTGTGGTAAAATATCTTGGCATTTGCAATTAAAGACGGCTATTGATTTGAAAAATGTTTTCTGAGCAGTGGGGTCTATCCTTCTGGGGTGGTTCCCTCTCAAATATTTGAACCTTCTGGTGCGGAACAGAAGTCTCTGCCTTCATCTCTTGCACATGAAATCAGAACTGCAACAGAGAGTGTGAGATTTGGATATTCAAGAATTATTAAGCTCTGTAGATGTATTTCCCATGCAGTTCATTCAGGCTTCCTCCAAAACCAGATGATTGGAAATTAGGGTTTACACTTGCATTCAGCACACGGAAAATTCGTTGTATCACCCACTGGATAGTGGTGCAATAGGTTAATGCTTTGCTTGAAGTTGGTTTAGGGTTCGAAATTTGGAGTTCATCATAATTGATGAAAACGGACATTAAAAACAATGTTTTCATTTTATGATTAAGAGTTTTTAATCAAGTCTCCTTAAAATAAATCTATAATTCCGCCTTTGATTTAGTAACCTTTTTAATTAAGTAAAAAGGACACCATAAGGTAATTTCAGATATTAATTCAATTTTCTGTAATTATCGAGCAATAAGTTTTCTAATTTAATTTTAAGTTCCAAGTTTTTGAGTTTCATTGCTTAATTATTTTATAAGTTGGATAATATGTTTGCTGGTTAGTTTAGTTATTTTTTTTATTTGTGTCTGTTCATATAAAATCATGTTATTGTAGAAATTTTGGATGGTAGGATTGTTCTATTTCTTTTTGCTGTTAATTTGTTATTATTCATAAAATTTAAGAGACGGTAGTAGGATGTTGATTACGGTGAATATCTTTTTTTTTTTTGTTTAAAGTAGTAAAATTTTATATTAATTTTAATAGTATTTAGTAATATAATTTTTTTAATATAATAGATTAAAAAAATATAACAAATAAAAATATTCAAATTTATGAAGCATTATAGTCCTTTTAAATTTGAAAACCGAATTAGAAACTTTAAATAATTTGAGAACCTAATACTTAATGTAATAATTTCATTTATTAAATAGTATAATATTGAAGTATAAAATAAGATAAAGTGCATATTAAATGTAAAAAGTACATGAAATATTAAATATAAGTAGAAATCCTAATCAATTTAAGAACCTACTTATATGCGGAGATGGGTTTCGCGATATTGTTTCTTAAATACTAAAATATCCAGTAAGTCAATTTATAATTTAGCCATCATTTGTAAACAAAAGGAAATAAATGCCTCATCTCATGAATTGTCAATTTTTTCTTCTTTTACTAAATTAAATGAAAAAAAATGTCTTTTATAGAAAAAAAAAATATATATATAAATTGCCAGTGATACAACTATGAACAATAAAATTTTAGATATTAAAACAATATTTCAATTTGTAGATATAAAGGCTGATTTTGTAAGATCTATTTACTTTTAATTTAATTGATTAATTTGTTCATAGAACTGTTGTATGTTCAAGTTTATAGGGTTTTATGGTGTATAGTTTTTTCTTTAGTCAGTCATTTTCTTTTCTGTTATCATTCTGTTACCTTTCTATTCTCTATATAAACCCATATGTTTCCTTTTTTTAAATAACAAGAAATATTCAACTTATTTTCTCTTTATTGAAATCTCTTTTTACACTTTCTTTCGTCCCTCGTTTGATGAAATACCATAAAGTCATTATAGGGAAACAATTAGAGCTTTTACTATTTTATATTACTTTGATAATTCATGGAGAGAAGAAACTTAAATATATAATATGGATAACATAAAAAACTTTTTGGTTTATAGTTTTGCTAATACTCTTTTCCTTCTTTTTTTTATGATGATAAACCAATTTCTTGAAACGAACCTTTCTCTTGTTCTACCAGGATGCACTTGGGATCCTTTGAGTACGCACTTTAATTACAATATTTAATTTTTGTTTGTTAATTTTTTTGCTAGTCAGCAAACCAATCTTTTCGCAAAGCTTGTAGTGAGCTTTTTGTTTTTTACTTGAAACTTATTATTAATTTTGGGATTATTGCAATTATAAATAAGGTAATCCCCTGGTTGGAATTGAGATAATCTTACTTATCATATTTTTTTCTTCTTTTACTAATTGTTAGAAGATAAAATGTCTTGATTTCGAGGATCAAGAACCTCCCACAAAAACAACAGAGATAGGTGAGTGAAAAATCTTCTCTCTTTTTCATTCTCTTTCCTTTTGATTTTAATACCCTTCATGTAACCAATTGGTTGTAAGTGGTAACAGAAAAGATTACACAATAGAAAATCTAAAACAAACAAAAATTACAACTCAGCAAAATATAAAATACTTAATAAAATGTGGTTATTTTAATTGGTGACATAGTCTTTGAGATAGTTTGGTAACTTGCTTTTCCTTTTAGGCCTTTCCAAGATATCTTCTCTCTTGTTAACACTTGACCCAACCAACTATTCAATAATTGGCCCTGTATAGACAACGCTGTTGCTATCAATACCCACCGCTATAGAAGACACTTTGTCCTCAAGGTGAAAAGCAGAAACCAACTTAGACCAAATTTCCCATGTGGTGTTTTCAGAAGCAAGACCTTTCCACCGTACCAGTGCAAGCTTCGTTAGTGGAACTGTGGAAACATCCATCTTGGTGTCCAAAATAGTAAGTGGTTCAATGATAGACTTGTTGTCTTGTGCAAGAGGGGGAAGTTCAGATGGAACTGATGGAAGTTGGCCTTTATGTAGCTTCAAAAGAGAATAATGGAACCCAAGATGGATTCGTGAATTCGAAGGGAGATCAAGTTTATAGGAAACAAGACCTATACAAGCTGTGATGTGGAAAAGACCATAAAAAAGCTTGGTTAGTTTAGGACAGGTAGGAGAATGGAGTGAATGTTGTCTATAAGGACAGAGACGAACATATACCCAATCACCCATTTGATACACCACATCCGTCTGATGACGATCAATTGATGTTTTCATAGCTAACTGTGCCGTTTCCAATTTCTTATGTAGCATGGTCACGAGGGTCTATCGATTTGTAAGCCATGAATCCATAGCCTCCACACTAGAGGATCCTGTCAAGTAGAAATGAATAAAAGGAGGAGGATTGCCATAAGTGACTTGAAAGGGGGTAAAACCAGTGGTCGAATGTGTGGATGTATTACAAGACCATTCCACGAGGGGAATGTAGCGACCCCAATGGCAAGGCTGAGCATGAACAAAAGAATGGAGGTACTGCTCCAAGGTATGATTAAGCACCTCGGTTTGTCCGTTGGTCTCAAGGTGGTAAGAAGTACTCATTCGTAGTTTGGTCCCACATAAACGAAACAACTCGCACTAGAACTTGCTGGTAAAGACGGGGTCATGGTCGGAGACAAGGCTGCGAGGAATGTCGTGGTGCTTGCAAACCATATCCATAAAGAGTTGGGCAACCCGAAATGCAATAAAGTGATTGGGAAGAGTACTAAAATGCGCCCCCTTTGAAAAACGATCAACAACAACTAGTATCACAGTGTGGCCCATGGAAGGAGGTAATCCAATAACAAAATCGAGGGAAAGATCTTCCCATGAATCATGGGGAGTAGGAAGCAATTGTAGCAACCCTGCTGGTTTCTATGTCTCATACATAGTCTGTTGGTAGGTGGGACATTGAGAGACAAAAGTATGAATGGTGAATGCATACCCTTCCAGTAGAAATTACCTTGAATATGTGCCAAAGTCTTGGCAAAGCCCATGCGACCACCCAACGGAGTAGTATGGAATTCATCCAACAAGAGGGGAATAAATGGGTTGTCCTGGTTCAACCATAGTTTCCCATCATATAACAAAAAATCATTGTGAATGACATAGAGATGAAAGGCACTTAAGGTGTTACGCACATCAACCAACAATAAAGAGAACTTGGGGCTGTCATGGAGAGATTTGCACAATTGATCCAAGAAAAGAAAACGAGGCATAAAAAGCACCTAAAACTGACCATGTGTGAATTCAGTAGGACCGGAAAGGGCATTTACAACCACATTGTTTTTTCCGACCTTGTATTATATGGCGTAGTCATAACCCAATAACTTGGAAAGGTAGACTTGCTGCTCAGGGGTCTGAATCATTTGGGACATTAGTTCTTTCAAGATACGATGATCTGTAAGAATAATGAAACGGTGGCCCATGAGGTACTAATGCCACTTCTTCACCGCAGATGTGATAACGTGGAGCTCACAGACATACGTAGAGGAGCGTAGCTATGGTTGAACTCTTTCCCGGAGGATAGCTTTGCTACATGGGAGGCTGTGGTGTCCAAATTCCTGAACAAGTACTTCCCACAGTCTAAAATCAAAAAAGGTAAACATGAAATTTCTTTTTTCAAGCAAGGTATGGAAGAAACCCTAGGCCAGGCGTGAGACAAATATAAAAGCTTGTTGAGAAAGACACCCATGCACGATTTTGATGATACATTAGTAGTCCTTTCTTTCCTTGGAGGTCTTGGTGCTCAAACGAAGCTTATACTAGATGCCTCAGCTGGAGGTAATATCAAGTGCAAGACTGTGGAGGAAGCATTTGATTTGATAGACAACATGGCTACTAATGATATGGAGATGCAAAGAGGAAGTGGAGTGGTTGAAGATTTGTTGGTGAAAGTGGACAAATTCTTATTTCCAGTGGGTTTTGTCATAATGGAGATGTGCCTCTCATTCTAGGGAGACCTTTCATGAAGACGGCTAGAGTCTTGATTGATGTGGAAAATGGAAAGCTTAAAGTAAGGGTGCAAGATGAAGAAGTTAACTTTAACATGTTCAAGGCCATGTCACACCCTAAGGATGATAAAACATGTTTCCAAGTTTACATTATTGATGAAGTTTGTATGATGAAGAAGGCGCATGATGTTTCTCCACTTGAAAGAACTCTCATTGATGAATGTGATGATTTGAATGAGGAGGATGAGAAATTAATTGATGAGTGCTTGATAGATTTAGAGGTATTAAAAGAAATCCCAACATAAGAGGTGAGTTTTGAGAAGATTGATACAAAAGAAGAGGTCAAAGAAAAGAAGCTGGAGCTAAAGTTGTTACCATCTCATTTGAAGTACGTGTTTTTAGAAGAAGATGGAGGGAAGTAGGTCATCATTAACAATTCTTTGTTTCCTGAAGAAGAAGAAAGGTTGGTAAGAGTTTTGAAAGCCAACAAAGGAGTTATTGGGTGGTCAATCTCAGATCTTAAAAGGTATAAGCCCAACATACTGCATGCATAGAATTTTCATGGAAAGTGATTATAGACCAGTGGCTCAACCACAAAGGAAACTAAATCCTCTGATGAAGGAGGTGGTTAGAAAGGAAGTGTTAAATCTTTTGGAGGCTGATATTATCTATCCAATTTCTGATTTGGTAAGTCAAGTACAGGTTGTACCAAAGAAAGGAGGGATGACGATGATTCATAATGAGAAGAATGAGCTCATTCCTACTAGAACAGTTACTGGGTGGCGAATGTGCATTGATTACAGGAAGATGAATACGACCACTAGGAAGGATCACTTTGCCCTTCCTTTTATGGATTAAATGCTAGAAAGATTGGCTGGTCAGGCTTTTTACTGCTTCCTGGATGGGTATTTTGGATACAATAAAATTGTGGTAGATCCAAAGGACCAGGAGAAGACGGAATTCACATGCCCATTTGGTGTGTTTGCTTACAGAAAGACGCCATTTGGATTATGCAATGCCCCAACCACGTTTCACAGGTGTATGTAGGTCATTTTTGCAGATCTCATAGAGAAGAGTATAGAAGTCTTCATGGATGATTTTTTAGTGTTTGGTGATTCTTTTCAGAAGTGTTTGGAAAACCTGGATGTGGTCCTCAAAAGATGTGTCCAAACAAACCTTGTGCTTAATTGGGAAAAATGCCATTTTATGGTAACTGAGGGAATTTTTTTGGGCCATAAAATTTATGCAAGGGGGATTGAAGTGGATAAAGCCAAAGTGGAGGTCATTGAAAAACTTCCACCACCAACAAATGTGAAAGGAATCAGGAGTTTCATGGGCCATGCTGGGTTCTATAGAAGATTCATTAAAGATTTCTCAAAGATTGCTAAGCCTTTGAGTAACTTGCTTGTTAAAGACACACCTTTTGTGATGAGTGATGAATGTTTGCAGGCTTTTGATGTCTTGAAGAAGAGATTGGTTTTGGCTCCGGTAATTGTAGCTCCAGATTGGACTCAAAATTTCGAACTCATGTGTGATGTCAGTGATTATGCTATAGGAGCTGCGCTTGGTCAGAGAAGGGAAAAGGTATTTCACGCCATATATTATGCTAGCAAAGTCTTGAATGAAGCTCAGTTGAATACACTGAGAAGGAATTCCTAGCTATAGTTTATGCCTTGGAGAAGTTTAGACCTTATCTTATTGGGTCTAAGGTGATTATCTACACTGATCATGTGACAATAAAGTATTTGTTGACAAAGCCGGATTCAAAGCCACGGTTGATTAGGTGGGTGCTCTTGCTACAAGAATTTGATGTGGAGATTCGTGACAAAAAGGGGGGTGAAAACTTGATTGCCGACCACTTATCTCGGTTAGTCAATGATGAAGTACAAGTAAGGAAAAAGAAATCTGGGAATCCTTCTCAACTGAGACACTCTTGTATATTCAACAGAGGCCATGGTTTGTTGATATGACTAATTTTAAAGCTGCAGGAGTAATTCCAGAATAGTTAAATTGGCAACAGAGGAAGAAGTTTTTGCATGATGCCAAACAGTATATATGGGATGATCCTTACTTGTTCAAGATAGGAGCAGATAATCTTTTGAGGCGATGTGTGACAAGAGAAGAAGCAGAAGGAATTCTCTGACATTGTCATGATTCACCTTTTGGGGGTCATATTAATGGAGAAAGAACTGCTGCAAAGATTCTCCAGTGAGGGTTTTATTGGCCTACCTTGTTTAAAGATGCTCATAATCATGCTAGGAATTGTGACAAATGTCAACGGACAGGGGCTATTTCAAGACGTCATGAGATGCCATTACAAGGAATTTTAGAGGTTGAAGTATTTGACTATTGGGGCATTGATTTTGTGGGACCCTTTCCACCATTTCTTAACAATGAATATATATTGGTGGCAGTAGACTATGTGAGTAAATGGGTGGAAGCTTTGGCATGCCCCAAGAATGATGCTAGCAAGGTGATTAAGTTCCTGAAAAGGCAAATTTTTTCACGTTTTGGAACTCCCAGGATGCTCATTAGTGGTGGGGGATCTCATTTTTGCAACTCCCAGCTTGCAAAGGTACTTAAACATTATGGTGTGAGACATAAGATGGCTGCACCTTATCATCCACAAACAAATGGCCAAGCTGAAGTTTCCCACAGGGAGATCAAGAGGATTTTGGAGAAAACAGTTGCCTCATCAAGGAAGAATTGGTCACAGAAACTGGATAATGCTCTCTGGGCTTACAGGACGACTATGAAGACATCCGTGGGTTTATCACCTTTTCAGTTGGTGTATGGGAAATCATGTCATCTGCCAGTGGAGATGGAGCATAGAGCTTTGTGGGCTTTGAAATTTCTTAATTTTGATCCTCATGAAACTAAGAGTAAACGTAGGAGGCAGATGCTGGAACTTGAAGAGATGAGGTTGCATGCTTATGAATCCTCTAGGATTTATAAAGAAAAAGGTAAAATTCTATCATGACAGGAAGCTGATAAAGAGGGTCTTCAATCCAGGGCAGCAAGTGTTATTGTTCAATTCAAGGCTGAAGCTGTTTCCTGGAAAGTTGAAGTCAAAATGGTCAAGGCCTTTCACAGTGAAGAACGTGCATCCTCATGAAGCAATTGACATGGTGGATCCAACTGCTAGTGATCCACAAAGAAATTGGGTGGTGAATGATCAAAGACTCAAGCACTACTTGGGAGGAGAAGTGGAACCTCTTTCCACCGTCATTGGGTCAATCTAGTGAGCTTATTGGGTCAATCTAGTGACTTTAAAGAAGTGCTTGCTAGGAGAAAACCCAATTTTCTAAAACTTATCCTTTTGGTTTTGTACTTTGAACTTATTTGCTTTTGTTAAGTAGTGTAGGTTTTGATATACTTGGTTTGACACCTTATCTGATATGATGATTTGACTGATTGATTTGCATGATGGGTATTGCTTGATGATGCTTGTTATTGATAAATGTTGAGATTGCACTATATGCTGATATACAGGTGAAGTGTTCATAAGCTATGTGAACAAATGCATGATGATGTTGTGATTGTGATTATGATGCTAAGTAGGGTGTTTATCTGGGATATTTGAAATATTGAGTAAAACTTATATGTGAGGTATTGAAACTCCAGAGTTTTTGATTGAATGTTTCCTATCTACTTGAAAGCATGAATGATTTTGCCCAGGTTTCTATGATTGATTGAATTGCATGTATATGTCATATGATCAAGGCCATTTTTGAGTAGCCCTTTCTTAGCCAATGCAAAATTTTTGTCCAAAAGAAAAAGGAATACCATGTGTTCTACCCTTTTTGAACCTAAGCTTTAAAGAGTATGAGTAAACCCGTTTTGAAAATCTTTACCTTGAGTTAAGTTGAGAATTATTGTATAGGTATTGACAAAGGTTCAAGTTTGGGGTTGTTGGGAGAATTGAAAAAAGAAAAGTTAAGCATTGAGCTAAAGTGTTGAGCAAAGTATGAAAAAGATGAAAAAGATAGAATGAAAAGATAAGCTCAATGCAAAGAAAAGGGAAAGTTGGGAATGAGTGAGATTGGTAAAAAGAGAGTTTTTACTTGAATTATGAATGTTTGAATTACTCTCTTAACTCAAGGATTTTGTGATCTAGAAAAATCAAGTTTTCTTCTTAGCCCAGCCTCATTATAAGCCATGAAAAGTCCTTGTGATGACATGTGTGTGTGATGATGTTTGATTGTGGTAAATGAAAGGCGATTTTGTTCTATGTGACATGCGGATAGTAGAGGGAAGGAGTGACCTCTTGAAACACCTGAGTGATTGCGTGAAACACTTTATCTGGTGATTCCATGAATTCATGATTACATCTGTGCTTAGTTAATTGATCATTCATGAGAATAACATATATTGGAAAATATGTGATTGTGTGAACACCATGATGAGCATTTAGAAGCAAGGCATGTGTGCATCTTGACTAAATTCTATTGATGAGCATATTTGAGTAATTACTTGTCTTGAAAGAAAGAGCTTTTGAATGTGATTGAACTATTGTGATGAGTGGTGGAAGATTGAGTTGCATCTTGTTTGCTTGAGGACAAGCAAAGT
Organism: Vigna reflexopilosa; assembly: GCA_027742785.1. NCBI lineage: Eukaryota > Viridiplantae > Streptophyta > Magnoliopsida > Fabales > Fabaceae > Vigna > Vigna reflexopilosa. Next base: position 13,694,935 of record CM050926.1, read on the forward strand.
TCTAAGTTTGGGGTTGAGACAAAGGTTCAAAAACCGTTATTTTTATACTTGAATTTGACACTAAACACACCCTTTATGACTTAGAAACTAGCTTAAAGTCATGCATTTTGCTTAAGTTAGAGAATAAGAGAGTCAAAAGTGGTTTTCTTGGTTTTATGCTTGGTTTTCCTTGTTTTGGTAGGATTTAACGTGAACTGAATGAAGGAAGCTGAAGTAGGAAGGAGTTGGACTCAAGAAAAGATGGAAAAATGCACAAAGGAAGAATTGTAGCCACCGCTGAGCGCTAGTACACCGCTGAGGGCCAGCTTCGCTGTGGAGATCTCATTCAAACGCTCAAGCGCCAACGCTAAGGGGAGAATTTGAGTATCGTGCCCACCGCTAAGCGCTACTATGCCGCAGAGCAGTGGCCTCTTCAGTGAATTCTCTGCTAAAAACCTGGGCATCAACGTTGAGCGTTAATCTTGAGTGCTACATCTACCGCTGAGCGGTAACCTAGCATTGAACGCCATTCTCTTGGGCTGGGCCAGTTTCTGCTAATTTTAATGAATTATAAATAGATTTGCACGACCGAGAGAGGGTATCTTTTGAGAGAAAGAGGCGCAAAAACACTCTTTTCAGCCCTCAGAGACGGATTTTGGATGCGGAAGCTCTAATCCACAAGTTCTAGGGTTTATCTTTTCATTCTTTTCATTAATTTCATCTAGTTTCACCATGTCCATGGTGAACTAAACCTTCATTGTTGTTGGGGAAACAATGTAATCCTTTGAAACTCTCATATATTGAATTGATGCTTTATTCATATTCTTTATTACATTAATTGTTAGAGTTTTTCCTCTATTCTCTATGCATGCTTTGTTTAATTCATTCAATAGCGTGATCTTTGATTTTATCTATATGGACACATATGTGTAGATATAGACATGGGGGAATTCTGTCGGGAGAAATATTACCTAGACATAGGGATAGGTGGACCGATTGCCTTTAAGCTTCTATGCAAATGTAATGCATGAACAATTGCTAGGGAGACAAGACATTCTAAACTAATAATTAGGAGTAGGCTCTCTTCACCAAGACATTGGGATTATGGTAAATTAGAAAGTGGCATTGACATTAATGGAAAGTAGAATTCGTAAATATATGAGAGTGGAGCAAGATAAGTCAGAAACCCCAACAACACAATTCATCCATATAATTCACCCGTGTTATATCTTTTGGTCAATTGATCAACCTTTTCATTTGCATGTTTATTTTCGTTGTTGCATTCTAAACACCAATTTTTGCTTCTCAAGTCTTAAATAATCAACAAATCACATGAAAGTCTAGGCCAATGAGTCTCTAGGGAAAACGATACTTGGTCTTACCACTTATTATTACTTGATACGATTCGGTACACTTGTCAGAATCTTAACAATTATGCGTAATGATTTTATCACTAAATTTCCTTAATTTTTTAGGTTTTTGGTATGATTTGGAAGAGGAGCAAAAGTATAAAGGAGTCGGAACCCAAGGAGCAAGCAAAGCTGCAGAAAAAGAGAAAAAAACGCAATGCAGAAAAATCTGCCCAAGCTGAGGGCCCCTTTTAGGGACCTGACTGCCAGAAGTCAAGCTGAGCGCCCTTTTTAGGGGCCCTAAGCGCCAGAAGTTGCACCACATCAGGCCTGGGTGCCCTTATAGGGGTGCTAAGTGCCAATACCCACTAGCTCACGCCTGGGCACCCTAAGTTGGGGCGCTGAGCACCGGTGACGTGGGCTTGGACCCCGTTTTTTGTTATTTTTATGATCTATTTAAGGACTTAGACATCCTAGGGATTATATCTCTTGATGGCTTGAGCACAAAAACACGTTTTTTTACCCCTTTGGGGGCATATTTTGGGATGTGAGAGCTCTTCTCTTCTCTTTTTAGGGTTTTATCTTCATTCCATTCCATTGTACACCTAGTTTCTTCATGATGATGGAGAACTAATCTCATTTGTTATTGGGGAAGATATAACATCTACACTCTCTTGTATTTGAATTGATTCTTATTATTGATATATGCTTCTTTCATTAATTGTTAGGGTTTTTCCTCTATACTATATGCATTGTTGTGTTTAACTCATTCATGGCATGATTATTGGTTTCTGCGATATGGACACATACGGAGGAATCTAGATCTGGGGAATTTCTCCCAGGGGATCTATTGCCTAGACATAGGGATAGAACACTTGGTTATCTTAAGCTTTTGTGCGTATGTAATGCAAAATTAATTGCTAGGGAGACAAGATATTGTAAAATAGTAATTAAGGATAGGCTTTCTTCGCCGAGACATCGAGTTTTAAGTAATTTAGAAAGTGATATTGACATTAATGAAGAAGTAGAATTCGTTTATGCATGAGAGTGATTAGGTGAAATCTAAACCTGAACAACATTATCACCTCATATTATCAACTTCATCCATTCATTCTAGTGTTTAGCCTCAATTGATTAAATTGCATTCATGTTTTTTTTTTTTCTGCACTTTGCATTTTAAACCCCCAAAATATTGTTCTTAGAGTCTTAATTAGTTAAGCTATTACATGACTGTTTAGTGCAGTGAGTCTCTTGGGAAATGATACTGGGTATTACCATTTTATATTTTACTGTTTTTGATTTTTGGGCTAATTGGGTGCTCTAGTGCAGTATTCTTTAGTGTTTGCAGGATAAAATTCGTACTAGGAGCAAGAGATCATCATGACCTCTCTTTTTAGGTTTGGAAGTAGAGAAGACTGCCAATAGTAGAAAAAGAAGACAAATAATGAAGAAGGCAGATAAGAAAGGAGAATTGGTTCACCAACACCCTGATGTGAAAAGTAATGAACCTAAACCTGGGACACCAGTGAAATTCAAGAATAGGTTATGGGTTGTCAAGACTATCAAGGCAAACAAAGTTCTTGAGATTGAGGCTCCTTATTCTAGAAGAGTGAAGTTGGTGACAAGAAAATTGCTGAGATTTTGTTGGTGTCATGAAGGAAGGAAGAACGCCATCATAAAAATTCTAGATTGATCTTAATGGTGTCAAGCTGATGACATTAAACAAGCGCTTATTGGGAGGCAACCTAGTTTCTGATTTTGGTTTTTTTTATTTATTGATTTAGTTGTGTGGTGTGGATTTGATTTTGTTTTGCAGTAATGACAACATCTACTAATGGATGTTGCTATGATGAGGAGTTAGATGATAACATCTACTGATGGATGCTGCTATGATGAGGATGATGAATGACAACATCTACTGATGGATGCTGCTATGGAAGAGGACGTTGACTAGACATCTACTGATGGATGTTACTGATAGCATCTACTGATGAATGCTATGCTCCTAGACATCTACTGATGGATGTTACTGACAACATTTACTAATGGATGCTACTAGATTAAAGCATCTACTAATGGATGCTATGATGATAAAGATTCATATGACAATATCTACTGATGGATGCTGATATAGAAGAGGCTGACGATGAAAGATAACATCTACTAAAGGATGCTATGAGATCAGGATTTTTTTACTTGATTTTTATGCTTATTTGAATTTTGTCTATTTTGTTTTTGTTTTGGTAAGCTATGTATTTGGTTGAAAGAATAGCTTTGCAATGGTTGATATTATGTGATGAACTATTTTGTGATGAGTAATATTGTCTTGTGTTGCTCTATGGTTTTGAAATGCATGGTCGAGTTAATGATTGAATTAACTATTAAGCAGATAGTGGTTGCTCATAATTGTTTAAAACAAATGCATGGTTTCAACTGTGATTGATATGCTTGGCAGGATGTATATTAAATTATGAAACTTGAGTTAACATGTGAGAGGTTGGGCTCCATAGTTTATTATTGATTGGATGCTATTGCTTTGAAATCATGGTTGATTTTGCCTAAGTTTTTCTATTGAACTATTTGCTTGCATGTGTCAAATGATCAAGGCCATTTGTTCTTCTCCCATATAAGCCAATGCAATTTTCGAACCCAATAAAAGAAAAATGATTGTTCTACCCTTTGAATCTTCAGCCTAGATTTGTGAAAAAAAAACCCTTTTGAAATCTTTACCTTGAGTTGAGTTGAGAATATTTGTATGGTATAGAGAAAGGTTCAAGTTTGGGATTGTTGGGAAATTTGAAAGAATTGTGAAAATAAAAAGAAAAAGCATTGAGCTAAGTATTGAGCAAAAGGAAAAGAAAAGAAATAGAAAAGAGGAGAAGAAAAAGAAAGAGAAGCTCAATGAATGAGAAGTTGGGATTAAGTGAAAATGGTTTCTAAATTGAAAAGGAGAAAGAGAGTTGGTGTTTAAATGATGAAATTATGAATTTTTACTCTCTTAACTCAAGGAATTTTGTTGTCTAGAAAAACCAAGTTTCTTCTTAGCCCAGCCACATTACAAGCCTCGAAAAGACCTTGTGATGATAACTTGCTTGCAAATGTGTTTTAATGTGTTTAAATGAACGACAAAGTTGATCTATGTGACATTGTGATAGTAGAGTGAAAAAGACATCAACACCTCACTATACTCTTTTGAGTGCTTGAGTAAAACATTTTTGAGTGCTTGAGTGAAACACTGTCTTTGGTGAGGAATGGTTCCATACATTACAATTGGACAATTTGTTTAATTGTTGATCATTTATAAGGTTTTTGCATCTGTTGTATGTTCTTTGATTGTGTGAGCACCACAATTGAAGATTAATTAGCTAAGACATAATTATTTGTTGACTGATTTTTCTATGATGAGCATACATGAGTGATTTACTTGTCTTAGAGAAAAATGCTTTTTAATGTGCTAACACCGTTGTAGTATATCTATTTTATGTAAGCCAAGTTACATTTTTCTTGAAGACAAGCAAAGTTTCAAGTTTGGGGTTTTGATAATGGTTGAATATACCATTATCTGTGATTCAATTTTTATACTAAATGCACCTTTTTTGACTTAGAAACTTGCTTTAATTCATGTTTTGCTTTAGTTTTGTGAATAAGAGAATAAAGGATATGCTTAATGATTTTATCACTAAATTCTGTTAATTTTGTAGGTTATTCGTATGGTTTGGAAGAGGAGCAAAAGTATGAAGGAGTCAGAACCCAAGGAGCAAGCAGAGCTACAGAAAAAGAGAAAAAAACGTAGTGCAGAAAAATCTGCCCAAGCTGAGGGCCCCTTTTAGGGGCCCTGAGCGCCAGCAGTCAAGCTGAGCACCCTTTTTAGGGGCCCTGAGCGCTAGAAGTTGCACCGCATAACGCGTGGGTGCCCTTTAGGGGCGCTGAGCGCCAATACCCATTGGCTCATGCCTGGGCGCCCTAAGTTGGGGCACTGAGCGTTGGTGACGTGGACTTGGACCCGTTTTCTGTTATTTTTATGATCTACTTTAGGACTTGGACGTCCTAGGGAATGTATCTCTTGATGGTTTGAGCACAAAAACACTTTTTTCACCCCTTTGGGGGAAGATTTGGGGATGTGAGAGCTTTCCTCTTCTCTTTCTATGGTTTTATCTTCATTCCATTCCATTGTACACTTAGTCTCTTCATGATAATGGAGAACTAATCTCATTTGTTATTAGGGAAGATGTAACCTCTACACTCTCTTGTATTTGAATTGATTCTTATTATTGATATATGATTCTTTCATTAATTGTTAGGGTTTTTCCTCTATACTCTATGCATTGTTGTGTTTAAGTCATTCATGGGATGATTATTGGTTTCTGTGATATGGACACATACGGAGGAATCTAGATCTGGGGAATTTCTCTCAAGGGAACTATTGCCTAGACATAGGGATAAAACAATTGGTTATCTTAAGCTTCTGTGCGTATGTAATGCAGAATTACTTGCTAGGGAGACAGGACATTGTAAACTAGTAATTAAGGATAGGTTTTCTTCGTTGAGACATCAAGTTTTAGGTAATTTTGAAAGTGATATTGACATTAATGAAGAAGAAGAATTTTGAAAATAGAATGACTTAGTTTCAATACCAAGAGAGAGAGGGGGGGGGGGTTGAATTGGTGAAACACAAAATCAGAGTCTTTTAAAAATATTTTTCATAAAAGGATGAACTTTCAAAAATTTCTTGAAATGCACGAAATAAGATTTTTAAAATGCAGCGGAATATTGTTGACTACGTGAAAAGTAAAGTTGAATTTGAAAGTAAAAGTGCAGGGATAGAGAATTCAAAAGCAAGTTTTTATACTGGTTTTGCCAAACTGCCTACATCAAGTGTCCTTCCAATCCCAAGAAGCAAATGTACTATAATGATCAAGGTTTTTACAACAAGGCTTCTATAGCGACCTCCACGTCAAAATATAAAACACCTCTCTAACCCTCTAATCAAAATATAGGCATATACAAACAAAGAACAACAACAAGATGTCCCTTCTCCCGCAGTCTTTAACACTTTGAACAATCCTGAAAGTCCAGAATGCCGCACGTCCTCTTCCTGTAGTCACAATATGGCAGCCACAATCTTTACAAGATTGAGAGAAAAACTGATCACGAAGTAAACACCTCAAGTGTAGGTTGATCAAACAGTAAGAGCACACAGATTCTTGCTCGTCAAGCAATCTCCAAAGATGAACACCACGGTCTTCTTGATGAATTCTTGGAGCTTTCACAAATTCTATAAGAGATCAATAATCTAAAACAAATCAATCAAATCGTTAGAATCATTAAAGTCTCTACAGAATTCAAATTTGCATCTATATATAGTTTTTCATAAAACTGACGCTCCTAAGTCGCATTTGCTACTAATAGAGTCGATTATACTCAGACAATTATAACAATTAGTAGTAGTCAAACCAACTTAATTGATTACACATTTAATGCAGTTGATTACCAATTAATGCTTGAAAAGTATAGCCGTTAGACAAAATAAGTCATGCATTAACAGAATTACAAAACATAACAAATTAAGTCGAATGGCTTGCGCAGATAGTTGACTTTGTAACAGTTAAATGCATAGTTTTGAAAAAATTTCTTTCCAAAAATACTCACTACACACTTTTAAAAAGTTTGTGCAAAGCCACGAGTTTTAATCGACTTACTTCATAATGAAGTCGACTTAAAACTGCTATTTTGCCACACAATTAAAGTTCAACAAAATTGCATGTGGTTTTCCTTTTTCAAAACATTTGTTATGCAATCACATATAAGATCTCATGTAAAACACAGTGAATTTGAATGCTTTGACAAAAACAACATAAACATGTTCTCATTTAATCATAAACATGAATGTAATGAACATGTAACACATATACACATGTGTTATTAATTACGTGTTGTCATCATAAAAAACTAGAAGCCCTGTGAGATTGTAAGGTTTGGCTAAATCAGTGTCACCCTATCAACAATCTCAACAAAGAATTCGTTTATTCATGAGAGTGATTAGGTGAAATCTAAACCCCAACAACATTATTACCTCATATTATCAACTTCATCCATTCATTTTAGTGTTTAGCCTCAATTGATTAAATTGCATTCATGTTTTTTTTTTCTACACTTTGCATTCAAAACCCCCAAAATATTGTTCTTAAAGTCTTAATTAGTTAAGCGATTACATGACTGTTTAGTGTCGTGAGTCTCTTGGGAAACAATACTTGGTCTTACCATTTTATATTACTTGATACGATTCGGTACACTTGCCGACTGATAACGGTTGAAAATACTATTATCTGTGATGTAATTTTGATACTAAATGCACCCTTTTCTGCTTAGAAACTTGCTTAAAATCATGATTTTCTGTTAAGTTGTGTGAATAAGAGAGTTGAGGTTGAATTTGATGATTTTATGACTACTTTCCCTTGTTTTGATAGGAAATGAGATAATACGGAAAGCACAGATGAAGTATCAAGGAGATGGAGCTCAGAAAGGCCTGGAAAAGCACTAGAAGGGAGGAATGCTCGAAGCTTGGGCGCCCTTTTTGGAGGCTTAAGCATAGAGAAGTGTCGCCCTTTTTGGAGGTTTGAGCGTCAGAAGCACGAAGCTTGGGTGCCCCTTTTGAAGGCTTAAGCGTCAAGGACCACTCCTCACCGCCCGGGTGCCCTAAGTGGGGCGCTTCAGCGCCAGTGACATGGGCCGAACTTTGTTTTTGTTCTGTTTTCGCTCTATTTAAAGGACCCAGACGTCCTAGGTTTTGTATCTTTGGTAGAATGAGCACAACAACACACTCTTTCACTCTCTAGAGGCAGATTTGGATGCGGGAGCTTCCATCTCCAATTTTTAGGGTTTTTCTATCTCATTCTTCTCCATTGTTCATCTAGTTTCACCATGTCTATGGTGAACTAAACCCTATTTGTTGTTGGGGGATGATGTAACCTTGTGAACTCTCATGTATTTGAATTGATTCTTAATAATATATGCTTTTTTATTGATTGTTAGAGTAATTCATATGTTACAACGCTTGGTTTGTTTAATTCATTCAATAACATGATTTATGAATTGCATGACTGCCAGGAGGTTCCTTACAATTCAGGTTCTTGTTGAATTACTCCAATAGTAATATTTCTCAGGGATGATGGTATGAGTCTTGGTCGTCTTAAGCTCTTGATCTTCATATTTAATTATTAGGAATGCTAGGAATTGCATGAACAGGTAATTAAAGACATAGTTATTCGCCGAGGGATCAGGTTTAAGTTATTTAGTGAGTGACGTTAACATTAATGCATCAAGAAGAATTCTTACATACATGAGAGGGAACTTGGTGAAATCTAACCCCAACAACATACTCATCTCATATTAATCAACATCAATTCATCATTGTTCTACTCTGTTATCTATCAACTTGCATTCATATTTAAATTTCTGTTTTGCATTTGAAACATCGTTTTGTTTAAGTCTTAACTAATCGAGTTATCACACGACTATCTAGTGCCGAGAGTCTCTTGGGACACGGTACTTGGTATTACCATTTTATATTACTTGTGCGATTCAGTACACTTGCCGATCTATCAACAAGTTTTGGCGCCGTTGCCGAGGACTCACGGTTTAAACTATTCTATTTGTGTGATTCTTGATTAACCTTGAATTTATTTTTATTTTTCTTATTTTTTATTTTTATTTTTATCTTTTATTTTATTTTTAATTTGTGTTTTGTGTCGTTTGTTTATGTTTTTGTTCTAACAGTGTTTCTAGGTTTTGTGTCTAGTTTATACAGGATACAGTCAGGACTAGTAGCAACAAAAGTTCTGAACCTCTTCTTGAAGGACTTGAGACTAGTAGAAGGCCAAGAAGAAATAGATTATCGAGAGAACCTTCTCTAGAGAAAATTTCACAGGCCTCACAATCTGATATAGAAAGTATGGACAACAATGGTGGTAAGCGTACTTTGGCAGATTATGCAATAGTTGTTGGCCCTCACCATTTTAATAGCATTGCAAAGCCGAGGGTCAATGCCACAAGTATGGAGATGAAGCCTGCGTTGATCCATCTAGTGAAGAGCAACCAATTCAATGGACTATCACATGAAAGTCCATATGAGCATCTGACCACTTTCAATGAGATATGCAATATTGTGAAGCTGAATGGAGTGCTAGATGATGCTATTAGACTAAGCTTGTTTCCTTTCTCACTAGGAGGCAATCCTAAGTTGTGGTTGAACTCTTTCCCTGAAAATAGCTTGACTGAGTGGGAAGATGTGGTTGCAAAATTCTTGAACAAATACTTCCCACAATCAAAGATCAACAAAGGAAAGCAGGAAATCTCTTCTTTCAGGCAAGGCATGGAGGAGACGTTAGGACAAGAATGGGATAGATACAAGAGCTTGCTGAGAAAGATGCCTACTCATGGTTTTGATGAAGTAACAATAGTCATTCTTTTCCTTGGAGGTCTTGGCTCACAAACTAAATTGATGCCAGATGCCTCAGTTGGAGGCAATATCAAGTGCAAGACCCCAGATGAAGCCTATGAATTAATTGAAAACATGGCTACCAATGACAATGCGATGCATAGTGAAAGAGGAGCTTCGTCACAACCTAAGGGAGTTCTACAGTTACAGTCTTATGATGCCCTGCTTGCTCAAAACAAGATCATTACTCAACAATTGGGGGTCTTAACAAAGAAGTTTTCTCAGCCACAAAAGGAATTCCAGAATGTTGCACAGGTTCAACAACAACTTTGTGACTACGTGGTGGTGATCATATTAATGGTCAATGTGCAATGCCCGAGAATCTCAATGAAGACGTTAACTACATGGGCAACCAATTTCGCCCCAATAATTACAATCAAGGTTGGAAATCTCATCCAAGCATGGGATAAGGTCAATTTGGGCAAACTGGTGGACAATTCAATAAACCACCACCACAACAACAACAACATTGGCAACAACAACCATCCCTAGCTGATAGAACTACAAAGCTTTAGGAGACTCTCCAATAGTTCATGCAGGCAACTCTCTCTAATTAGAAAAGCACTGACGCTGCCATAAGGAATCTGAAGATGTAGGTTGGTCAAATAGCCAAGAAGTTGGAGGAGATACCTATCAAAGGTTTTGGGGCTAATACTAAAGTTAACCCCAAGGAAGAATGCGAGGCTATTGAGAGCGTAAAAGATGAGAGGGAGAACGAGAAAGAAGTAGAGAGAAAAGAAAAAGTTGAGTTAAAAGAGAGAGAAAAAAAGAAGAGAATAAAAATTGAAGTTGAGAGAAAAGAAAAAGAAGAGTTCAAGAGAAAAAGGAAAAAATTGAGAAAAATCTTCATCACCTTGAGGAGTGTTCCAAAAAAGAAAAAGATGCAATTAGGGTGTTTTGATGAAATCTTCATGAAATTGGGGATAAAAATTCCTGTGACTGAAACATTGCAACAGATTCCTGAATATGCTAAATATTTGAAGAAACTCCTCAAAAGAAAGAAATATCTAGAGGAGGAAACAATTGAGGTACAAGGCGAGTGTAGTGTGATCTTGCAGAAGGCACTTCCTTCAAAGGTTAAAGATCCAGGAAGTTTCACTATTCCTTGCACTATTGGGAGCCATAAGATAGGGAAAACCCTAATTGATTTATGGTCCAGTATCAATTTGATGCCCCTAAATGTTCTTGAAAAGATTGGTGGTCTTGAAGTCAAGCCTGCAAGGATGACTCTATTCATGGCGGATGGATCCACCAAAAAGCCTTATCGTGTGGTGGAAGATGTGATGGTTCAAACTGAAAACCTTAGATTCCTGGTGGACTTTGTGGTAATGGAGATGGGGGAAGACTTGGAGATCCCTATTATTCTTGGAAGGCCTTTCATGAAGACAACCAAGGTGATCATCAATGTTGATGATGGAACTATAGCACTTAAAGAACAAAAAGAGGAGTTGATTTTCAATGTCTTCAATGCTAAGCAACAAGTCCAAGTGAAAAAGACTAGTTTCAAAGCTGCATGTAAAGATGCACCAAGGACTAGTACTAAAGCTACAAAGCCAGGCAAGAAAGGTAAAAAGTGTTTTCTGTCATAGGTAAAGGAGGAAGAAAAAGATAGCAAAGGAGCAAGTGTTCATCAAGACTCCCTGGAGAAACATGAGGAACTTAGACCAGGCATCCCAGTGAGATTCAACAAAAAGCAGTGGGTTGTGAAAGAACTCAAAGCTGATGGACTGATAGAGATTGAATCTCCAATTTCAAGGAGAGTAAAAAAGGTGAACAGGAAGCTGCTGAAGATCAATTGGTGTTGAGAATGAAAAGAGGACACCAAGATCAAAGATGTGACATGAGCATATTGGGTCAAGCTAGTGACGTTAAAGACACGCTTACTGGGAGGCAACCTAGTGTTTTAAAAACTTTTATTTTGATCTGTTTATTGTTTCTTTAGTTTGGGATTTTTTTATTTAAATTATGTTTCTATTTATTTTATGTTTGCTTGATTCTAATGTGCATATTTTGTAATGACCAAATGTTTAAAGGCTGGAAAGAGATTAATTGTTTGATTTGAGTGTTGTTGTGTGAGCTAGGGAAAAGAAAGTGGAAAATTCTAAGTTGAATCTGAGAACCCATGGCCAAGAATACCCAAAACAAGCCAAAAAGCCAAGGGAGAAAAGTGTTTCCCCGCACTCAAACGCCCCCTCAAGGGCGCCTGGGCAACGTAATATGCAGATTTGGGTCTTATAACTAGGGCTCAAGCGGGATTTCGGCCCATTTCACTCTTTTTATAACTAGGGTTTCGCCCAAGCCCCCTTTCTAACAATTCTTCCACTCCAGCCTTGAGCGGTTGAAAATACTGTTATCTCTGATGTAATTTTGATATTAAATGCACCCATTTTAATTTAGAAACTTGCTTTAACTCATGTTTTTGCTTTAGTTTTGTGAATAAGAGATTTGAGGTTGAGGATAAGCAAAGTTCTAAGTTTGGGGTTGCGATAACGGTTGAAAATACCGTTATCTGTGATGTAATTTTGATACTAAATGCACCCTTTTCTGCTTAGAAACTTGCTTGAAATCATGATTTTCTGTTAAGTTGTGTGAATAAGAGAGTTGAGGTTGAATTTGATGATTTTATGACTAATTTCCCATGTTTTGGTAGGAAATGAGATAATACGGAAAGCAGATATGAAGTGTTAAGGAGACGAACCTCAGAAAGGCCTGGAAAAGTACTATAAGGAAGGAATGCTCGAAGCTTGGGCGCCCTTTTTGGGCGCTTGAACGTCAGAAGGATGAAGCTTGGGCGCCCCTTTTGAAGGCTTAAGTGTCAAGGACCACCGCTCACCGCCCGGGCGCCCTAAGTGAGTGCCAGCGACATGGGCCGAACTTCGTTTCTGTTCTGTTTTCGCTCTATTTAAAGGACCCAGACGTCCTAGGTTTTGTATCTTTGGTAGAAGGAGAGCAACAACACACTCTTTCACTCTCTTGAGGCAGATTTGGATGCGGGAGCTTCCATCTCCAATTTTTAGGGTTTTTCAATCTCATTCTTCTCCATTGTTCATCTAGTTTCACCATGTCTATGGTGAACTAAACCTTATTTGTTGTTGGGGGATGATGTAACCTTGTGAACTCTCATGTATTTGAATTGATTCTTAATAATATATGTTTTTTCATTAATTGTTAGAGTAATTCATCTGTTACAACGCTTGCTTTGTTTAATTCATTCAATAACATGATTTATGAATTGCTTGAGTGCCGAGAGGTTCCTTACAATTCAGGTTCTTGTTGAATTACTCCCAAGAGTAATATTTCTCAGGGATGACGGTATGAGTCTTGGTCGTCTTAAGCTCTTGATCTTCACATTTAATTACTAGGAATTGCATGAACTGGTAATTAAGGACATGCTTATTCGCCGTGGGATCATGTTTAAGTGATTTATTGAGTGACATTAAAATTAATGCATAAAGAAGAATTCTTACATACATGAGAGGGAACTTGGTGAAATCTAACCCCAACAACATACTCATCTCATATTAATCAACATTCATTCATCATTATGCTACTCTACTATGGATCAACTTGCATTCACATTTAATTTTTTGTTTTTGCATTTGAAACCAATGATCTCGTTTTCTTTAAGTCTTAAGTAATCGAGTTATCACACGACTGTCTAGTGCCGAGAGTCTCTTGGGACACGATACTTGGTCTTACAATTTTATATTACTCTTGTGATTCGGTACACTTGTCGATCCATCAACACCGACATATTAACAAAGAACAATCCCCTTCACTAGAGTAACCCTTTGAGACCCTTCTCAAAGTACCAAGAACACCAAGTTCTTCTTCCTGGCAACACGCACAGGGAACACTAGTGCAAAAACAGCGTATAACGTCACGCGGTCAATGTCGAACCACTCAATATCCAACGTTAAAAATGACCGGTGACATTTACTAAAAGAGTTCGCCATTGAAAATATATTAACGTCAAACAAGGCCCAAATGACGTAATCTAAAATGTATTCACTTCAACACAAAGCCAAAATCGACGTAAAACAATGACCTTAAATCACATAACGTCAACTTAAAAAACATCTGACGTTCAATTCTAAATAAAAAAAAAATAACGAAATAGTGGTTTATTTCCAGCACTATTACTCCTACCACATTTGACGTCAACCACGACAAATATTCAACGTTTTATATGCCAGCAAGTAAATCCCCTCTTTATTCTTTATTTCTTTTCTCTTTTAAACCAAATAGAACGTCGTACACTTTTTGGCTTGATGTTTAAACCAATATAGAACGTCGAACAAGGTGGGGTTTTACGTGATGGTCGTTGGTGCACATAACGTCAGCTGTAGAAACAACTGACGTCCAATACAAAATAAATAAAAACTAAATATTGATGTAATTAATATGACGTCAACCGTAACAAAAGAAGGACGTTGTATATTACAGCTAGCAGTTACTTTTATTTTTCATTTAAATCAACCCATAAATTGAAAGTTTTATAATGGTTTAAACGTTTTATTATTCAGTTCCTTTTGTATTATCTTTTTCTTTTTACTTTTAAACCAAACATTGAACGTCGAACACTTTTACTAATCGACGTTTTATTTGCCAACGTCAATAACTTAAAGGAAATAACGTCCAACCGTAAACAACATGATGTAAAACAATGACGTGTTGGCAAAACCTCAGTCCCTTTTTTATTTTTTTTCTTTTTTCTTTTAAACCAATCAAAGAACGTCGATCTGTTTTATCAATTTGATGTTTTTTTGCTTGAAATAATTTTTTTTTGTTTTAAACCAACGAATATAACGTCATAAAAAGAAGAACACATAATAAAACAGAACAAAACAAGGACATCACAACTTAGTACTATGACTCTAAGACCCTATTCTGATTGAAACGTCTTCCTAGAATCTTCTTCAGTAGACTCTTCATCAGAATCCTCTAATTCTAGATTGTTATTAATCTCCTTCTGATAGAGCACATATTTGATGGGAAGAAGAATTTGAACAACAAAAATCTGGAGGAAAGAAAAATAATAAGAAGATAAGTTCTTTTTCAAATCTGTAGAACCCTTGGAGGGGCAGAACTGCTTTTATAACTTGAAGTTTCTTGATTGTATGATTCAATTTTTAAGTTTCTTGAAGTTGTTTTCTACACAATCAGTGGATCTGATTTTGGAGAAAACAACTTTAGGAAACTTTAAAATATGAATCATTAAAAAATGATCAAATTGTGCAATTGTATAGAGTTAAGCATTATATTTATAGAGTCAATTCAAAACCTCTGGTAACAACACAAAATTAATGCTCACAACAACTCCAATGCCTTTCACGTTGCAGCCCCCTAGAATTAGACGTTTTATGGGAATTTAAAAAGTAAAAAGAAAAAAAAGAGCGACCTTTGCCTTTGGATAACGAATAATATGTCAGGTGCTCAAGGAATTCGAGGTTTATTGTCAGATTAAAAGAAAAAAGAATTAAACCAAAAAGACACTTTGGAAGTCTGGAGAAATTCACGTCAACCTCTTCGTTTCTAGCAGCAAACTGCATTTTCCCATATATCATTTAAGTAGACTACATTTTTCCCATATACCATCTATTGACGGATGCTATAATATCAGGATTTGTTTTATTTTTATGCTAGTTTGAATTTTTTTTTTAATAAGCTATGAACTTGGTTGAAAGAATAACTCTACAATGGTTGATATTATGTGATGAACTGTTTTGTGATGAGTAATAATGTCTTGTGTTGTTCTACTGCTTGAAATGCATGGTTGAGTTAATGTTTGAATTAGCTATTAAGCACAGATAGTGGTTGTTCATAATTGTTTAAAACAGATGCATGGTTTCAATTGTAATTGATATGCTTGGCAGGATGTATATTAAATTATGGAACCTTTGAGTTAACCTGTGAGAAGTAAGGCTCCAGAGTTTTATTGTTGAATGCTATTGCTTTGGAATAATAGTTGATTTTGCCTAAATTTTTCTGTTAAACTATTTGCTTGCATGTGTCATATGATCAAGGCCATTTGTTCTTCTCCCATATAAGCCAAAGCAATTTTCAAACCCAACAAAAGAACAATGTTTGTTCTATCCTTTGAACCTTAAGCCTAAATTTGTGAAAGAGATGCCTTTTGAAATCTTTATCTTAAGTTGAATTGAGGATATTTATATGGTATTGATAAAGGTTCAAATTTGGGGTTGTTGGGAAATTTGAAAAAGAAAAAAAAGGGAAAGAGAGTATGCATTGAGCTAAGTGTTGAGCAAGTATGAAAAAGAAAAAGAAAAGAAAATAGACTAAAAGGAAAGAAAAGCTCAATGCCAAAAAGGGGAAAGTGGGAAAAGTGAGATTGGTTTGTTTAAAGAGAGTTTGTGCTTGAATGAGAAATTTGTGAATGACTCTCTTAACTCAAGGATTTTGTGATCCAGAAAAACAAATGTTCTTCTTAGCCCAACCACGTTACAAGCCATGGAAAGTTCTTGTGATGATAACTTGCTTGTGAATGTGTTTACATGTGTTTAAATGAATGGAAAAGTTGATTTATGTGACATTGTGATAGTAGAGTGAAATAGACATCAACACCTTACTATACACCTTTGAGTTTGAGTGAAACACTTTTGAGTGCTTGAGTTATACGCTTTTGAGTGTTTGAGTGAAACACTGCCTTTGGTGAGGAATGGTTCCATGCATTAAAGAGAAACATCTTTGCATCTGTTATGTATTCATTGTTGTGTGAGCACCGTAATTGAAGCTTAATCTGCTAAGACATCATTATTTCTTGACTGATCTTCTATGATGAGCATACATGAGTGATTTACTTGTCTTAGAAAAAAATGCTTTTTAATGTGCTTGACCGTTGTAGTATATCTATTTTATGTAAGCCAAGTTACAGTTTTGCTTGAGGACAAGCAAAGTTTCAAGTTTGGGGTTGTGATAACGGTTGAAAAACCGTTATTTTTATACTTAATTTTGATACTAAATGCATCCTTTTTGACTTAGAAACTTGCTTTGACTCATGTTTTTACTTTAGTTTTGTGAATAAGGAAGTTGAGGTTATACTTGATGATTTTATTACTAAATTCCCTTGATTTTGTAGGATTTTGGAATGATTTGAAAGAAGGGTTGAAGTATCAAGGAGTTGCAGTGTAGAAATGTCAACCAGTCAACCAGAAAAGTCTACCAGTCAACCAGAGTGCAGAAAGGTTGTGCTGAGCGCCACCGTTGAGCGCCAGTTTATGCCAGTTTTCACTGTTTTGCGCCTGAGCGTCACCGCCTGAGCGTCATTTGAGTGCCGCACTTACCGCTGAGCACCATTTTTGCGCTGAGCGCCAGTGATGTGGGTTTTGGGCAAGTTTTTTTCTATTTTTATGATGTGTTTTGGGCCTGAACCCGTTTTCTGTTATTTTTTTTCCTATTTAAAGACCTGCACGTCTTAGGGTTGGTATCTTTTGACAGAAAGAGGCACATAAACACTTTCTTCACCCCTCAGAGGCGGATTTTGGATGCGGAAGCTCCAATCTACAATTTCTAGGGTTTTATCTTTCATCCTTTTCATTGTTTTCATCTATTTTCACCATGTCCATGGTGAACTAAACCTCCATTGTTGTTGGGGAAACGATGTAATCCTTTGAAACTCTCATGTATTGAATTGATTTGTTAATCTATATGCTTTACTTCATTAATTGTTAGAGTTTTTCCTCTATACTCTATGCATGCTTTGTTTAACTCATTCAATATCATGATCTTTGATTTTGTTGATATGGACAAATACGGGAAAATCTAGACATGGGGTAATTCTCTCGGGAGGAATATTACCTAGACATAGGGATAGGAGGACCAATTGCCTTTAAGCTTCTGGGCGAATGTAATGCATGATCAATGGCTACGGAGACAAGACATTGTAAATTAGTAATTAGGAGTAGACTCTCTTCTCCGAGACATCGGGTTTAGGGTAAATTAGAAAGTGGCATTAACATTACTGAAGGAGTAGAATTCGTAAATATATGAGAGTGGATAGGATAAAGTCGGAAACCCCCACAACATAATTCATCCATATATTCACCTGTGTAGTTTCTTGGTCAATTGATCAACCTTTCCATGCATGTTTATTTTCTGTTTTGCATTCAAAAACTCAAATTTCGTTTCTCAAGTCTTAAATAATCAACAAATCACATGACAATTTAGGCCAATGAGTCTTTAGGGAAAACAATACCCGGTCTTATTGTTTATATTACTTGATACGATTTAGTACACTTGCCGGAGTCTTAACAAGTTTTTGGTGCCATTGCCGGGGACTCGTGGTATAACTATTTTATTTGTGTGATTCTTAACTGATTTGACTTTTTCTTTCTTTGAAAAAAAAAGGAAAAAAAATTGTACTTTTTTTTTTTAATTTTTGGGATAATTGTGTGCTCTAGTGCAATGTTCTTTAGTGTATGCAGGATAAAATTCGTACTAGGAGCACAAGATCATCAGGACCTCTCTTTTTAGGTTTGGAAGTAGAAAAGATTGCCAATAGTAGACAAAGAAGACAAATAATGAAGAAGGCAGGAGAATTGGTTCACCAACACCCTGATGTGAAAAGTGATGAACCCAAACCTGGCACACTAGTGAAATTCAAGATTAGGTTATGGGTTGTCAAGACTATCAAAGCAAACAGAGTTCTTGAGATTGAGGCTCCTTATTCTAGAAGAATGAAGTTGGTGACAAGAAAATTGTTGAGACTTTGTTGGTGTCATGAAGGAAGGAGGACCACCAACATCAGAAATCCGGATTGAGCTTAATTGGGTCAAGCTAGCGACGCTAAAGAAGCGCTTAATGGGAGGAAACCCAGTTTCTGACTTTTTCTTTTTAATTGATGATTTGTGTTGTTTGGATTTGATCTTGTTTTGTAGTAATGACAACATCTACTGATGGATGTTGTACAACATCCACTGAGGGATGTTAGGAGGACTCAAATGACAGCATCTACTGATGGATGCTGCTATGATGAGGATGATGAATGATAACATCTACTGATGGATGTTAGGGGATTAAGCATCTACTAATTCAGGACAATTCTTGTACTTCGGTACAAACTGACTATTCTCGATACAAGTTGTCTCTTCTCGATCTTTAGCTTTGTTTGATGTATCTTAATTGTTAACTTGTCTCAATCTTATCTACTAACTAATTTATCTCAATTTTCCCCAAAAATAATCTATCTTAACCTTGAGTTTATCACTCAACTTAATCGTTTTTGAAATTAAAATAATATTTTAAAGAAATAAAGTTTTATTCTCTTTAAATTTCACCAACAAATCTTTCTTATATTTAATAATATATAAATATTACAATATAAATTTACAAAAATTAATAATAAAAAATATAAAAATAATGTAAATCTTATCTTAAAATATAATTATAACGAGAGGTTATGGGAGGTTTTATAAAGGAAAAATGGAAGCAGGGCGCAAGGTTGAAAAGAAAACATCGAATAACCGTAGAATTCGACGTATCCTTTTTTATCATATCTATCTTAATCATAAAACTTTTAAAGGAGAGGAAAGAAATATAAGGTTGAAAATGTTGTTGAATCTAATAAAAAAAATTATTTAAGATGTACATTATGTTAACTATTTTATATGAAAAAAAGTTAGTTCAGATGTTAAAAGAAAATTCATTTCAAATAACTTTTAATAATATAGTATTATTTAATATGATTTTAATTATTCTGATGTATAACTGACACTAAATTATCATTATTATTATTATTATTTTCCATATGAAATTAAATTAATATTTTAAAGAAATAAAGTTTTATTCTCTTTAAATTTCACCGACAAATCTTTCTTATATTTAATAATATGTAAATATTACACGATAATTTACATAAATGAATAATATAAAAATATAAAAAGAATGTAAATCTTATCTTAAAATATAATGATAACGAGAGGTTATGGGAGATTTTATAAAGAAAAAAAGGAAGCATGGCGCGAGACTGAAAAGAAAACGTTGAATAACTGTAGAATTCGACATATCCTGTTTTTTATCATATCTATCTTAATCATAAAATTTTTAAAGGAGAGGAAAGAAATATAAGGTTGGAAATGTTGTTTAATCTAATAAAAAAAATTATTTACGATGTACATTATGTTAACTATTTTATCTGAAAAAAAGTTAGTTCGGATTCTAAAAGAACATTCATTTCAAATAAATTTTAATAATATAATATTATTTAATATGATTTTAATTATTCTCATGTATAACTAAAACTAAATTCTCATAATTATTATTATTATTATTTTCCCTATGAAATTAAAATAATATTTTAAAGAAATAAAATTTTATTCTATTTAAATTTCACTGACAAATCTTTATTATATTAAATAATATGTAAATATTACAAGATAAATTTACATAAATTAATAATATAAAAATATAAAAAGAATTTAAATTTTATCTTAAAATATAATGATAACGGGAGGTTATGAGAGGTTTTATAAAGGAAAAATGGAAGCAGGACGCGAGGCTGAAAAAAAAAACGTCGAATAACCGTAGAATTCGACGTATCCTTTTTTATCATATCTAAATTATAAAACTTTTAAATGAGAGGAAAAAAATATAAGTTTGGAAATGTTGTTGAATTATTTACGATGTACATTATGTTAACTATTTTATATGAAAAAAAAGTTAGTTCGGATGTTAAAAGAAGATTCATTTCAAATAACTTTTAATAAGATAATATTATTTAATATGATTTTAATTACTCTGATGTATAACTAAAACTAAATTCTCATAATTATTATTATTATTATTTTCCATAAATGAAATTTATATTTTAACGAAATAAAGTTTTATTCTCTTTAAATTTCACCGACAAATCTTTCTTATATTTAATAATATGTAAAGATTACAAGATAAATACATAAATTAATGATATAAAAATAAAAAAAATGTAAATCTTATCTTAAAATATAATGATAACCGAGGTTGTGGGAGGTTTTATAAAGGAAAAAAGGAAAGAAGAAAGCGTCATTTGGCTTCTGGTTGAAGACACATCGAAGACCTGTACATATTGACATAATATTAATTTGTTATAGGGTGCTGTTCCATGAAGGCATGGGGAAAAACCAGAGATGTTAACACTTATGAATTTCAATTTGTTTCAGCATTAAATGCTTGGAAATCTAAGGAAAAGAAAATGCAAAGGAAATATTATTATTATTCCTAATATGTTCAATAGGGAGGCAAGGGATTACGTAAAATGCAAGCTATATTTATACATCAACCGATGACGTACATCGTGTAATGATGCTTAGTAAGTGCCACCATCTTTTTTGAACGTCGAAGCCTGGCCAAAATCGACATTCAAATATCAATAAGAGAAAAAGTAATAATTATTGTTTGATTCATATAAGAGAAAATTGACTTCCCATCCCACAGAAATTGTTTACTTTTTAGTCACCCGTGAAGAAGGTGAGATTTGGATGGATTGAAGTTAAAAAGTTTGATGTGCCCCCTCTATATACATTTAATTCCACTTTAAATTTTGCTAAGTTAATATAATCGATTCTATATAATAAAGAATAGATTCAAAACATTATAAATTATGAAATGCAAATGAGCCTTTAATGATTATTTATGGTGACATTAATTACAACGTTGCAAATTTATTTTTGTAATAAGGTTAATCATTGTATTTTTTAAAGCTTAATCATTTATAGTAATTATTTATTATTAACTATTAAATTCATTCGATCCACGTCGTGTGGTATCAATATTGGATGTGGATCTCTTCGTTTCAAATATTACGTCAGGTGGCTCTATACCCGACGTAATATTAGTTGTTTAAAATAAAAAAAACTTAAAGAATGGCACGATTGTTTATATTGAAACTAAATCTATTACTGAACTTATATTGAAACCGTATCCTTCCTGTAAATCTCTAAATCCTGTTCTCAAATGGCTTTTTCATCTTCACGGCATGAAAAGAATGCCGCACAGGTTGTAAGAAATGCTAGTCCAAATGGTTGAATAAGTGATGATGAAGCACGATACAAATTTGGATGATATAGAAAACTCTTCGAGGTGGTCCCTCACAAGTTGTTGGATCTGGAATTATTCAGAAGTGAAAGGTTTCTTTTTCAAGAATGGCTGGAATGGGTTCTTTTGCATCGAATGATCTCAATATTCGACGTCAATTGTGTAAATAGATTCAAAATTTAAATTCTCTTGAAGTTGTTTCCCAGATAAGAAATCAGATAGCTTTGAAATCTAACGGTAGAAAACAAATCCAAGACAATTTAAAAGAAGAATCATACATTGCCAAATGATGAAATTAAACAACTTTTTCATAAATATATTTTAGTTCTCAAAATTGTTTCAGCATTAAACATATTGTGAACCATATTTCTTTTTCCTAAGAACTTCCCTTTCAGTAAGATAACTAAACCATTACTGTACTATAAAAAGCATTTTGTTGACTTCAATTTCAAAGGCCACCTTCATATGAACTGAGGCTTGAATGCGGCACTTTGAAATTCAAGTCAGCAAATTGCAATTTGAAGAACAAAGATGTTTTGAAATCTAAGGAAAGAAAAACGCTCAAGATATAAAAAAAATATGAATCCTAATATGTTTAGTACGGAAACAGGACATATTGCGTTACAAGAAAAGCACATCTATATTTAAAGATGAAACGATGTCTAAATATTTTAGTTCTCAAAATTATATCAAAATTAAACATATTGTGAACCATATTTCTTTTTCCTCGCCATTTCCCTTCTAGTAAGATAACTTAACCATTTCTGTACTATAAAAAGCATTTTGTTGACTTCAATTTCAAAGGCCACCTTCTTATGAATTGAGGCCCGAATGCGGCACTTTCAAATTGAAGTCAGCAAATTGCAATTTAAAGAACAAATATGTTACAAAATCTAAGAGAAGGAGAATGATAAAGAGATAAAAAACATGAATCCTAATATGTTCAATATGGAAACAGGAAGCAAGGCATTAAGTGAAATGCAAGCTATATTTATATATGAATTGATGACGGACATTTAATCGTGTAATTATGGTCAGTAACTTGAATGAACGTTGATTCCCATTTGAATTCGACGTTCAAACATCATTCAGTGAAAAAGTCACTTTGGATACCGATAATAACTGCTTCTGACGAAACTACGTCATAGATCTATGAGGCTATGAGGTTTAAGTGAGAGTTTAAAAGAAAAAAAAAATAATAAAAAATGGAGCGACGTTCAAACATCATTCAGTGAAAAAGTAAAAAATATCTTTAGATACTGATAATAATTATAAAAAATCTCTTTGGATACTGATAATTGACGAAAACTGCGTTGCAGATCTATGGGACTAGGACGTTAAAGTGAGTGTTTAAAAGAAAAAAAGAAAAAATAATAAAAAGTTGAGCGACCTTTGACTTCTGGTAAAAGCACACAATTAATGCTCCCAACCACTCCAATGCCCTTCACGTCGATGCCCGTCACGTCGTGCCCCTGGAAACATCAAATACAACATCAAATCTTTAATGGATTTCGACGATTATGCTTTGATTGAAAGAATAATGAAATATAAAGGGAGTAACCAAAGAAATAGGTTAACAGATTTGGATTTCATTTGAAGTTGTACCTTTTGAAAACCTATCCTACATAACTTCGGTAATCAAATTCATGTTAACTTTTTTCCTTCCATTTTCCTTCAATTCCTTTATTAAATGAGGACATTTCTTTGTTAACCATGAAGGCATGATGGAAAACAAAAGGAAAATGTTAACACTTATGAATTTCAAGTAGACCCTTTGAAAACCTATCCCACATTCTCCATTGTTTTGCTTTGTTTTTTTTTTCTTTTTAACTTTGTGTTTTTGGTTATAATGTATTCCATCACCTTTGGTAATCCTCCAAGATATAGGACATCGGTGATCTAAAAAAAAAGGTGTCAATCTCCAGGAATTTGCATCAAATGCACTCAATATTCGACGTCAACTGTAGAAATTTTAAAATTTTTGAAGTTGTTTCCAGAATAGAAATTAGATAGCTCTGAATTCTAATGGTAGAAAACAACTCCAAGACCATCCAAATTTGACGTTCAAACATCATTCAGTGAAAAAGTTAATAAATCTCGTTTGTTTCAGATAAGAACAAATTCACCCATAACGTCCAAACCCTATAGTGTTGACGTTATATTGGATGGTTAAAAAGTAAAAATAAAAGAAGAATAAAAAATGCATGACCTTTGGCTTCTAGTTGAAGAAGACATCACATGGACTCAATATGTGACGTCAACTGTATAAATTTAATTTCTCTTGGAGTTGTTTCCACCATAGGAAATCAAATAGCTCTGAATCTAATGGTAGAAGACAAACCCAAGACAATTTAAAAAACGATTCATACATTGTAGAATGATGAAGTTGAACAACTTTTTTATATAATTATTTTAGATCCTAAAATTGTTTCAGCATTAAACATATTGTGAACCATATTTCTTTTTCCTAAGCACTTCCCTTTCAGTAAGATATGTTAACCATTTCTATAATATAAATAAAAACATTTTGTTAACTTGAACTTGAAAGGGCTCTTCATATGAAATGACGATGAATGAACCACTTTCAAGTTCGAGTTATCAAATTGGAATATGAAGAACATAAATGCTTAAAAATCTTAGGAAAAGAAAAAGCAAAGAAAATAAAAAACATGAATCCTAATATGTTCAATATGGAAACATGAGGCAAGGGATTATGTGAAATGCAAGTTATATTTATAGATGAACCGATGACATACATCGTGTAATAATGCTTAGTAACTGGCTGCCAACATGTCGTATGAACGTCAAAGTCCTACCAAGTTCGACGTTAAAACATCAATCATAGAAAAAGTAATATATGTCGTTTGATTAATAAAAAATTGACTTCCCACCCCCTAGAAATTGTGTTCTTTTCAATTACCGAGGTGAGATTTGGAGGGATCGAAGTTAAAAACTTTGATGTGCGCCTCTATATTTATATAATTCCACTTTCAATTTTGCTAAGTTAATATAATCGATTCTAAATAACAAATAATCGATTCAAAGCGTTATATATTAAGAAATGCAAATGAGCTTTTAATGATTATTTATGGTGACAACGTGGCTGAATATTGATCACACGTTTGTTAAATTATAAAAAAACATAGAAATAATGCATGAGAGAGTTCAAATTTGCTTTCCTAATAATGTTAATCATAGTATTTTTTTGATATCATAATCATTTATTCTAATAACTTATTATAACTGTTAAATTTTTCAAAGTAATTTATTTGAATGTGACCTAATTTTTGGTCTAACAGTTCGTTTGAATTTTTAACTTCATTGTGGAATTTTTAAATATGCAGATGAATAAAATAGTGATACATTGTCTATTGTCAAAAAATTGTTAACATATCATGGTCCTTAACAAAATTTTAATCGTGGTCGAATTCTACCTAATTTCAATCATGATCTGGCCTGACCGTCTCGACTATTTGCTTGGACTAGAGGTTGATAAGACAGGGATGGAGACGCCACAATCTAGGAAATAGATAAGTAAAGGAAGAATCGCCACAAATATGTTAATCTTTATAAGAATCAGAGTTCTAAACCAATAACCAAGAGATTCCTCTCTTAAAAATGCAAATGCATATTATGACTTCTAAAGTGGCTACATATGCCAGTCTGTCTCGACCTTTAGTGTGAAACACCCATCCCAGCATTCATTTTAGGGTCAACCAGTCTCGACTCTTAGTCAAACTTAACCTGCCTTAATCTTCGACCCAACCCATTCTATCTTAATTTTTCGCCGAGATCGGTGTGTCTTGACCTTTAATTCAGGACAAGTCTTGTACTTCTATACAACCTGACTATTCTCGATACCACAAGACAATAATCTATCTTAACCTTCACTTCATCACTCAACTTAATAATTTTTGAAATTTATAGTATTATTTTTAAAAATCACTTAAGTTCTTTTAGATACCTATCTTTATCATAAAATTAACAATCACCTAGAAAGAGTCATTGAATACTTGATTTATCTTTTTTTATCATATCTATCTTAATCATAAAACTTTTTATGGAGAGGAAAGAAATATAAGGTCGGGGATGTTGTTGAATCTAATAAAGAAAATTATTTATTAAGTTAAGTCTTTATATGAAAAAAAATTAGTTTGGATGTTAAAACAACATTCATTTCAAATAACTTTTAATAATATAACATTGTCTATTATGATTTTAATTATTCTAATGTATAACTAAAACTAAATTCTCATTATTATTATTATTATTATTATTATTATTATTATTATTATTATTATTTTCCATATGAAATTAAAATAATAATTTAAAGAAATAAAGTTTTATTCTCTTTAAATTTCACCGACAAATCTTTGACCTGCCTTAATCTTCGACCCAACCCATTCTGTCTTAATTTTCCCCAGATCGGTTTGTCTTGACCTTTAATCCACGACAAGTCTCGGACTTCGATACACCTTGACTATTCTTGATACATGCTGTCTCTTCTCGATCTTTGGCTTGGTTTGATGCATCTTAGTTGTTTGTCTCAATCTTGTTTTCTAACTGACATATCTTATTTTTTGTCCATAATAATCTCTCCTAACCTTCAGTTTATCACTCAACTTAATTTTTATTTATATTTAAAGTATTATTTTTTAAAAATCATCATTAAAATCTTTTAGTATAATCATACTTGTCTTTATCCTAAAATTAACACACACCTAGAAAGAGACATTGAAGACTTGATTTATGTTTGATCATACCTATCTTAATCATAAAACTTTTAAAAGGAGAGGAAAGAAATATAATGTGTGGGAATGTTGTTGAATCTAATAAAAAAATTATTTATGGTGTAGACTATTTTTCATTTTTTATATGAAAAAAGTTAGTTCAGATGTTAAAAACACGTTCATTTCACATAACTTATAAAATATAATAATATAATAATATTTATTATGATTTTAAGTATTGTGATCTATAACTAAATAAAAATATAATTATGATAATAATATTTATTACAAGATAAATTTACACAAATAATTAAAATAAAAATATAAAAAAAATAAATTTTATCTTAATATTGACGTGTGGGGAGGTTATGGGCGGGAGGAAGAAAAATAAAACAAGAGGTTATGGGCGGGAGGCAAAAAAATAAAATGTCGAATATCTGTAATATTCGACGTCATAATAAAGATTCTGATGATGAAGACTCAATGGAATCTTCTTGATAATAATAGGGACTACTTTTCTATGTCCAATGGGTTTGGAATACCAAAAGATACATGCATGTCCCAATGACTGTGTATTGTATAGAGATCAATATTCTTCAATGAAGGTGTGTTCGACGTGTGGTTCGTCACGATTTAAGAAGAAACTTGATGGAAATAACGATGAACAGAATGAAGGTCCACCGGCTAAGGTCATGTGGCATTTACCTATAGTACCTAGGTGGAAACGATTGTTTTTTGTTAAAGAAGATGCGAAGAATCTTATGTGGCACATTAATGGAAGAAATTGTGATAATCTTCTTCGACACCCAGCTGATTCCCCACAATGGAAGAACATTGATGCCACATTTCCCGAATATAGTGTAGAGCTAAGAAACTTAAGACTTGCATTTTCTACCGATGGTATGAATCCTTATGGCAACTTAAGTAGCAAACATAGTTCATGGCCAGTTATTTTGATGATTTACAATCTATCTCCTATGTTGTGCATGAAGAGAAAATACATGATGTTGTCTATGATGATATCGGGTCCTAGACAACCTGAAAATGACATTGATGTTTATCTAAAACCTTTAATTGACGATTTAAAAATGTTGTGGGAAGAGGGCGTCGAGGTCTTCGATTCATATTCAGAAGAAACTTATGTTTGCGTGCAATGTTGTTTTGCACCATAAATGATTTCCCAACATATGGGAACTTGAGTGGTTACAGTGTTAAAGGCCATTTTGCATGTCCGATTTGTGAAGAAAATACTAGTTATCTTCAACTGAAGCATGTGCAGAAAACTGTGTACACAAGACACCGAAGATTCCTTCCTCGAAATCACCCTTATCGTAGATTGAAAAAAGTGTTTAATGGAAGTCCTGAAGATGACGTAATGTGCAGACCACGTAATGGGGAAGAAGTATACAACCAGGTGAGGAACATTGATGTTGTCTTCGGAAAACATATAAAAAAGACCGTTGAGAAAAACATTTGGAAAAAGCGGTCAATATTCTTTAATCTTCCATATTGGTGTAAACTTGATGTGCGACATTGCGTAGACGTGATGCATGTTGAAAAAAATGTATGTGATAGTGTTGTTGGGACTTTTCTAAACGTTAAAGGAAAAACAAAAGATGGAGTGAAAGCATGACAAGACTTGGTTAACATGGGAATCCGTTCTGAGTTACATCCGTAATTCATAGGAAGACGCACCTATCTTCCTCCAACTTGTCACACTCTTTCAAAAAAAGAAAAACAATTTTTTTGTTAATGTTTACATAGTTTGATGGTTCCACAAGGTTATTCGTCGAATATTAGTAGCCTTGTTTCTATGAAAGATTTAAAGTTAGTTGGTTTAAAGTCTCACGATTGTCATGTCTTAATGCAACAAATTTTACCAGTAGCTATTCGATCCATATTACCTGCCTCTGTTTGAGGTATTCTCACACATTTGAGTTTGTTTTTCAATGCCATTTGCAAGAAAGTTGTTGATCCTCGACAGTTAGATGATTTGCTAAATGAGGCCATCAGACTTTTGTGCCAATTGGAAATGTATTTCTCACCCTCATTTTTTGATATCATGGTTCATTTGATTGTCCATCTTGTGAGAGAAATTCGAATATGTGGGCCGGTTTTCTTGAGGTGGATGTACCTGGTTGAAAGATACATGAAGATCTTAAAGGGATATGTTAAGAATCAATTGAGACTGGAAGCTTCGATTATAGAGCGCTACATTGTAGAGGAAGCCATTGAATTCTACTCAAGTTATATGCCAAGTTGTGAACCAATAAGACTTCCAAAGAGTGGAAAGGGAGTTCGAGGAGTAAGGATTGAAAGGGTTAGTGGAAAAGAAGTTAATCAAGCTCATTTGTACATTTTAAACAACACAGAGGATGTTATTCCTTACATTTCACAACACATTGACGAAATTAAGTCAGCACATCCACGTATGAGTGAAGAGTGAACACTTAATGAACATAACAAATCCTTTTTAGCTTGGTTTAAGAAAAAGATTTATGCCACTCCAAATGTTTCTGAAAATCTATTGAGACTAGCTCGTGGACCCAACACTGATGTGATCACTTTCGGTGGCTATTAAATAAACAATTACTTGTTCTATTCAAAGGAGGAAGACGATAAAAGTAGAGTTCAAAATAGTGGAGTTACCTTACAAGCTGAGGCTGTACACTTTTCCAGTTCCAAGGATAAGAATCCAATTACAGCATCAATCAGTTATTTTGGAATAATACAAGAAATTTGAGAAATTGATTATTTCACTTTTAGAGTTCCAATTTTCAAGTGTAAATGGGTTGATAGTAAATTTAGTGTTGTGACAGAAGACCTCAGATTCACTTTGGTGGATCTTAACAAAATGAGTTACACGGATGAACCATTTATTATGGCTATTCAAGCAAGATAAATATTCTATGTCACTGACCTAGTAATCATAAATGGTCAGTGGTATTGGAAGGCAGAGCCATGCACCCAACTGATGATGAAGACTCTCTAGATATACTTGAGACAAGCTCCTTCTCATCGAGAACCATTGAAAATAAGGTTGATGATGTACCCCATTAAATACATGCAACTCGATGTGATCACAACGAAGACATATGGGAGAAATAGGTAAGCATTACATTCATTCTTATCAATTCATTATGATATTAATATATTAGCTTATGTTTCTAATGTTTCAAATGTTTGAAATTTGTTTAGAGTTCTGACTAGGACCAGAGGACAAGAAATTGATATTATATAAGGTTGGATTTCGTTGATCTATAACCTTTAATTTATAAGTCAAATTTAAACCATTACTTTTGACTAAGTTCTTTCACATGTTTAGTGTAATAAGCAGAATGATTCCTAGGCATGTGGCTACATCATGTCATGATAAAGGCAATCATCTGAGCAGAAATCAGAGGAGATTGGACTGAGGTAGAAATTTACATTTGAAAATCTTACAAATATCAATAAACTTTTGACATTAAAATGAATATAATTGTAAAATTTCCTTGAATTTGCAGCGGTTCAACACTACCTCTTCATTGCCCAATGCAGTAATACAAACGATAAGAGAGGAATGGACATAATATTTGAATAAACATTATAAATAGGTTTAGGTTTTGCCTTTCATGATAGTAGCATTTGCTTAGCTTTTAGTTTTACTTGTGCAGCTTTTAATCTGTGAATAGATGTATACTGTGAATAGATGAATGGAATATGGTTCTTTTAAGTTTTGATGATAGGATTAACGTCTTTTAATTTTACTATTTAATTGGAATTGATGAATTGATGATAGCATGGTTTAAATTAATTAATTCTGTGCATTTATGAATTGGAAAATTGGTTTATGTATTTCTAGTTTGGTTAAATGAGCTAAAACGAACCGAATTTAAAAAAAAAAACACCGAAGGTAATGTCAAGTTATACACTGTTCGACGTTAATATATGTATCTTAACGTCGAACAAGGCGATGAGTGACGTTCATATAATTCAGTGGATAACGATAATAATACAACGCTGGGCGAGGATCTCTAGGGCTTAGCGATAGTAACGTCCACTGTCAACATGTTCGACATCAACCTTACATCATTCACCTTATAATCGACGTCAAATATTCCTTCAAATATAAATATTTATTCAAAAATTGACGTCAACAATCTTCTACCTCGACGTCAACATTACGTCACTTCCCCAAACATGTGACGAGAAATCTTACTTTAAAAATAAATATTTATTCAAATATTTGACGTCACACTTTATTCTATTGGACGTATCGTAACGTTGATCTACATATAAGACGTTAACTTTACGTCAAATACCTATGTATTCGACGTAAAGGAGTTCGAGTAACGTCACCCGATAATATTCGACGTAAAATTTACGTCTCCGGCTATAACGTTGTAATGAAATGCATCGTTAAAGGCCAAAAATAACTGACGTAATAGGATGTTTTTGTACCAGTGGAAACACCACAATCTCTTGATTGCAAAACAAAACCAGTGTGATAAAGGTTGAATATACCATTATCTGTGATTCAATTTTGATACTAAATGCACCCTCTTTGACTTAGAAACTTGCTTTAACTCATGTTTTAGCTTTAGTTTTATGAATAAGAGAATTTAGGTTATACTTAATAATTTAACACTAAATTCCCTTAATTTTGTAGGTTATTGGTATGATTTGGAAGAGGAGCAAAAATATGAAGGAGTTGGAAACCAAGGAGCAAGCATAACTGCAAAAAAGAGGAAAAAATGCATGTAGAAAAGTAGGGCCGAGGGCCCTTGTTAGGGGCCCTGAGTGTTGGAAAACAAGTAGGCTTCTTTTTACACCAAGAGGGGGGTGAATTAGTGGGTTTTCAAAATCAGAGTCTTTTCGCAATCTTTAAATCAAAGTATAAAACTTTACAAACTTTCTTGAATTGCAAGTAATGAAAATTCGTGTGCAGCGGAAAAACGTAGTTGACTGCGCAGATAATAAAGTCAACTGTAATTAAAAGAGCAAGGATAAAGAAAATCAAACACTGGATTTTATACTGGTTCGGCCTCAATGCCTACATCCAGTGTCCTTCCTGTACCCGGAAGAAAATGCACTATAATGGTCAAGGTTTTTACAACAAGGCTTTTATAGAAGACCTCCACGTCAAAATTTAAAACACCTCTCTAACCCTCTAACCAAAATATAGGCAAACACACACAACAAGACTTGTAGCAAGATGTCCCCTCTCCTGCAATCTGCCAACCACTTTGAAAAATCCTCAAAGTGAAGCAGACTCCATGAGTCTATCCCCTGTAATCACAATAGGTCACAACAACAATCACCAATGGATGCTAACAAGAATCTTGATCAATCCAGAAAACACCCCAATGTGCAGATATGTGATCAAGCAATGAGTGCGCAGTCAGTCTCCCTTTGAATCTCCTGCAAGAAAGATCACCACCATCTTCTTCGAGAATTCTTGGAGCTCTATAATCTCCGAGAAACAATCTGAAACAGGATATGAAAATATTAAATCAACAAATGTCCAAAAGTCTCTGAATAACTTCAGATAACATCTATTTATAGATTTTTGTTAATCAGACGCTCTCTTAGTTGAATATGCTACTAACTCAGTCGACTAGGTTATGACATTTATAATAGATTAGTCAATCTAGAAGCATACAGTCAAACAAAATAAATTCTCATTCAATACAATTGACTTATATTCAATGCTCAACTAACTTTTAAAAATATAGTCGTTAATGTTCATGAGCATTAACAGAATTTCAAAGCAAACAACTAATACAGTCGAATGCGTGGCGCACACAGTTGACTTCGACATGTCAAAGCATTTTGAAATTCTTTCCTTCACAAAATCTCACATAACACTATTTCTGAAAATCTGTACAAAGACTTTAGTGTTGGAAAACAGGTAGGCTTCTTTTTACACCAAGAGGGGGGTTGTTAACACCTTGGCAAGTGTACCAGATCGTATCAAGTAATAAATAGATGGTAAGTCCGAATATCGTTTCCCAAGGGACTCTTAGGCCTAGACGTTCATGTGAATTGATTTCATAAAACTTGATAAAGATTGAATTTAGAGTTTGTAATGCAAAACGAAAATAAACATGCAAATGCAAAGTTTGATCAATTGACAGATAAAGATATGGATTAATGAAGTTGCTGGGGTTTACGGGTTCATCCTAATCCACCCTCCTATATCTACTATTCTTATTAAATCCAACTTTATTATCAATGTTCATGCAACTTTCTAATTTACTCTAAACCCGATCTCTCGACGAAGAGACCTATCACCAATTACTAGTTTACTATTCCTAGTCTCTAGTAATTACTAACGCATTAATGACATAAGGTTAAAGAAATTGACCGTCCTATTCCTATTCCTAGGTAATATTTCATAATCAAGAGAATTCTTCTCAGTTCTAGATTTCCCCGTATGTTCCCATATCGACAAAATCAATGATCATGACACTGAATGAGTTAAACAATGCAAGCTCTAATCTCAGAGAAGAAAACCCAAACTATTGATAATAAAAGTATATGAATAAAATAAGAACTTTGATATAAGAGAGTTTCAAAAGGATTACATCGTTCCACAACAACAAAGGGTTTAGTTCACCATTGTCATGGTGAAACTAGATGAATTGAATGGAAAATATGAAAGAGATAACCCTAGAATTGAAAGATTGGAGCTTTCGCATCCAAAATCCGCCTCCAAGGAGTGAAGAGAGTGTTATGCCGTCTTTCTCTGCCAAAAGATAACCTTAATAGGTCTTACAAATCTATTTATAAGCTGTGAAAAATTATAGAAAATAGGCCCAAGCCCAACTACTTTAGAGCAATGAACTTCTTTTCTTCAATCTCCTCTTCATCCTTCAATCTACCAAGTTCCAATTCATGTTCACGTAGCTTGCCAAACAAGGTAGCCATTTCATCATTGTAAGATCTTTGGATTCAGAGATTGCTGTGACTTTTGGTTGCCAATTTCTGTTCAGACATTTCAGAATCTTGATGTTGATTTCTTCTTTAACAAACACCTTCCCGAGAGCCATGAGATGATTTACAATATGAGTTAATCTTTTCTGTACATCATAGATGGTTTCTCCAGCTTTCATTCTAAACATCTCATACTCTTGTATCAAGGAGTTCTTTCTTACTCTCTTTACTTCATCCGTGCCTTCATGAGTTACCTCTAAGACATCCCACATTCCTTTGCAGATTTGCATTGAGATATCCTGAAAAATTCATCAACAGTTAGTGAAGAGGCAATAATATTTCTAGCTTTAATATCATACTGAGCTTTTGTATTTTCATCAGCAGTCCACTCAGTAAAAGGTTTTAAAATAGTTTTATCATCAACAATTTTGGTAGGCACAAATGGATGATAATAGTTGGAAATCCGTTATTTTTATACATTAATTTGATATCAAAACACAACCTCTATGGCTTAGAATGAGCTTAGAATCATGCAAAATACCTTAGTTTGGGTTCAAGAGAGATAAAAGTGGTTTTAGAGATATTATGCTTGTTTTTACATTGTTTTGGCAAAATTTCATGTGAATTGAATGATGGACATATAAAGAAGCAAGGACTTAGAATCAAGAAAGGACGAGAAAAGGTGGAAAAGAGAAGTCACATCCATCGTCCAGCGTCAATTCAGCGTTGAGCGTTGGAGTCGCACACCGTTGAGCGTCCTGCGTGACCACCGCTGGGCGGTTGTGAGTGCTGAGCGCTTAAATGATGGGCCTTAGGCTGAATTTCTGTTATTTTTTTGCGTTATAAATAGACCCAGTGCGACTCTTAGGGTAATCTTTTGGCAAACAGAGACGTCATAGCAGCTTCTTCACTCCTTGGGCTTTTGTATTATCAATAGTTTGAGTTTTCTTTTCTGCAGATAGAGCTTGCATCATTTAACTCATTTGGTGTCATGATCTTTGATTTTGTTGATACGACGACGTACGGGGAAATCT
Organism: Vigna reflexopilosa; assembly: GCA_027742785.1. Classification (NCBI taxonomy): domain Eukaryota; kingdom Viridiplantae; phylum Streptophyta; class Magnoliopsida; order Fabales; family Fabaceae; genus Vigna; species Vigna reflexopilosa. Next base: position 13,729,472 of record CM050926.1, read on the forward strand.
AGAACTGTTAAGAATTCTCTTGATTATGCAATACTACCTAGCGATAGGAGTAGGACGGTCAATTTCTTTTAAGCTTCTGTGATTAATGCATTAGTAATTACTAGGGAGACTAGCAATAATAAACTAGTAATTATGGTAATAGGCTCTTTTCGCCGAGCGATCGGGTTTAGAGTAAATTAGAAAGTTGCATGACATTGATAATAAAGCGAATTTAATAAAAAAAGTAAATATAAGGGAGTGGATTACGATGAATTTGTAAATCCCAACAACTCCATTCATCCATAGTTTCATTTGCCAATTGATTCAAGTTTTGCATTTTGCGTGTTTAATTTTATCTTTGCATCAAAATACCAAATTATTCTTCTTTCAAGTCTTATTCGATCAAATCACATAACGTCTAGGCCACTGAGTCCTTTGGGAAAACGATACTTGAACTTACCATTTTATTATTACTTGATATGATCTGGTACACTTGTCAGGGGTTTAACAAGTTTTTGGCGCCGTTGGCGGGGACTCTACGGTTTAACTTTCTAGTAGTGTGATTTGATTAAATCTGACTTGATTTTATGTTTGTTTTTTTTTTGTTCTAATAAATGTTTTCTAGGGTTTTGTGCCTAATGTTTGCAGGATGCAGTGCGGACAAGAATTTGACTATATGGGCACTCAATTCTATCAAGATGATCTCAACCACTGGGGAAACCTCATTCAAGCATAAACCTAAGTCAATATGGGCAAGCTGTCGTACAAATTAAGACAACGTTACAACAACTATGACAGCAACAACTCTCTTTACAAGCAGAAACGTGGGAGGACGATCAACAACTATGGCAATTGGTATCTGCTTTGACTGAGAAAATCAACAGGTTGGAGGAGATGTGGGCACGAATTATGAAAATTTTCATCTCCGATCAAGAAAAAAGGGAAGCGGCATTCAAAAGGATGGAGATGCAAATTCGTCACTTAAATGAGATTTTGGATTCTAGGGTTAATACTGAAGTTAACCCTAAAGAGGAATGTCAAGCCACTATCTCTAAAAGTGATAAGGTTGTTGATGAGGAGAAGATAGAGGACAAAAAAATGGAGAAAAAGGAGGAGAAAATAGAGGAAGAAAAGATAGAGATAGATGAGGAGAATATAAATCTCCTTTCTAACCCTTAACCAAAATATAGCTGCAAAACAACACAACCAGACTTGCAGCAAGAATCCCCTTTTCTGCAATCTGCAACACCATTTTGAACAATCCTCAAAGTGCACCAGACTCCACGAGTGTATCCCCTATAGTCACAACAGGTACACGCAGCAAGCTTCAAGGATGCCAAGCCAGAAAAAATTCTTGATCAAACCAGAAACACCTTCAATGTGCAGAATGTGATCAAGCAATGTGTGCGCAGTCAGTCTCCCTTTGAATCCCTTTCAAGAAAGATCACCACCATCTTCTTGGAGAATTCTTGGAGCACTAAGATCAGAGATATCAATCTGAAACAGAAATGAAATTGTCAGTTCATCAAAAGTCTCTAAACATCTTCGTGTTCAGCCAATTTATAGATTTCTGTTTAACAGACATTCTCTGAGTCGAATAAGCTACTAATACAGTCGACTGATTTATGACATATATAACAGTTCAGTCAAACAAGTAGCATAAAGTCAACCAAAATAAAAACACATTTAATACAGTGACCAAACATTCAATGCTCAACTAACTTTTGAAAATATAGCCGTTATAGTGCAAGAGCATAACAAAATTTCAAAGCGGACAACAGATACAGTCGAATATGTGGCGCACATAGTCGACTTCGACAAATAAGAACATTTTGAAATTCTTTCCTTCTCAAAATCTCACAGAGCACTATTTCTCAAAATTTGTACAAAGACTTTAGCATAGTCGAATCAATTAATGATGGAGTCGACTTTATTACAGCTTTGTCTCACAATTATAAGTTCATAAAAGTGCTTGTGGTTTTCGTGCATAAAACCATGTGCAATGCATCTAGAAATGATGTAACAAGTACAAGCTTAATATGTATGCATTCACACAACAATACAACACATAAACATGTTCAACAGATATATCAAACATTCAGCATAAGAACATGTAACACCACAACAACATATGTGTGTTATTAAGCAATGTGTTGTCATCATCAAAAATCAGAGTGATATAGATATTGTGTTCTCAGCAATGTGTTGCACAACCATGATTAATAACCAACCATGTTTGTACAATCAAATGCAAAACAGAGTAACAAAAGATATAACACAGTTCAAATACTCTACATGCAGCATATCCAGACAGCAAAATATCAAGCAGAATATGAGACAGAAAAACATTCTCCCCCTTTCATAAAGCTTTTCATAAATTCTCTCCCCCTTTGTGCATTAACAAAAAAGTAGTGCTCTAGATATATATGCTGATTATTCCAAACAAAGATGCATCAATAAAAAAGTGTGCAAATATATGAAATGCAATGATGCTCTCCCAAATGGGTAACACTAACTCAAGATGTGTTTCAAAAAAATTAATTGAAGAGTTGGAAAGAAGAAAAGAGGAAGGTGAAAAATTTGTACAAAATACTTTTGGAACAAAGAAAGAAAACTTAGTAAAAGGAGAAAAGTAGAAGGATTGAAAAACTCCCCTGTCATGGCGTGGATTTATTTGAATGATGGGAGTGGATGGTACCTTCAGTGACACTTCCTTTGTGACTAAGACTTTGTCCTTCTCCATTTCTCTCACAAGTTGTTCTTTTTCTTTCTTTTCTATTTCCTCTCTTTCTTTTCTCTCAGTCTTTTCTTTTACTCCCTCCTCTCTTTCTTTTCTTTCTTCATTTACTCTCTCCTTTTTTCTATCTTGAATGTCCTCAGTGAAACAATTAAGAATGACATTCTCTATTTCTTCACTTGATGAGGAAGATGAGTTATAAATTGGTGAAGGTAAGGAAGAGGTAGACTCATTAGTGACAATGGCTTCATCATCAATGCATGTTGCCTTTTTATTGGGGCAGGCAGACGCTATATGACCATGTCCTAAGCATTTAAGACATTTAATGTGACTTGGTCTAGAAGGAGATTGAGGTGGGGAGGAGGAATGGTTAGAAGGAGAATGAGGACAAGATTTGTTAGTGGGCTCCTTAGAAACATCCTTGTTTTTATCCTTTAGTGATGAGGATTTGTAGAAAACATCTCTTGAAGATTTGGAAAATTTGTTGTGACAAGCTTCTTTTTTCAAGAGTTTCTTCTCTACTTTCATGGCTCTATGAACCACTACATCTAAAGTCTCATCATCATGGAATTCAATTCTATCTTGGATGTTGCTATTAAGTCCACTAACAAATCTAACTATTTTTGAATGATCATTTTCTTTAAGGTTAGTACGATGTAGGAGCACTTCGAGCTTGCGAGCATACTCCTCCACACTTCGTCTATCTTGAGTAAGTCGTTGGAGCTCAATCAAGAGGTCCCTATGGTAGTATGGAGATACTAAACGTTCGTACAAAATGTCCCTGAAATGTTCCCATGTACTCGCGGGTGAGGCCATGGTTAAGTATCTCCTACGTAGCCATTGTTTGGCGTATCCCTCTAAAGCTAAACAAACTAACTTTACACGCAAAGTTCCATCTACACTATACAAATCAAAAATTTGATCTACTTTAGCTATCCAATCTAGAAAAATAGACGGCTCAGCTTCCCCTATGAAATTAGGCAAGTTCAACTTTGGTAGTGCAAGGCCTTGGTCCATAGCTGTATCTTCTTGATGCTTCTTTGACGAGGGAAGGTATACATTTACGGTTCTAGCTTTTTGCTTCTTCTTGGAAGAACCATGATCATGACCATGAGGTCGCTCCCCTTTTGCTTTCGCGTCCTTGTCCAGCCGTTTACTAATAGAGTCAAGTTGATGTTGCATTTGTTGAAAAGCCTTCATCAAGTCAAACTTGCTAGAAGCACTTCCATGATGGCTAGCTCTATTGGAAGATGACTGGTTTGAACCTGCCGACATGTTTAAAAGTAAACAGAAACAAAAAACTAACAAAGAAAACTTGTTAGCACAACAGCACACACTCCAAACAACAGCAAAATTAAAGGAAAAAAGAAACAAGGTTCACTCATGGCAGCACCAAAAATTTAGGCTCAAGACTCACGGTTTTATGGTGAAAGAAAAAAATAAGAACACTCCTTCACATGCACTCTTCTTTCAAAATAGTAATGTGTCTCAAAAGTCCAAATTTAAGAGTACCAATTCAAGGCTAAAGCAAGTAGAAAGATGTAAGCCCAACCTCAACACAAAAGGAGACCAAACCAAGACAACATACTTTAGAAGCCAAAAAAATGGATGAAAACAGCAAGACAGATGGTGAAAATAGAACCTAAAAAATCAAGAAACTTGGCACAAAACAACGTGGCAGCAATCTAAAGATTTAGAAGAGACAAAACAGCGAGAAAATGGAGTCAAAACAGTGGCACAAATTGAACAAGACAGCAATCAAAATTTACACAACTAAGAAGCAAAATCACACCAGCATGCTAGGCATATATGAAGAGTAAGATCTAATTAATGTTGGAAATAATTTGGAAAACCTCAAACTTATAAATTCTGCTTGTTTTGATATAAAAGAGGATTTTATAGAAGCTATCAAACACACCAAACAATGATAAAGCTCTCGGGCAAGCACATCAAACAGCAACCAGATTTATTTGAATTTTTTTTATACAGCAAGCGGATTTGGTAAAAAAAAGTGTCTCGGCCAATGAGGATTGAATGAAGAAAATGTGTTTGATTGAAAGCACAATTGTAGTTTTTTACTGCCTCTATGGATACAGAACAAATAAGCAAGGTTCACACACTTAAATCCAAAGATGATCAAACTCAATTCAGCATACAAAGCATGGAGATGGAAAAAATTTCTTAGCTATGCAATTTCAGAAATTTTGTTACTAGAAAACTCCTAAAGAGGAACAAACATATGACTCAAAGCAAAGCTAACAAGCAAGAAAGGACATATACAATCCATCCAAGATAAAGAATTAAAGCAGGAACAGGTATACAAAAGGAAATAGGACACCTACTTGTTGAAGACCTCCAATAGCATTGTTCCTGTTTGAAGAAGAATTGCTTGCACAAGCCTCTGGACAGCCACGGTTTAACACCTCCAAGCCTTGATTTGAAGCTTTGATTCCCTTCTCAAGAGTGTGTGGGTGTTATAGCACGGTCCAAGGAGGAATTCTAGCAGCGAAAGTTACCAAACAGCAAACAACAATGCAAACAGTTTTAGAAATACTTCAACAGCAGATTACTGGAGGAACATAATGGAGAAAACAAATTATTGCTAATAGTACAGAGCGAATTGACACAAATTAAAAAGTAGACATGAAAGTAGACATGCAGATGAAACTTTTAAAAAAATTTGCATGCAAAACGGATAAGAAATAAAGCTAAACTGGATCAAACAAGATGGCACAAAAATCACGCACTCGCTGGGCGAGAAAAAAATGGCTAAGCGAATTTTGCTGAAATAAAAGCACTACTTCTACTCTACCATGCAATTCCTAAAAGATCAAAACTAAAGGTTCATGATACCACATGATGGGGAAGTGCATACCTAGAGAGAGTATACTAAATGACATACAAAAGAATGGAAAGGAATAAAAAGCGGAAAAGACTAGGGAAGAGGAAACTTATGACTTGTAGACACGCCACTTGAAGAAGGGTCCAAGATAAGTGTTTAAGAAGGACCGCCACTCGCTTTGCGCAAGATAAGGTCTGCCCAAAATGGACTAAAGAGAAAGAAAACTATCTCTAAGAGGAATGCAAATTTGCAATTCAACTCAAGAATTCAATTCATTCAAAAGGTGTTTAGAAAGGATACCCCCTAGGCTTCTTATATAGCTTTTGGAGTAAGTTTGGTGAAGAGTTTCAAGCAATTTGGGACTTGGAAGGCTCCAGCAGCTACAGCACGTCCCAAGGTGCTTGGAGTCCCACATTGCCTAATTCTCTCGTTCCAAAAGGGTTTATAAGCCACCTAGCTCTCCTAAAGTTCAAAAAATGAAAACTAGTTATGCTTCCTTGCGCTACAAGCTAAGATGCCTACTTACTCTTCTTTTCTTTTAAGATCGAGCCATGAGAAGTCTCACATTGCTTGTGCTAAAAGGAAAAGAAGAGTTTATAAGCGTTTATTCAACTAGAAATAACGAAAAGAAACAAAGAGGCAAATACAAGCCTATGAAACTTATTCTACTCTTTTTATGATCTTTTGTCACTCTGAAAACTCTTCATTGTTGCCCCATCTATGATCATATCAGCTAACAAGAAAAATTGGTTTTTCTAGATCACAAAATCCTTGAGTTAAGAGAGTTATTCAAAAATTTACCATTCAAGTACAAACTCTCTTTAATATCCAATCTCTTATTCCCAACTTTCCCCCTTTTTGCATTGAGCTTTTCTTTCTTTCATTCTATCTTTTCTATCTTTTTCATACTTTTCTCAACACTTTATCTCAATGCTCATCACTTCTTTTTCAACTTTCCCAACAGCCCCAAACTTGAACCTTTATCAATACCACACAATAATTCTCAGCTTAACTCAAGGTAAAGATTTTCAAAAAGGGTTTTCAATTCTGTTTAAGACTTAGGTTCAAAAATGGTAGAACACATTATGCTCTTTTTCTTTGGGACTAAACTTTATGAATTGGGTAAGAAAAGGGCTAATAAAAAATGGCCTTGACCATATGACACATTCATGCAAGTGATTTAATCATAGAAACCTGGGCAAAGTCATTCATGCTTTCAAACTAATAGCAATGATTCAATCAAAAAATCTGGAGTTCAAAACATTACATATGCTAATTTCAAGTTCCAATACATAGATACACATCCTGCCCAGTATCACAATCACAATCATATCATCACGCATCTGTTCACACATATTGTGAACCACCACCTGTATATAGCGTCTCATATATCATCTCAACATCAATCAATATAAAAGCATCATCAAGCACACTTATCAAATCATCAATAACCCATTGCATCAGACATAAGTTTTAAACCAAGTGCATCAACACCTATTCTAAAAACAAAAGCAAATAAAGCATAAATTAAAAAGATAGGGTTAGAAAACTGGGTTGCCTCCCAGGTAGCGCTTGTTTAACGTCACGAGCCTGACCCAATAATCCTCTAGCATCCTTCAGTAGATGCACATCTTTCTCATTAGCACCCATCAATAGATGCTAATCTTTCTCATCTTCATCAGCGTTCATCAGTAAATGTTGTCAATGACACCCATCAATAGATGCCTAATCACATAGCAGCCTTCAGTAAATGCTTAATCACATAACATCCTTCAGTGGATGGTATTATTCCTCATCCTTATCATGGCAACATCCATCAGTAGATGTTGTAACAACATCCATCAGTAGATGCTTTCATTCGTCATCCTCATCATAACAACATCCATCAGTAAATGTCGTTATTTGAGTCCTCCTAGCATCCATCAGTAGATGATATCATCACTATCACACTACTGCAAAAACAGCATATAACGTCACGCGTTTAACGTCGAACTACTCAATAGCCAACGCTAAAAATGATCGGTGGTATTTTTGTAAATAAATGCAATTATTAAATGTCGTTTATAATTGTAATTCGACGTAAAAGAATATAAAACGTCGAATGCCCCAGCGTTAGACGTTAAAAGGTTAGTGAATTCAAAAAAAATTTGAGCGGGAGATTGAAAATTCATTCACTTTAACTTAGCGTGTAAGACCCTTTTCTCTGCTCAAACTTTTTTCGAACGAAGTTTGACGACCATCACATGTAATCTTTCTTTCATTTGATACAAATGCATGTTAATTAACTACTTTAGGTATGATTTTCGTTTGTTTTCACCGATTATTTTCTTGTTCTTGTCCTCATAGGTGCATTCTGCTTTCTCTCTCACTGGTGGCAACACTTTATTCCGATGAACCCAGGTTAGTTTTTGTTTTCGTTTTTGTTTTCTTTTTGAAGAACTTATTTGTTGATAACTTGTTTTTTATTTTTATTTTTGAACTTGTTTGATGTTGTTGTTGTTTGGTTGAACTTGTTTGTTGTTATTGTTTGATGTTTGATTGAACTTCTTTGTTGTTTGTTATTGTTCTTTGATTGATCCTATATTACTGTTCATAGTTCATGCTTTATAAAATACCAAAAACTGAAAATTGTTGTTTTTTCCGCTTTTCAAGTCTCGTAGAACTGTAAAAAAGGATCACAATTATTTAAAAAAAATGATTAATGGCGTATATTGACAAAATTCAACGTTATTTAACGTCGCATATTGACAAAATTTGACATTAAATAACGTCGTATATTTACAAAATTGGATGTTAAATTAACATCGAATTTTTTAAATTCGATGTCAATTTAACGTCTCCTGTTATGACGTCGTTCTCAAATTCGACGTGAAAGGCCAAAAATATTCGACGTTATAGGCTATTTTTATACTAGTGTCATCAGAAGCAGCATATAGCCTAAAAAAAACTCAAACACACAAAGAAAAATCAAATCCAAACCACACAGATAATCAATTAAAAAGAAAAAATCATAAATTGGGTTGCTTCCCAGCAAGCACTCTTTTAACGTCATTAGCTTGACCCAATAGAGCTCTTTCTAGCACCCATCAGTAGGTGCAAACCTTACCATCACCCATGAGTAGGTGTACTTTCCTGGTATCCTTCAGTAGATACTCAATAATCTAACATCCCTCAGTAAATGGTGGTTCTCTTTCCTGGATATTCTTTTCTTTTCTTCTTTTTGTTGAATCTCTTCAGGAATTCGATAAAACCAAGAACCTGTTTCCATGTCTCAATCATAGGAACTTTAATCTCCAATTTGTTGCAAATTTCCATAAAGCACTTAAATTCCTTTTCCTTCCTATGATACTTCTTTGGATGAGGAAGGGGTTTTTCATATGATCTTTTCTTTTTTTTTCTCTCTTCCTCTTTTTCTTACTTTTCTTCTCTCTCAATTTTCTCTTTTTCTTTTCTCTTACTTTCTTCTTTTTTTCACACACTTTCTCTTTTTTTCTTTTCTCTCAACCACTTCTTTTTCTTTCTCTTCATCTTTATCTTTCTCACTCAACCTTTCTGTTTCTTTTTCCTCTATCTTTTCCTCATCTCCCTCTATCTTTTCCTCATCAATAACCTTGTCACTTCTAGTGATAGTAGCTTGACATTCCTCCCTAGGGTTAACTTCAGTATCAACCCTAGACTCGTCCAGTTTCTCAATTAAGTGACTAATCTGCATCTCAATCCTTTTGGATGTTGGTTCAAAGTTATTCTAAGAGGACACGACATTTTGCATACATTGTTGAAAGGCGTCTTCCAACTTTGCCATTGATAGCGAGTGTTGTTGATGCCATTGACTTTGATCCATGCTTGAATGAGGTTCCCACTAGTGGTTGAGATCACCTTGGTAGAATTGAGTGCCCATATAGTTAAACTCTTGTCCAAATTGCATCCTGCAAACATTAGGCACAAAACCCTAGAAAACATTTATTAGAACAAAATAAAAAAAATCAAGTCAAAGTTAATCAATAATCACACGAATAGAATAGTTAAACCACGAGTCCCCGGCAACGGCGCCAAAAACTGATTAAGGCTCCGACAAGCGTACCGAATCATATCAAGTAATATAAACTGTAAGACCGAGTATCGTTTTCCCTAGAGACTCATTGGAATGGACTGTCATTTGATTTGTTGATTATTTAAGATTTGAGACACGAAATTTGGGTTTTTGAATGCAAAATAGAAAATAAACATGCATGCAAAGGTTGATCAATTTACCAAGAAAATACGAAGGTGAATATATGGATGAATTATGTTGTTGGGGTTTCCGACTTTATCCTATCCACTCTCATGTATTTACGAATTCTACTCCTTCATTAATGTTAATGCCACTTTCTACTTTACCTTAAACCCGATGTCTCGGTGAAGAGAGCCTACTCCTAATTACTAGTTTACAATGTCTTCTCTCCCTAGCAATTGATCATGCATTACATTCGCATAGAAGCTTAAAGGCAATCGGTCCTCCTATCCCTATGTCTAAGTAATATTGCTCCCGAGAGAATTCCCCCATGTCTAGATTTTCCCGTATGTGTCCATATCAACAAAATCAAAGATCATGTTATTGAATGAGTTAAACAAATCATGCATAGAGTATAGAGGAAAAACTCTAACAATTAATGAAGTAAAGCATATAGATTAACAAATCAATTCAATACATGAGAGTTTCAAAGGATTACATCGTTTCCTCAACAACAATGGAGGTTTAGTTCACCATAGACATGGTGAAACTAGATAAAATTAATGAAAGATAAAACCCTTGAACTTGTAGATTGGAGCTTCCGCATCCAAAATCCGCCTCCGAGGGGTGAAGAGTGTGTTTCTGTGTCTCCTTCTGCCAAAAGATACCCTCTCTAGGTCATCCAAATCTATTTAAAGTTCATTAAAATCAGCAGAAACTGGCCCAGGCCCAAGAGACTGGCGCTCAGCACTGGGTAACCGCTCAGCGGTAGGCGCGACACTCAAGATTAACGCTTAGCGTTCACGCTTATGCGTTTGGTAGTGACTTTACTGAAGAAACCAGCGCTCAGCGGCAAAGTAGCGCTCAACAGTGGGCGCGATACTTAAATTCTCCCCTCAATGTTGGCGCTTGAGTGTTTGACAGAGATCTCCACAATGAAACTGGCACTCAGCGGTGAACTAGCGCTCAACGGTGGCTCCGATTCTTCCTTTGTAGATTTTTCCATCTTTTCTTGAGTCCAGCTCCTTGCTACTTCACTTTCCTTCATCTAATTCATGTTAGTTCCTGCCAAAACAAGAAAAACCAAGCATAAAACCAAGAAAACCACCTTTGATTCTCTTATTCTCTAACTTAAGCAAAAGGCATGATTTCAAGCTAGTTTCTAAGTCATAAAGGGTGTGTTTAGTGTCAAATTTCAGTATAAAAATAACGGTTTTTGAACCATTATCAGGGACTCATGGTATAACTACTCTAATTGTTTGATTCTTAACCGGTTAAACTTTATCTTTCTAAAAAAAAGAAGAAAAGAAAAAAAAATTTATTATTTTTGATTTTTTGGGCTAATTATGTGCTCTAGTGCAGTGTTCTTTAGTGTATGTAGGATAAAATTAATACTAGGAGCACAAGATCATCAGGACCTCTCTTTTTAGGTTTGGAAGTAGAGAAGACTGCCAATAGTAGACAAAGAAGAAAAATAATGAAGAAGGTAGATAAGAAAGGAGAATTGGTTCACCAACACCCTGATGTGAAAAGTGACGAACCCAAACCTGGCACACCAATGAAATTCAAGATTAGGTTATGGGTTGTCAAGACTATCAAGGCAAACAGAGTTCTTGAGATTGAGGCTCCATATTCTAGAAGAGTGAAGTTGGTGACATGAAAATTGCCAAGATTTTGTTGGTGTCATGAAGGAAGGAAGAATACCAACATCAAAAATCCGGATTGGGCTTAATGGTGTCAAGCTAATGACATTAAACAAGCGCTTACTAGGAGGCAACCCAGTTTCTGAATTTGTTTTTTTTTATTATTTGATTTAGTTGTGTGGTGTGAATTTGATTTTGTTTTGCAGTAATGACAACATCTTCTGATGGATGTTGGACAACTTCTACTGATGGATGCTAGAGGGATTCAGAGGACAACATCTACTGATGGATGTTGCTATGATGAGGAAGATGTGTGATAGCGTCTACTAATGGATGCTATGAGAATCAAAATTTATTTTTCTTTACTTTTATGCTTTGTTTGAATTTTGCTTATTTTGTTTTTGTTCTAGTAAGCTATGTTTTAGTAAGCACAAAACAATTACAAACTACATTCAAAATGAAACAATTTGTAAATGTTTAGAAACCACCTCTCTTGATACCACAAGAGATGAACCTGCACCTCCTTTGAGTCTTCACAAAGGATGAAACACCTCCTCTGAATACTTCACGAAGGATGAAACACCTCCTCTGAATACTTCACGGAGAATGATCCTCTTCCATACACCTCCTCAGACGCATCAAGGATGAACCAGTTATTCCTCCGTCATCGTAGCAGCACTTCACCAGTTCCACAGACAAGAGTTTTAGCTTAGCAAGAGCACACAATTCTCAAAGAGTTCTGAGTATTTTAGCGTAAGGGAAAAGTTGTTGTTGATGGATAAAGGGAGCCTGTATATAGACACAAGCAAATACTCTTCAATTCTTCAAAACTGGCCATTTAACGCTTTTAATCGATTAATATTACTGTTAATCGATTAAAATGAGTGTAACGGCTAGTTTTCAAAAGCTAGAAAACTCCAAGGTCAGCTTTAATCGTTTAAAATGAATTTTAATCGATTAGCTAATAGATTAAAATGTATTTTAATCTGTTAAAATAGAGAAAGTTGAGTTTTCAGCTTTTTCTCGTTTTAATCGATTAAAACAGTGCGATTTTGACTCTTAACATCAATTACAAAGTATGAAAGTACATGAAATCAAAACCAATGAAAATCTAAGTCCTAGACAATAAACTACAATTATTACAAAAGCTTTTTATAACAAAAACAAATCTTCAAAGGATCTTCATGAATCTTGATATATCTTGACTTGATTTGAGCATCATCAAAACTTCATCTTCATCATTTTGCTAACATTCTCCCCCTTTTGATGATGATCAAAAACTCCTTTGAATTAAAGCTTTTAGTAATAATCTGGATAAAACACAACTTATGGAAGAAAAGAGCATTAGAGAATAATAATAAGCTTTAAACATTTTCTCCCCCTTCTTGATCATAATTAAAAAGTTGTGTTTCATGTTCTTCCCCTAAGATAATACACCCCTTAGTAAAAGCATGTATGCATATGAGCTAAATATATTTCAAAATTAAAGATTTATTCAAACATACACAATAGGAGATTTAAAACATATGATTTCAGATTCTATTATTAAAGCAGCATAAGTTTCATGCAATTCACTTTCACTATATTGACTATAATTATCAGAACCGCTAGATGTAATTACTTGACTTCCAGCATCGTTGTCTGCCACTAAACAGATGTTTGCCTCTTCATCAGATTCGCTCAAATCAGAAATTGTTTCATTGTCATCATCTCATGCGATGTAGGCCTTTTTTCTTGAAGAACTTCTTTTCTTTTGCTTCTTCACTCTTCTTTTGATTTGGGCAGTCAGCTTTTAAGTGCCCTCTTTCTCCGCAACCATAACATTTATAGTGTGAGGAAGATCCTTGATTTTCTTTCTTTTCAAATTTTAATCTTCCCTTGTCTTTTGATTTCATGAACCTGTTGAGCCTTTTTATCATGAGTCTCAAATTTTCTTCATCTTCTGAGTCTTCATCTTCTATTTTGTTCTTGCTCCTTTCTACCTCAGATTTTAAGGCTAGACTCTTTTTCTTATTTTTGGCTTTTGCTTTTTCTTCATCTAGTCTTCTAAGGTCAAGTTCATGCTCTCTCAACATTCCGAATAATGCTGCCATAGTCATTGTGTTGAGATTTTGTGACTCAAAAATTGTAGTCACTTTCGATTGCCATGACCTGTCTAAAGATTTCAAAATTTTTATGTTAAGCTCATCATTTTCGAAAGACTTACCTAGTCCAATGAGATGGTTTACGATGTTGGTGAAGCGTTTCTGAACGTCTGATATTTTTTCTCCTTGCTTCATCCTGAACATTTCGTATTCCTGGATCAAGGTATTCTTTCTCGCTCTCTTTACATCATTTGTACCTTTGTGGGTTACTCTCAGCACTTCCCATATTTCTTAAGTAGTCTTACAAACAGAGATCCTGTAAAACTCGTGAACAGTTAAAGCAGATGAAATAATATTATGAGCTTTTACATCGTTTTGAAACCTTTTCTTTTCTTCAATAGTCCATTGAACACAAGGCTTTGGTTCCTGCAAATTGTCAGTAGGAGCAGACGAACCAAATGCAATAACATCCCAAATCTCACAATCAATAGACTCAACAAAAATTTGCATTCTAACCTTCCAGAATGAATAATTTTCACCTATGAATAGGGGTTGTCTATTGATAGAAGCACCCCCTACAAAGGTTTTATATGATCCTGCTATTTGAATAACTATCAAATTGAGCTCTGATACCAATTGTCAGAGCGGCTGTAGCGGAATGGTTAGCGTGGAATAACAAACCAAGAGCTTTTTTAATATAAACGTGTGCCTTTTAATTTCTACCAAATTTATCTTACTACGCAAATAATAAATAATAAATAACAATAGTAAGGTTGAGAGAAATTTTCGCAAATGATTTTCATACTGGTTCGGATCTTACCAATCCTACGTCCAGTCACTTATCTCAAACCAAGATAAACAGTTCACTAAGCACAAAACAGTTACAAACTACATTCACAAAGAAACAATTTGTAAAAGTTTAGAAACCACCTCTCTTGATACCACAAGAGATGAACCTACACCTCCTTTGAGTCTTCACAAAGGATGAAACACCTCCTCTGAATACTTCACGAAGGATGAAACACCTCCTCCGAATACTTCACGAAGGATGATCCTCTTCCATAAACCTCCTCAAATGCACCAAGGATGAACCAAATATTCCTCCATCACCGTAGCAACACTTCACCCGCTCCATAGACAAGAGTTTCCTTAGCTAAGCAAGAGCACACAATTCTCAAAGAGTTCTGAGTATTTTAGTGCCAGGGAAGAGTTGTTGTTGATGGATAAAGGGAGCCTATATATAGACTGAAGCAAATACTCTTCCATTCTTCAAAACTGGCCATTTAACGCTTTTAATCGATTAATATTATTTTTAATCGATTAAAATGAGTGTAACGGCTAGTTTTCAAAAGCTATAAAACTCCAACAGTCAGCTTTAATTGATTAAAATGAATTTAATCGATTAGCTAATAGATTAAAATGTATTTTAATCTATTAAAACAGAGAAAGTTGAGTTTTCAGCTTTTACTCATTTTAATCCATTAATACTAGTTTTAATCGATTAAAACAGTGTGATTTTGACTCTTAACATCAATTACAAAGTATGAAAGTACATGGAATAAAAACCAATGAAAATCTAAGTCCTAGACAATATACTACAATTATTACAAAATCTTTTTATAACAAAAACAAATCTTCAAAGGATCTTCATGAATCTTGATATATCTTGACTTGATTTGGGCATTATCAAAACTTCAACTTCATCATTTTGCTAACATTATGTACTTGGTTGATATTATGTGATGAACAGTTTTGTGATGAGTAATATTGTCTTGTGTTGCTCTATGGTTTTAAAATGCATGGTTGAGTTAATGATTGAATTAGCTATTAAGCATAGATAGTGGTTGCTCATAATTGTTTAAAATAGATGTATGGTTTCAATTGTGATTGATATGCTTGGCAGGATGTATATTAAATTGTGGAACTTGAGTTAACCTGTGAGAAGTTGGGCTCTAGAGTTTATTATTGGTTGAAAGCTATTGCTTTGGAATCATAGTTGCTTTTGCCTAAGTTTTTTTGTTGAATTATTTGCTTGCATGTGTCAAATGATCAAGGCCATTTGTTCTTCTCCCATATAAGCCAATGCAATATTTGAACCCAACAAAAGAACAATGTTTGTGCTATCCTTTGAACCTTAAGCCTAAACATGTGGAAAAAAAAAACCTTTTGAAATCCTTACCTTGAGTTGAGTTGAGAATATTTGTATGGTATGGAGAAAGGTTCAAGTTTGGGGTTGTTGGTTAATTTGAAAGAATTGTGAAAATAAAAAGAAAAAGCATTGAGCTAAGTATTGAGAAAAAAGAGAAAAGAAAAGAAAAGAAAAAGAAAGAAAAGCTCAATGAATGAAAAGTTGGGAGTAAGATGAGAATGGTTTCTCAAATATAAAGGAGAAAGAGAGATTATGGTTAATGTGAAAGGAAATTTTTACTCTCTTAACTCAAGGAATCTTATTGTCTAGAAAAACAAATTTTCTTCTTAGCTCAGCCACATTACAAGCCTTGAAAAGACCTTGTGATGATATCTTTCTTACGAATGTGTTTTGATGTGTTTAAATGAACGAAAAAGTTGATTTATGTGACATTGTGATAGTAGAGTGAAAGAGACACCGACATCTCACTATACACCTTTGAGTTTGAGTGAGACACTTTCGAGTGCTTGAGTGAAATACTTTTGAGTGCTTGAGTGAAATACTGTCTTTGGTGAGGAATGGTTCCATGTATTACAAGTTAACATTCTACTTGGTTGTTGATCACTTATCATCTTTTTGCGTCTGTTGTGTATTCATTATTATGTGAGCACCTTAATTGAAGCTTAATTGGCTGAGACATCATTATTTCTTTGCTGATCTTTCTATGATGAGCATACATGACTGATTTACTTGTCTTAGATAAAAATGCTTTTTAATGTGCTAGCCCGTTGTAGTATATCTATTTTATGTAAGCCAGGTTACATTTTTCTTGAGGACAAACAAAGTTTCAAGTTTGGGGTTGTGATAACGGTTGAATAAACCGTTATCTGTGATTCAATTTTGATACTAAATGCACCCTTTTTGACTTAGAAACTAGCTTTAACTCATGTTTTTGCTTTAGTTTTATGAATAAGAGAATTGAGGTTATACTTAATAATTTTATCACTAAATTCCCTTAATTTTGTAGGTTATTGGTATGATTTGGAAGAGGAGCAAAAGTATGAAGGATTTGGAACCAAAGGAGCAAGCAGAGCTGCAGAAAAAGAGGAAAAAACGCAGTGCAGAAAAGTAGAGCTGAGGGCCCCCGTCAAGGGCCCTGAGCGCCATCAGTCAAGATGAGTGCCCTTTTTAGGGGCGCTGAGGGCCAGAAGTTGCACCGCACCACAATCGGGCGCCCTTTCAGGGCCGCTGACTGCCAATACTCGATGTTTCACGCCCGGGTGCCCAAAGTGGGGCGCTGAGCGTCGATGACATGGGCTTGGACCTGTTTTCTGTTACTTTTATGATCTATTTAAGACCTATACGCCCTAAGGTTTCTATCTTTTGATGGCTTGAGCACATAAACATGTTTTTCACCCATTTGGGTTTGGGGATGTATCCTCTTTTCTTTCTAGGGTTTCTATCTTCATTCCATTCCATTGTATACCTAGTTTCTCCGTGACGGTGGAGAACTAATCTCATTTGTTATTGAGGAAGATGTAACATTTAAACTCTCTTGTATTTGAATTGATTCTTATTATTGATATATGCTTCTTTCATTAATTGTTAGGGTTTTTCCTCTATACTTTATGCATTTCTTTGTTTAATTCATTCATAGCATGATAATTGATTTTGTTTATATGGACACATACGGGGGAATCTTGATCTGGGGAATCTCTACCAAAAGCAGTATTACCTAGGGATGGGGATATGAGTTTTGGTTGCCTTAAGCTTATGTGCGTATGTAATGCATAATTAATTGCTAGGGAGATAAGACATTGTAAACTAGTAATTAAGGATAGGCTTTTTTCGCCGAGACATCGGGTTTTAAGTAAATTAGAAAGTGGCATTAACATTATTGAAGAAGAAGAATTCGTTTATGCATGAGAGTAATTAGGTTAAATTTAAACCCTAATAACAT
The DNA here is from genome assembly GCA_027742785.1 of Vigna reflexopilosa. Taxonomy (NCBI): domain Eukaryota; kingdom Viridiplantae; phylum Streptophyta; class Magnoliopsida; order Fabales; family Fabaceae; genus Vigna; species Vigna reflexopilosa. The sequence continues at coordinate 13,747,055 of CM050926.1, forward strand.
TACCATCTCATATTATCAACTTCATCCATTCATTCTAGTGTTTAGCCTCAATTGATCAAATTGCATTCATGTTTATTTTTCTGCACTTTGTAGTCAAAACCCTCAAATTATTGTTCTAAAAGTCTTAATTGGTTAAACAAAAGCACAATTGTTTAGGGTCGTGAGTCTCTTAGGAAACAATATTTGGCGATTCATTAACAAGCTTATGACTCCATTGTCGGGGATTAAAAATTTTGATAACACAGTGTTACACAGAATTACATTCAAACAGACGTAATTGATTAAGTGTTTAATGTAATTGATTTCACACAACAAGCAAGTCAAAACATATGAAAATATGACTGTTATGACAGTTAAGACTTAGCTTCAAATATGTTTTCAAAACCTACCAAACTTAACTGATTACATAAACAGTGTGATCGCTTAAGTACTAAACTTATACAAATTTTGAAAACTTTTCACTTCAAAAACTCATCACAGCACATTGCAAATGATTATTAGCAAAGGCACGAGTTTTAATCGATTATACACACAGTGTAATCGTTTAAAACCTGGTTCTTGCCACAATTTAAGCATAGGTTATCTGATGAACTTAATTGATTACATAATCTTTCTAATCGATTACTTCATCCAGATAATGCATTGTTCAAGTGATCTAACAATATTGAATTATTAGAATGCATACAATAGATGTAGATACATGTATAGTCACAACAAGTATGCAAATCAACCAATTCAATCAATATATGTTCCAGTCATGATATATTATCAAAGAACAAGACATATCAAACATATGTATTATTTGACTTTGCATTCGACTTTTTTAGTTGTTTTATTTGAAATTTTGTTATGCTTGTGAATAGTAATGACTATATTTTCAAATGTTAGTTAAGCATTGAATGAGAGTCAATTGTATTGAATGTGAAATTAATTTGATTGACTAGATAACCACTACTTTGACTTAACTGTTATTACTGTCAAAGGACAGTCGACTCTATTAGTAGCTTAGTCGACTACAGGAGCGTCTGATCTAAAGAAATCTATAAATAGACACAACCTGAACTATTCAGAGAATTTTTGGAAAACTAACATTTTCATATTCTGTTTCAGATTGTTTCTCTGTGATTAAGTGCTCCAAGAACTCATCAAGAAGACCGTGGAGATCATTCTTTGAAGAGGTTCTAAAGGAGAATTCTACTGTGCTTATTGGTTGATCAACTCTGCACATTGTGGTGCTTGCTTGCTATCAAAATTTCTCTCAATCTTCGTAAAGATTGTGGCTGTTGTACCTGTTGTGATTACAGGGGGTAGACTCGTGGAGTCTAGACACTTTGAGGATTGTTCAAAGTGGGTTATAGATTGCAGAAGAGGGGATATCTTGCTGCAGATCTTACTGTGTGTATTGCCTATATTTTGGTTAGAGGGTAAGATAGGTGTTTTATATTTTTGACGTGGAGGTCTCTATAAAAGCCTTGTTGTAAAAAGCTTGACCATTATAGTGCATTTGCTTCCTGGGATTAGAAGGACATTGGATGTAGGCATTGAGGCCGAATCAGTATAAAAACCTGCATTTGAATTCTCTATCCCTACTCTTTTACATTCAGTCAACTTTGTTAATCACGTAGTCTACTTTCATATTCCGCTGCACTTAAATTTTCATTACTTGTGATTCAAGAAATTGTGAAAAGGTTTCTTTTTCTGAAAAGGATTTTGGAAAGACTCTGACTTTGAAACCTCACCAATTCACCCCCCCCTCTTGGTGTTGAAACGAAGCCTACCTGTTTTCCAACAATTGGCACTAGAGCGGGTTTTCATAAGATATTTGAAAAACTAGTCGACTTTTATTTTTCGTGAATCAACTATACTCCTGGGAATGGCTTCTATTTCTCACACTAAAAGGATAAGCGAATCCAACATTGAATTAGTATCAGTTGTTTGCAATGATAAATCAATTTCTGTTACTGATGTATTATATGAATCTCTTGAAACAGGAAACTTGCAAATCAAGGCATCTCATGGTGGGGAAACTGGATCTTCGATTGCAAAGATTAAATTTGCTTGGTGACAGATTCACAAGATTTATGAATAAAAAGGATAAACAAAAAGATCAAGGTGGCATCAAGAAGATCAAGAATGAAGAAGAACTGATAATGATGGCAAAGTCTAGAATAATCAAAGTTGATCTGAAACAAGAGACAAAGAGTTCCACATGGTATCTGGATAGTGGTTGCTCGAGAAACACGACAGGGGACCCTACAAAGTTCTCGGATGTCTCTTCAAAGCTACTTGTCACGTCACATACGGTGACAATAACAAAGGGAAGATCATTGGCATAGGTAAAATAAAATCTCCTTCATCTTATGAAATTAAAAATGTTCTGCTTGTTGAAGGGTTAAAGCATAATTTTCTTAGCATCAGTCAACTGTGTGACAAAGGTCTAAAGATCACATTTGAGCCTAAATACTGTTTAGTTAGCGACGGGTCAACAAATGAGTTATTAGTGGTGGGAAAAATATTTAACAATATCTATGTAATCGACTTCAAGGATAATTCATTCGACTCGGTTGTCTGCCTTATGACTAAAGAAGAAGATGCTTGGCTTTGGCATAAGAGACTTGCTCATATCAACATGAATCAACTGAATAAATTAGTCTAAAAGGATCTAGTGAGTGGCCTTCCTAAAATTCGATATACATCAGAAAGATTATGTGATGCAAGTCAAAAAGGAAAGCAAACTAGACAGTCATTCAAAAGCAAAAGAGAAATGTCGACTTCAAGACCTCTACAGCTACTGCACATGGATCTATTTGGCCCCTCAAGAGTAAAGAGCCTTGGTGGAAATTCTTATGGACTAGTTATTGCTGATGACTACTCCCGGTATACATGGACATACTTTATTCCTGCTAAGAATAATACGTTTAAAGTTTTCAAAAGATTTGTTGCTGTCATTCAGAATGAAATGGATCTTAGGATTAAATCTATCAAAGGTGACCATGGAGGAGAATTTCAGAATAAGGACTTTGATGATTTCCTTGCTGAAATGGAATATCACATAACTTCTCTTCACCTAGAACTCCACAACAAAATGGAGTAGTTGAAAGGAAGAACAGAGCCCTTGAAGAGCTTGCGAGAACAATGTTGAATGAAAGGAACTTGCGTAAGTATTCCTGGGCTGATGTAGTCAGTACAGCCTGCTATGTACTGAACAAGACTATCATAAGATCTATATTAAAGCTAACTCCTTATGAGCTGATGAAGGGGAGGAAACCAAGTATCTTTAATTTACATGTCTTTGGAAGTAAATGCTTTGTATTGAACAATGGCAAAGAAAATCTCGACAAGTTTGATTCCAAGGCAGATGAAGCTATCTTCATAGGATACTCTCTGACCAGCAAAGCTTATCGTGTGTATAACAAAAGGACCATGAATGTTGAGGAATCTATTCATGTAGCTTTTGATGAATGTATTGAGACTAGTGATATATCCGAACACATAAAAAAATTCCCAGAAGAAGAGAACTCAGCTAGAGAGGAGGAAGAGCCTAATGAAACAACTGATAGAGAGAACTGTGAAGAGCTAATTGACTCACCCAGACCAGAGTCGACTAAAGAATGGAAAGTGTCAAAGAATGTATCCATTGACAACGTAATTGGAGATATCTCAAGAGGAGTGTCCAAGAGAAGACAATTGAATCAGTTCTGTATGAATGTTGCATATGTATCCAAGATTGAACCAAAAAGAATAAAAGATGCACTTGGTGATGAAAATTGGATGATGGCTATGCAGGAAGAACTATACCAATTTAGAAGAAATAACGTATGGGAGCTGGTACCTAGAACAAATGACTTCCAAGTAATAGGCACAAAATTGGTCTTCAGAAACAAGATGGATGACTCGGGAGAAATTATAAAGAATAAGGCTAGACTGGTTGCAAAAGGCTACTGCCAAGAAGAGGGAATCAACTACGATGAAACTTATGCACCTGTGGCCAGACTAGAGGCTATAAGAACTCTCCTTGCAATTGCCTCAGTAATGAAATTCAAGCTGTATCAGATGGATGTCAAAAGAGCCTTCTTAAATGGATACATCAAGGAAGAACTGTACGTGGAACAACCACCTGGGTTTGAAGATTTTAAACATCCTGACCATGTCTTCAAACTAAGAAAAGCTCTATATGGATTGAAGCAAGCACCTAGATCATGGTATGAACGTTTAAGTGAATTTCTCATAAAGAAAGGATTCTCAAGAGGAAAAGTCGATTCAACTCTGCTTATCAAGAGCTTAAACAAAGATAAACTCTATGTTCAGATTTATGTTGATGATATTATCTTTGGTTCAACGAATTCTGTGTTATGCAAGGAATTCTCTAAGACTATGCAGGAAGAGTTTGAGATGTCCATGATGGGAGAATTGACATACTTCCTTGGTCTTCAAGTAAAACAAGCCAGAAATGGAATCTTTATTCATCAATCAAAGTACTACAATGATATGCTAAGGAAATTCAAGATGCTAGACTGCAAGGAAGCTGCTACTACTATGGCAACAAATTGTTACTTAGACCTTGATGAAACTGGAAAGAGTGTAGATCAAAAAATGTATCGAGATCATGAAAGGTTTTGCAGGAAAACATTACTTTGGAACTCACAGTTGGAACCACAACTCCCTAGAAAGCAATGAAATCGACTGGAAAAATAATTCAATCGACTTGATCATAACAGGGTTATAAATTCCATAACTAGAATTTGGTTATTGTGTTGATTGATCATTTTATTCTGATTATCTTCAATATATCTCTGTTTCGTAATGATTGCATATTTCTTATATGAGATTATATTGTGAGATTGTTGATGATTGTATCTTTGCATGATGATGTTGCTTGAATCATAACTATGATACAATTTTGTGTTATACTGAATGTATGCTCTAATTCTTACTGTACTGCATTATGCATCTGAATATGATTGAGAAAATTTTGCATGATAACAGGAGGAGCATTACACACTTACATATTTGTTCACATGCCTACACTTCAGGGGGAGGTTATCTTTTTCATGTGAATATATATGATAGGGGGAACATCTATGATTGTAAAATGTTTTTTTTACATTGATGCATCTCTAATTGTTAGTTTATCAGCATATCATTTCTAGAAGCATACATTTTTTGTTAATGCACAAAGGGGGATAAATGTGTGATTAATATGAAATGATTGATTAATATGCTTGATTTATGATTGCTTGATAATGATTTTTCAGAGTAAATATATCTTTTAATTGCTTTATACTCTGAAAATTGCTCTGATATACTAGAAAGATCATTTAATCACTTGCATTTACTGATTACTTGATTTTGAGTGGTTACTTGACTGGATTATTGAGCTGTTTGTGTACAAACATGGTGGTTTATTAATCATGGTTGTGCATCATCAAAAAAGGGGGAGATTGTTGAGATTGTTGATAAGGGAAGAACTGGTTTAGCTAACCTTAATCTCATAGTGCTTATTCACTCTGGTTTTTGATGATGACAACACATTATTAATAACACATGTCTTGTAATGTGTTACATGTTCTATTGCTTATTGATTGATATCTTATTGAACATGTTTTGTGTTGATCTTAATATATGAATGCATATTCGTTGTTCTGATATTTGTTACATCTGTTGTGATTGCATTGCATATGTTTTGGAAAAGGAAAACCATGTGCACTTTGATGAACTTATGTTGCATGGCAAATCTTCAAGTCCTAAGTCGACTTCATTATTAATTGATTCGTCTAAGACTAAAGACTTTCAAGAGATTTTCAAATATAATGCTATTTGAGATTTTACAATGAAAAGAATTTCAAAATGTGATGATGTCTCAAAGTCGACTGTGTGCGCTTTGCATTCGACTTTGTTAGTTGTTTTATTTGAAATTATGTTATGCTTGTGAATAGTAACGGCTATATTTTCAAATGTTAGTTAAGCATTGAATGGCAGTCAACTGTATTGAATGTGAAATTAATTTGTTTGACTAGACAACTACTAGTTTGACTTAACTGTTATTACTATCAAAGGACAGTCGACTCTATTAGTAGCTTAGTCGACTATAGGAGCGTCTGATCTATTGAAATCTATAAATAGACGCAACTTGAACTATTCAGAGAATTTTTGGAAAACTAACATTTTCATATTCTGTTTCATATTGTTTCTCTGTGATTCAGTGCTCCAAGAACTCATCAAGAAGACCGTGGAGATCATTCTTTGAAGAGGTTCTGAAGGAGAATTCTACTGTGCTTATTGGTTGAACAACTCTGCACATTGTGGTGCTTGCATGCTGATCAAGATTTCTCTCGATCTTCGTAAAGATTATGGTTGTTGTACCTGTTGTGATTATAGGGGGTAGAGTCATGGAGATTGGACACTTTGAGGATTGTTCAAAGTAGGTTGCAGATTGCAGAATAGGGAATATCTTCCTGCAGATCTTGCTGTGTGTATTGCTTATATTTTGGTTACAGGGTTAGAGAGGTGTTTTATATTTTTGATGTGGAGGTCTCTATAAAAGCCTTGTTGTAAAAACCTTGACCATTATAGTGCATTTGCTTCCTAGGATTGGAAGGACACTGGATGTAGGCATTAAGGCCAAACCAATATAAAAACATGCGTTTGAATTCTCTATCCCTACTCTTTTACATTCAGTCGACTCTATTAATCACGTAGTCTACTTTGATATTTCGCTGCACTTAAATTTTCATTACTTGCGATTCAAGAAAATGTGAAAAGGTTTCTCTTTGTGAAAAAGATTTTGAAAAGACTCTGATTTTAAAACCTCATCAATTCCCACCCCCCCCCCTCCCTCTTGGTGTTGAAACGAAGCCTACCTGTTTTCCAACACAAAATAATGAAATTGCACACAATGACAAAGTCAACACAAGCATGTTCTCAAGAAATCATAAACATGAAAGTAATGAAAATTTAACACATATCAGTACATGTGTTATTAATAATGTGTTGTTATCATCAAAAACCAAAAACACTGTGAGATTGTGAGGTTTAGCTAAACTAGTGCTCCCCTTATCAACAATCTCCCCCTTTTTTGATGATGCACAACCATGATTAATAAACAACCATGTTTGTACACAACAATTCATATAATCATTCATATGATCAAACTATATCAGAGCAAATGATTTATCAACTGATCAAATTCAGAACAGACATTGAATTATGATATCAGAGTAATCAAAATTAGTCTATCTGAATTCAGAATGAATATATCAGTATCCAACATAATGAAACAATCAAGTATCAAGCAATAAGCAATCAAACTTTCATATTCAACTTTTCTCCCCCTTTGTGCAGTAGCAAAAAAGGTATGCCCTATGATAATGATATACTGATAAATGATTTTTCAGAGATGCATCAGTAGAAACATGTTAATCAATCAATGATGCTACCCATGCCACAGATAATCACATGATAAAGAAATAATCTCCCCCTTAAGTGTAGGCATGTGAAATATCTAAACTATCATGCAATGCTCCCCCTGCCATTATGCATGTTTTATAATCAAAACCCAAATCCACAATGCAGTTTTCACATATTTTAGAGCATATAAAAGCATGTGACAGAATTGTATCAAAACTAGAAATTGTGCAAACCAATCAATGAAGCATAGATACAATCAATCAACAATCTCAATAATATATCAACATAAATTTCAATCAATCAAAGAATAGAGATATATTGAAAAATAAGCAATTAATAGAATATGATCAAGGAATAAAATAACCAAATTCCAAATCATGGAATTTATAATCCTGTTAAACCAGTAATCCATTGTTCTTCATTTGCAATCGATTTCATTGCTTTTCATTGAGTAGAAACTCTAGTATTTCATCCAGAAGCAATGTTTCTGCAAAACCTTTCAAGATCTTTTGTAGATCAAGCATTTTAGAATCATAGTTATGCAAGAAATTATACAGGTAAGAAGTGAATATGCAGAATTATCAATGTAACAATAAACACAGCATAATCAACTTCATTCAACACAGAGTAGATCTTAATTTGATTTAAACATATTCAATTATCAAATTAATACTCATTAAATTAAAACCAAACATTTGATTTTCATTAATAGCAAAATGGTATTACAACCAGATATAACAGAACAAAAGGAATGGCATTTTAAGCCATTACAAAAGAAACAAAAGCTTAACGAGACAACAAACAAATCTAAGTTTAACCAAACCAAAACGCAATGACACTAAGAAAACAAGTAAGATTTCCTAATAGCCTTATGCTGAGTCAGAAGTTTCCATTGTATCCTCATCAGATGAACTTTCTTCCTCTTGTTGTTGAGCAGCACCATATTTTCTTTCAAAATTGTCAAACTTGTCATGTAGAATTCTGATTTGTTCAGCAGTGTACCTCTCAAAATTTGTTTCTAGGAAGAAATTGGTACGTTGTTTAGTTGTAGCTGGAGTGCTCCCTGAGCTGTTGATAACAGTTTAAAAACCGTTATTTTTATACTTAAATTTGATATCAAAACACACCCTTTATGGCTTAGAATGAGCTTAGAATCAAGTAAAACACTTAGTTGAGTCACATGAGAGTTAAAAGTTGTTTTTAGAGATATTATGCTTGTTTTGCATTGTTTTGCAGGGTTTTGATGAGAATTGAAGATGGAAGTGAAGAAGGGAGGACTTAGACTCAAGAAAGAAGGAGAAAAAGGAAGAAAAGAAGACTAAAAGTCACCGCTCAACACTATTTTCCAGCACTGAGCGCCAGATTCGAGGGAGCAGTTACTGCCTCTCGCTCAAGCGGTGTCGTTGAGCGTCCAGGCGATTTCGAGGCAAACCGCTGAGCGGTCCAGCGATTTGGAGGGAAACCGCTGAGCGGCCAAATTAGGCACTGAGCGGTGGAATGCTGGGCTTGGTCTTAAATTATGTTACTTTTATGCGTTATAAATAGCCCTAATGCGATCTTTAGAGCATTCTTTTTGTGGGCAGAGATGTCGAGAGCAGTTCTACACTCCTTGGAGGCGGTTTCTTGGAAGCTTACGCTCCAATTTATCAAATCTAGGGTTTACTCTTCCATTCTTTCATTTAATTCCATCTAGTTTCACTATGTCTATGGTGAACTAAACCTTTTGTTGTTGGGGAAGAATGTAATCTTTTGAAACTCTCTAATATTGAAATTCTTATTTTATTCATATGCTTATATTATCAATTGTTGGGTTTCTTATCTATGCTCAATGCTTTTATCGTTTAACTTATTCGGTAAGAAGATATTTGCCTTTGTCGATACGGAGACATACGGGGAAGTCATGAATTGATAGGGAATTCCTTGATTAAGCAATACTACCTAGAGATAAGGGTAGGACGATCGATTGTATTTTGCTTCTGTGATATATGCATTGCTAATTACTTAGGGAGACTAGAGATAGTAAACTAGTAGTTAGTGATAGGCTCTTTTCGCCGAGAGATCGGGTTTAGGGTAGGCAAAGAAAGTTTGCATGACAATTAGATAGTAAAGCGAATAAAATAAGAAAAGTAGATATAAGAGGACGGATAAGATGAAATTGTAAACCCCAACAACTCCATTAATTCATATCTTTTCTTTGCCAATTGAATCACTTGCATTTGCATGTTTATTTTCGTTCTTTGCATTAAACACTTAAAATTATTTCTTTCTCAAGTCTTATGCAATCAATCTACATGAAAGATAAGGCCTAAGAGTCCTTTGGGAGAATGATACTCGGTCTTACCGATTATATTACTTGATAACGATCTGATACACTTGCCAGGGGTTTAACAGTTGTACACAGTATTTTCTTCGCCTATGAAACGTCATCCATTTATCGTTTTTACTAACCCAAGAGACATAACAAATTCTTTGTCAAACACATTTTAAGAATCCCAAAAGCATTTTTGCTCATTACTAATCTCTACACCTTGCAACACAAGCATCTTGCTTATGAAGACAGCATATGGCAGATAAAGTGATCTTTTTAATGCAGCATTCTTCATGTGATCTTTTACAACTTGCAACCAGTTTGTAGGAATGTTGTTCTTTATAGCGGGAAGCAAGTAGATGTCTTCAGTTGTCATCCTTTCTTTTCTCATCCTTCCTGGTAGAATTATCCAAGCTAGAAGATAAGCAACGATCTTTTCTTCCTTGATTAATCCTTCATGCGCAAATATTCTTTCAGTAGAGTACCTTCCAGGAAACCTTAGCCAATCTCTGTACAGATTTCTCTTATTAAGCAGTACATTTGTACAGCAGTTGGTAAGTGGGAAGATGCTCCTTTAGAAGGTAATGCAGTGGCAATATTCCACACAAAATCATCAATTTGAATATCAATACCTTTGACAATGGAATGTATGTCATCATTCACAATCTTCAAATTGTGATAGAATACTCTCACAAGGTCCGGATACCAATATTCTTTCATTTGTACAAAAATGGAGAGTCCTTGTTTTTCGAACCACTCTAGAAACATGAAACCCTCTTTTTCAAACATATTCAGGTTCAGATTCTTTGGAGGAGCAATAATCTTGACAGTAACATTTTGAAATCTTTCCCTCTTCTCTTCATCGCTAATCCATCCAGTAGGATCAGAACTTCTTTTCGCAACGATTTCCTTCCTTTGTTCCCTTTGAGTGCACGACTTGAGGATGCCATAGGATCCGGATTCTTGGAAAATTTCTTCTCAATTTAGGTTTACAGGAATTTCACTAATCACTCAAACAATTTTCTATTTTTAGTTCCAAACATAAGACACTCAGAAATGGCGTGAACTAAACATACTCAAAAAGTCCCATTTTAAATTTTTAAACTTGACAAGGCCAAAACAGAGATATGAAGTCGATTTTATTAGTTTCAAAGTTGACTACTGTAAGACAGAGTTTTCAAAAAACAGAGACACACTTACAGTTACATGTAATCGACTGTGCATATAATCCAATTGGCTAAAATTCGTAAAAATTGATTTTCACAGCAAATAATCAAAATCAATCAATCATACATATCATCAAAAAATCAAAGAATCATCCATATTCATTTCATACATGATGTAATCAGAAAATATGTGTTACCACTTGTAGATTCTCAAGAAATTTGATATAACCATGATAGTTTATCCTTGAGATCTTCACTGCTACTGCATCATTTGTTAACCTACAAAACATTTGAGATTTTTGATGCAAGTACCCATTTGAATTTGGGTCCTTGTATGTTAGCAGATAAATGTTCCTTAGGAATCCACTTGTATAAACAGGAATACCAACCTTTCTATAAAAACATTTTCTAACAGTGTGACCAATGTTATTGTAGTAGAAACATGCATGTTTAACAGGTTTACTCAAATCAGCAAACTTCTTTGCATTGGTCTTATTAGATTGAGCTTTATATTCAATACCTTGTCTATATATAGCTCTACCTGAAGACTTTAAAACAACATCTAAATTATCTCTACCCTGAGTGAACTTTGCTAGCGTGTTAATCAAGTAATCTATTTGTTCAACATGAGTAGGACATTTTTCACATTTCTTTTCAACTATTACAGTCTCAGTAATTACGGTTTTAGCAGATAATAAAGCTTTATCTAGTTCTTTTTGCAGTTTTTCATTATCATTGACCAGATAGTTAATCCTATATTTATAATTCTTTCTCTCAGAGTTAAGTCGATTGACCTTATATTGCAGTCGCATGGCTTCAACGTGTATTTCTCGAAATGCATCCAACAACAGGTCATACTTCACTTCAATAAGTTATTTCTCAAACTTTGTATCACTATCATAATCTGTCAGTGATGTTCCATCCATGAAGCATATATTTGATTCCTCCTCAAGATCACAATCTTCATCACTTGAGGATTCTGAATCATTTTTTTCCAAAGAAATGTGAGAACTTTTCTGCTTTCTAACTTTGTCCTTAGGGAACCTCCTGTTAGCTTTCTGCTTCATCTTCAGATCAGGACAATCAAGATTGATGTGTCATTCTTTGCCGCATTCATAACATTAAACTACATTTGATCTGATAATCCTTTTTCCTTTGCCATTTCCTGCATGGTTAGTAAGTTGACTAGTATTTCTCATAAACCGATTAAATTTTCTTACCACCATGGAAATCAGTTCATTGTTGTCCAATTTTGCTTCAGATTCATCCTCAGATAAAACAGACTTTGAGGCTTTCTTGTTGGTAGCTTTCAACGCTGTGGACTTCCTTTCTTCAATTTATTCCTCTTTTTTCAATCTTCCAGGTTCAAGCTCATGTTCTCTTAACTTGCCGAACAAGGTACCCATGTTCATGCTTGTTAGATCCTTGGATTAAGAGATTGTAGTGACTTTTGGTTGCCAACTTCTATTCATACTTTTGAGAATCTTTATATTGATCTCTTCTTTGTCGAACACTTTTCCAAGAGCCATTAGATGATTGACAATGTGAGTGAACCTTTTCTGAACTTCATATATGGTTTCACCAGTCTTCATTCTGAAAAGTTCATACTCTTGTATTAAAGAATTCTTTCTTCCTCACTTGACCTCTTTTGTGCCTTCATGCTTGACTTCCAACACGTCCCACATTTCTTTTGCAGTTTTGCATTGAGAGATCCTGAAAAATTCATCGACTATTAGTGCAGAGACAATGATATTATGTGTTTTAACATCATATTATGCCTTATAGTTCTCTTCATGAGACCATTCAGAAAAAAATTTCAAAACAATTTTTCCATTGATAACTTCAGATGGCTCAAAAGGACCATTTACAATTCCATCCTAAATACCTCTATCCACCGATTCAAGAAATATTTGCATTCAAATTTTCTAAAAAGGATAATTTTCACCAGCAAACAGTGGTGGTCTGTTTGTTGATGCACCTTCACCAAAGGTTTCAAATCTAGAAGCCATTGCCAGGAAAATAGTCGAGTCAAAGAAAAATGTAGTCGACTAGTTTTTCAAATATCTTATAAAAACCAGCTCTGGTGCCAATTGTTGAAAATAAAATGGATTAGTTTCAACACCAAAATGGGGGTGACTTAGTGAAGTTCAAAAATTAGAGTCTTTTTAAAATATTTTTCGTAAAAGAAAGAACTTTCAAAAGTTTCTTGAATCGCAAGGAAAAAGATAATTCAAGTGCAGCGGAAAATAGTTGACTATAAAAAATATAAAGTTGACTTGAAATGCTAAAGTGCAGGGATAGAAGATTCAAACACAGTTTTTATACTGGTTCGGCCAAACTGCCTACATTCAGTGTCATTCATGTACCCGGAAGCAAATGCACTATAATGGTCATGGTTTTTACAACAAGGTTTCAATAGAGACCTCCACGTCAAAATATAAAACACCTCTCTAACCCTCTAACCAAAATATAGGCATATACAAAACAAAGAACAGCAAGATATCCCCTTTTCTACAGTCTTTAACCACTTTGAACAATCCTCAAAGTCCTAGAACATAATACGTCTTCTTCCTGTAATCACAACAAGTCAGCCACAATCTTCATAAGATTGAGAGAAGTAGTCGATCAAATTCCAAACACCTCTATGTGCAGTATGATCAATCTGTCTTTCAACACAAACATTTACTCTTCAAGCAAGCACCAAAGAATGATCACCACGGTCTTCTTGATGAGTTCTTGGAGCTTAGCACGTTCTGCAAATCTGAAAAGAATCAAGGAAAGCGTTTAAATCACAAAAGTCTCTTTCGGAAATCAAACTTGCGTCTATATATAGTTTATCATAAAATTGACGCTCCTCCAGTTGATTATGCTACTGATGCAGTCGACTTTATGTAGACAGTTATAACAGATAGCAACAATCAGACCAACTTAATTTATTATGCATTTAATGCAGTTGACTCAATTAATTCTTAGTCAAAGATACAAAATATAGCCTTTATACTTCACAAGCATTAACAGATTTTCAAAACAAAACTAACTAAGTCTAATGGCTTACGCACATACTTCTTCATGCAAATCACCATTAAGGAAAGCATTTTTGACATCAAGTTGGTAAAGAGTCCATTGTCGAAGAGTGGCCATGGCAATGAATAGACGAATAGAGGTCATTTTTGCCACTGGAGAAAAAGTATCACCATAATCCAAACCAAAAATTTGTGTGTAGCCTTTGGCAACCAGTCGAGCCTTCAAACGATCAATTGTACCATCAGGGCCAACTTTGATAGCATACACCCACCTGCAACCAACAACAGACTTTCCAGATGGTAATTGGACAAGCTCCCAAGTTCCACTTTTCTGTAAAGCACTTAATTCATCCAGCATGGCTTGACGCCAGCAAGGATGAGTTAAGGCATCACCCACAGCTTTGGGAATTGACACAGAAGAAATGGATGAGAGACATGTGTAAAAAGATGGAGATAATTTGTGGTAACTAAGAACAGTATAATGGGGGGAAGGGTTACGAGTGGAGCGTATACCTTTACGGAGTGCAATGGGCAGGTCAGACTCATTTGCTAGAGCTGGAGGAGACACATGAGGCGGCACTGGAAGTGAGTCATGAGGGAGATGATTGCGGCGACTATAAACCTGAAGGGGTGGAGTTGAAGGACGATCCTAGGGGGAATGAGAGTCTAAAGAAGGAGAAGGCTCACAGAAAAAAGGAATATCAACAGTAGCAAGTGGAGGTACAAATCGAGAAGATAAATGTGAAAAGTAAAACGAAGATTCATCAAAAGTGACATCAGTCGAGATGAAATGACGATTGAGGGAAGGGGAAAAACACTTATAGCCCTTTTGTGACCGTGGAAATCCTAAGAAGACACATTTGTGAGATCGAGGAGATAACTTATCAAGACTAGGACTAAAATCATGAACAAAACATGTAGACCCAAAACTCTAAGAGGTAATGGATGTAAAGGGTCTTGAGGAAATAAGATAGAATGAGGGATTTTGTTATCTAGGACAAAAGACGACATGCGGTTTATGAGATAATATGCAGTGAGAACTACATCACCCCAAAAACGCGAGGTTACTTGACCATGGATTAGAAGTGTACGAGTTGTTTCAATAAGGTGTCTATTCTTGTGCTCAGCCACCCCATTTTGTTGAGGGGTATAGGCACATGAGGTTTGGTGAAGAATGCCATGAGAAGCCATAAAATGTTTAAATGGTTGAGGAAGGTATTCACGGCCATTATCATTGCGTAAAGTGCGAATAGAAACCCCAAACTTAGTTTTTATTTCATTGAAAAAAGTTTGGAAAATAGAAAACGACTCAGAACAATTCCTCATTAGAAACAACCAAGTACACCTGGAATAGTCATCAATAAAGGTAACAAAATACTAAAACCCTAAAGTTTACTTAACACGACTAGGTTCCCAAATATCAGAATGAACCAATGAAAAGGGGTATGACGCTCGCTGTGAAACACTATAAGGAAAGGAACTACGAGTATGTTTACCTAACTGACAAGACTCACACGGAAAACTTGATAATTTTAACAAACTAGGAACAAGTTGCTAAAGTTTGGGAAGACTGGGATGACCTAATTGAGCATGAAGAAGGGATGTTGACTCCATGATTACGCCAGCATGTGGAGAAGGGCGGAGATGATATAGGCCATGAGACTCACATCATGTGCCAATCATGTGTTTTGAACTCCAGTCCTGCAATCAAACAAAATCTTTGGTAAATGAAATAACACAATTAAGGGAACTAGTTAGACGACTTACAGACAATAAGTTAAAAGGAGACCGAGGGACATAAAGTACATGATCAATGGATATGGACGGAAAAATATAAACAGTACCAATACCATGAGATGAGACTCTAGACCCATCAGCCATTGTTACCGAGGGTAAATTATCCGGACATGACAAGGAAGAAAACAAGGACTTGTTACCAGTGATATGATCGGTGACGCCTGAGTCAAGGACCCGAGATTCGAGAGAGTGAGTCAGACCAACAAAAGGAGTACCTGTGAGTGTAAGAGAAGTAGATGTAGTGGAACTAGAGTGCTGACGGTCCTCATACCATCTGAGAAATTCCTGAAAGAGTGCAGGGTTGTCTATGCTATTTGATGAAGTAGGATGGTCTGTAGATGGTGATCGGGGAGGTGGATCAGAATTAGCCATTGCTATAGCTCGAGGAGGAGGTCCATGAAGCGCATAACATCTATCAATTTCGTGGCCTAGTTTGCCATAGTGGTCACATTTTGGTCGTCCTTTACCTGGCTGGCGAGACAGACTCCGATCATCACGTTGGAAAGCCATGACGAGGGAGCAACCCTAAAAATCCAAAGTGCTTCGATTGTCACAACGACAACAGATCCAGAAAGAGGGCGAGGAGGTGATCACGACGGCTCTGGTCGGCGGCGAAAAGCTCCGGCGACGCGCCTGTGGCAACGACGGCGAGTGGGTCACACTCAAAAAGAAAAGAGTAGAACTTAAAACTCAGATCTACTCGAATATAGGCCAACCGGGTAGTCACCGACCCTAGGAACGGACGCATGAGTCTCTAGCGACCCTTTCTATGGCGGCGACAGCGAGTGGGTCTCGCTGGAGGTGGGCGCGTGAGCTACACGCGCCAGTGACGATGGAGGCGCATGACTGCGCGTGGCGGCTCCTCTCACGTAGCGACTTCCGAACGTTGTGGTCATCAGAGTTGGGCGCACCTTTCTGCCCTATGAACGACCCTAACCAACGATGGCAAAAGCGGCGGTGGTCGGACAGCGGCGGTAGGTACCGGAGACTGTGGAATTGGCTGGAACAAAACCTAAGCTCCAGATACCATATGAAATAGGAAGAAGATTAGGAGAAATCTCCCTTATGTGTCTTTGCATACACATAGGGTAATGTATTTATAGTAATAAGAATGTGGGCTAAGCCCAAATACAAATGAATATGTAAAAATAACATAATAAGCATAGGGACTATGTTTCCCTAATTAACATAAACACACAACTAATATCTAACAATTTTGAAGGAAAACCTCCACAATATTACATCTGTTTGGATGTAATAGGACCCTGGATTAGGCCTAGATTTTCAAGAGGTCTTCTTGAGAGATGTTAAGCTTCATAATTATCAAACTAAGTTCAATTTCAGTTTTGTATTTTTGTTTCTTGTGAAACTGTGCACTGGTTGAGTAATTGAGTAAGAATTGCCATTTCAAGTTCTGAAATATGAACTTCAAAAGACCCCACAGAGGGCTTAACTTTCTCGGAATGTCTTTCTAAAGAGCAATTGAGACTCTTTCATTCAATCTATTGCACATTTGCCTCTGTTCTTTGTTTTTGCCTAATCTCTTTAGTTGCTTCTTTATCTTTATTATCTCTGTTGAATTGATGTTAGGTTCTGCTGTGTGATTCAGTTTCTTTATTCCTTTAAAAGGTGATTGTTTTTAATTATGTGTTAGTGTTTGTTAATTTTCTTCATCATTGATTACTTTCCAAATTAGAATAGCCATTTTATCCTTACATTTCATATAGGTTCACATTTAGTTGATTGTTAGGATTTGTTTAACTTTTAATTTCCAATTTGAGTTGTTTGTTTACGGTTCTAGTTTTAGGTAATTTTAGTTGCATTTAATGTTCATATTAACTTAAGTTCTGTTGCTGTTTTAGGTAGTTTAGAGTTCAATTTTCTTTTATTTCATTTCAATTCAATTTCTTTCTTCTTTTAAACAGTTTATAGATTTTAGATTTTATTTTCCTTTTACATTTCAGTTTTATTCATTTAAATGTCCCCACCTGTTTAGTAGTTAGTAAGTAAATAATTAGTAAATAAATACAAGACTTAACCCTACACTTTAATCTTAATTAACTGAGTCCTAGGATTGATATTCTGGTTGCCCTATGCCACATTAGTGGGGACCAGTTCTTTGTTCTGCCTTAGGCGACTAAAAAGCAATTTAACAAATGGCGTCGTTGTCGGGGACTCGGCGAGTTAAGTTTTAGAGTCTTTAGTTAGTCTTGTTTAGGTTGTTTTCTTCTGTGCATTTCTGTTTTGTGTCATATTTGTTTCTTTTTAGTTTAGGATTTGTTTCTTCTTTTTGCATTTTTGTATATTAGGATTTGTTCTTTAAAGAAGAAATTGTGAATATTAGCTTGTATAGATTTTCTTTTCTTTCATTTCTTTTGTTGAATTCTATGATAGAGGTTTTAGAGGTCTGATTGGTGCTCTTCCATTGAGCCTTGGGTAAGCATGAACTTTTATTTTGCATATGATAATTGCTCATTTCCTTAGAATTCTCAACCCCAAGATTTGACCTGTTTTATGAGCCTATTTCTAAGGATATTTTGCAGCCAGTTACTCAAGCTTTCCAATAGCAACCACCAGCCTATATTCAACCATATCATGAGCAGCCACCCTGCTCTATGCAGCAGCAGCTGCCACATTCATATTGGCACCAGTATGTTGCACAAGAGCTGGATGAATTCCAATCAGTGCATCCATGGTAGGATCAATTTTGTGATCAGCAGCAAGGGACTCTAGCAGCTGAATTCCAAGGGATGACCAATCAAGTAGCTGAACTAGTATCTGCTGTCAACAATCTCACATGGAAAGCTAAAGAGGAAAATGAGGCAACACCGTTGGGGACACCTGCTACCATTGAGCTTCAAGCTTTTGAGAGTCAAACCACTTCAGCTATTGTGAGCTCCACACCACAGTTTTATCAAGACTCAGGTCAACCTAGGCAACCTCAATTTGGTGAATCAGAGCAGCAAGATGCATACTCTCTAGATTGTATGGCACACGTGTGGAAGGTAGCAACAAAGTTTTGGGATGAACCTGAAAAGGTTGCTAGTGAATCAAGAAAACAGGTTTTCTCTGAACTGAATATTCAAATTAATATTGATGAGGTTCAATCTCATTTTAATGTTTTTGATATCTTTAAAATTGAACTCATGGAACCTGCGTTGAATAGTGTCCCTGTTGTGCCTATGCATTCTCACATTT
The DNA here is from genome assembly GCA_027742785.1 of Vigna reflexopilosa. NCBI lineage: Eukaryota > Viridiplantae > Streptophyta > Magnoliopsida > Fabales > Fabaceae > Vigna > Vigna reflexopilosa. Next base: position 13,765,954 of record CM050926.1, read on the forward strand.
GTGATTCAGCACTTGAAATAGAACACATTGACATACCTGCGGCTGTTCATGATCCTTGCACTAACCTCAATTTTTGTGATAGATTTAATAATGCAGTTGTTGTGTTGGTAGAGGATAGTGAGGTTAATTTTGAGAAGCAAGAACATGTTTTCTCTGAACTTGAACTTCTTGTTTGTTTGAGTGAGATGCAAATTAATGTTGATAATCTTATGCATGTTGAATGTGAGAAACTCTTGCTTGATATTCTTACTGTCAGCAGAGTTAAGCGAGCAGGAAGCTACAAGCATTATGGCAGCCTTGGTAAAGGCAGGAGATTGTGTCAAAATTGCTCAAAGGGCCTTGAATGTGCAGAGCAGCTACAAGGCTTGAACATGAAGATGTTATTGCTGCAACAAGATAAGTTGAAAATGTAGAAGTAGCCAGCACTGAATGAAGAGCTGAGGTTGCTACAGCAAGGCTATTTGAACATGCAGAAGCAGCTGCCATCTGATGAGAAAGAGCTGATGCTGCTAGAACAAATGGTTAAGCAAGAGGAAGATTGTGCATGGAGGGAGACTCTGCACAGAGGAGCTTAGCACAATGGAGAAAAACCAATAAGCCTTTTCTTTCCTTTGCTTTTCAATTGTAGTTATAGATTTTTGTTAGTAATGTATATAGTTTTAAGTAGCATAGTAAATAGTAGAATAAAAAATATGTTGTTTTTCATAAAACTAAAAAGAATTAATATTGTTCTTTGGCCAATATGAGATTTTCTTTTACTTGTACCTTTATAGTTTAGTTTAGCTTTTTAGTTTTGTTCTATTGTTTTTACTTTTCTTAGTTATTCTTATACATTGTGTGCTCTGTTGAGCTTAGCTTTCTTAGTTCTATTTTGTTATATGCATTCTTTTTCAATTTTAGTTCTTTTTCATTTCTGTTTTGATTAAGTTTGAGAATGTTTGTCCTGTTTGATTTGTATATACTTGTTCAGTTATTGTTCAATGCTTTGTGTTTTTCAGTTTCTCTTATGTAAATATTTGATGTTGTTTGTCTGTATATACCTATTACATATATCAGTTTTGTTCTGTGCTGTTTAGGAGCCTTACCCACTCACACATTGAGGGCAATGTGCCTCTTAAGTGTTGGGGTGGGAAGGTATAGATGTAAAAAGTCTTGTTTTGATGTAAATAACTTTGTTTAGCATCTGATTTTGTGTAGAATAGGGGTAAAAAAAAATTTCTAAAGTTGTTTTTCCTTTACTTTAGGTCTAGTTTAGTTAATCTGTAAATACCTTTTATAATTTGTTTTAGTTTGTAAATAGGAATTAGTTTAGCTTTTAGTTTTATTGTTAACAGTTTTGAGGTCTTTAAAATTCATTCAATTTCTGGTTCAGGTTGTTTTAGCTTAGTCTCTTTCATTTTCATTAAATCTATTAGTAGAATTTTCTCTCTTTTTTGGATTCAATTCTTTTCTTATTTCTATTTTCTTTTCCTCAGTTTAGTTTTCGTTCTGTTTTAGTTTTGGAGTAGTTTCTATTCTTCATTTTAGTTTCGTGATTTGTTTGTATTCTTTTTTCTAGATTCTTTTTATTTTTTTAGGTTCTGTTTCAGTTTTTAATTAGAAATTGTTTTAGGTATTAGGTTTTGCTTTAAGCTTTCTTTTCTGGGTTTTGCCTTAGGTTTTGTTTTAAGCTGTCCAGTAGGAATTGTTTTTCCTTTTTATCATTCATGGTTTCTATTAGAATTTGTTTAGGTTCCTTCTTGATTCTTTTCTTAGGCTCGTTTCTTTTCCTTTTGATGTTCTTCTTCGTAGAGCTTTAGTTTAGGAGCTATTATTAGCTACATATAGTCTAGACTTAGATTGTTCATATTGTATATAGATTTCGGTAATTTTGTTTAGGTCTTTCTAGGAGCTTTTAGGTTCTATTTTATGCTTATCTTCATTCCTTGCTGAATTCATTCAATTTTTAGCTTCATTTCCTTATATTAGAGTTTCCAAAAGTAGACTTAGCTTTAGATTTAGGTAGAGGTAGTTCTAGCATTGATTTTTGCAACTTTAGTTCATTTTAATTAAGCAATTTTTGCATAGGATGAGTAGAAAGTCAGTTCAACAATTTTTAACCCTTGAGAGATTTTGGGCCAGTTTTTGTCTTTCTTGAGTGATAACATGCATGTTTAGCTTTCGTTCTGATTTTGCATTATTTCTTTGTTGATGTGCTTGCGTTGGGTAACTTTGAATATGATCTAGGCCTCCTTCATTTTTCCATTTTAGTTTACCCATTTCATTTCTTACCATTGTACCTTGTTTTGAGCTTTAGCATGTTCTCTTTGCTTTCCATCCATCTTAAGCCATTTTCCCCACCCATTAAGCAACCTTAGAGACTTATGAGATGTAGGGAGAGGTCTAGAACTTGGTGAGTGCATGAAAAAGAGTGAGGCCAGAAGTGAAAAAGAAAAGAAAAATGTGCTGAAAAATCTGGTTTGGTTGAAAAAGAAAGAAACAGGTCTCGAAATGAGAAAAATCAGAAAAAGAAAGTAAAAGAAAGACCTGAAATAAAAGAAAGAAAGAAAGAAAAAAATTTGTAGGCTAGCCAAAGTTTAATTGCACTGAGTTCTAGTTTTCTCCCTTGTTCTTCACATTTCTCTGTTTCATCTTAGTTCCCATTCTTTTCTATTTTTCCATTCCATTCCATGAACATTACAAACCAAATAAAGACCTATTGATTTAGAGAAACCTTGAGTCAAGCACTAACATTTAGAGTCTTTTCAAAGTTGTGAATGATGGTTAGCATGTCATAAATGAGTGAAACAGGATAACCTAAACAGTTGAGTGATTGAGTGCATACACTACATCCTGTGAGGTTGAGGCTGATTGCTACTCTTCCAAATGTTGTTTTGCTGACTTTGATTGGATTGAGTTGTTATAATACTTGTTGGAATTGCTGAAGCTTGAGTTTGAAGTTAGGAAATCTTTTGTGCAGTTCTAATTTGATGAAATAGTTAGGATTTGGTTTGATTTTGCAGGTTTGAGTTAATTGTGATAGAGTCTTGTGAATCTTGTGTTCTTTTGAGTCTTGTCCTTTGTAGATTGAGTCTTTTGTTTTTTTCTTTTTAGTTTTAGATTGTCCCTGCCCAGGAGGGCAGTTGTTTAAGTGTGGGGGTGTGATAACACTCTAGATTTGCATATTTTTCTTTGTTAAAAATCTTTTCTTAGGTCTCTTTAGTTTTTAATTCTGTAGAAATATAATAGTTTAGTGTAAATAGGTAAAAATAGGATTATAATAAAAATAGAGTTAATTTTCTAGTTTTAGATAAATAAAATTAGATTTTGAAAGAAATAGATTTTTTTGAGAAAAATATTTTAGAAAACAAAATAAAAATATATTTTTAATACATTTTCTTTCCTTGCAGATTTAGTAATTTTTTTTTGGAAGCTTTGGACTGCTAATGGGCCACTACAAGGGTGTGATTGGTTGAATTTGGCCGTTGTTTTGCACCGTTGCAATGCAAGTGATTGGAAGCAATTGGGCTGACATTAGTCTGATGCACCACACTCGATCTGGGCCTGGGCCACTACAATGAAATTGCATTTGGGCCACTAATGGCAATGCAACATTGGACGTTGTTGCTGAGTTGAACCCTTTTGAGGAATAATAAGAAGTTGTTGCCACGTGCTGGAGTTGTTGTCAACATGGAGTTTAATTGAAAGCATTGGATGGATTGGGCCAGTGTGATTGGGTCGCTGGCTAGCTGCAGTTTAAGTGAAACAACGTCGTCTTGATGCATCCTGGCAGCAACTTCCTAAGGGGTAACTTGCACTCATGCTTCATTTGGAAAATGGGAAAAACAAGCTCGAGCATTTGAAGAGAGTTTATCCAAAAAGCTAGGGCTTGGGCGAAGCGGAGAAGAAGAGTGACTCGCATCACCTGTCCGGACTCTGACCGGAGCTGACTAGCGAAGACGACGATGACCGGAGCTGCCACGTTGGATGAAGCTAAAAGAACGTCACAAGCAAGTTTCTTTTCCCTTTCTTTTCTTCTTTCTTTTTCATACCCTATATAAAAGGGGTTCTGCAATGTATATTTTTTTAGACTTACACACAGAGACCTTAGACACTTTTTCATTCTACAGTTTTAGATAATTAGGGTTTTCCTTCTTCCTTGCTTTTGGAGCGAATCACTCACGGTGGTGACAACCCGTGGTGGCTCCGATTGCGAGTTTTGTTCGATACATTCTTGTGTAGATTTCATTTCTCGTTAATAAAGTTTATGTTCTTGATGTTTCTCTTTGTTCAGTACTTTACTATTTTGTTATGTTGATTATTTTTTTTCGTTCTTGTGTTGTTTTGATAAAAAATGATTTGAACTTGGAAATCTGCACATTTTAAATTCCTTTTGGAATTATACGACCCCGAGGTGGGCGTAAATGAACGAGATGTCTTCTCGAGACAGATAGGAATTCAATCAATAAAAAAATATTTTAATTCCCATGTTGTTTTTGTTTCTGTTCGTTCATTTTAATTAGGTTTTGTATATTTTAGAATAGATTGTATGTGATAGTACTGATATTGATTAGAAGCATGAATTAGATTTAGATTCGTTGTGAATTTGATGAACTGAGTGATGATTATTGACTTTTAAGTTCTGGAAATGAACTTTAAGACCCTATGATGGGCTTATTTTACCAGGATGTCTTCCGATATATGATCTACCACTCTGCGCATTGATTTCATATGAATTTGATTCTAGTTTTTGAGATTTTATCTTGCTTTTGATTGTGATGTTAAAGTTTCGATATTGTTCTTCATATTTTGATTTCATTATGAATTGTAAAGCTGCAGTAGAGTTTTAATAAGTCTTAGTGACATTTAGAATAGTGATATGTTTCTGGAATTGGTTAGAAGATTGAATTAGAGTTGAAATTGTTGTGGTTTGTTACATAAAGTATGCATTTGCACAAACTAAGTTCTGATTCAGGACTTAATTACCCCAAAGAGGGTATAACTGTACAAGATGTCTTCTTGAGTTGCAAATAAATACTGTATTCTAATAATCCTTGCATTTTGGATTCCAATTCATGAATCTAATCAATGATTTAGTGTGAGTAATATTTTTAGGTGTTCTAGATTCTGATTTAGTAATTCTTCATCCCTTTATAGTGTTTTCTCTTTGCTTAATGTTTTCAATTGATAATTTTTGTTTGAGAGTTCTGATAATTGGATTTTAGATTTTAAATTCTTAGATTTTAGGTCCTTCAATCATGATTCATTCCACTTTAATTTTTTTTAATTCATTACACTCTTCCTTCACTGTCCAGATTAGATTCATTCTTTCATTGTATCATTTCATTTAGCTGAAGTCAGTTAGCATTTAGATTTTCTTTAGCATTTACTTTTGTGAATATATTTTGGATTGTTCCAGTTTTAGTATATAGGTTCTTTTTACTTCTTTTCTTTAAATAGGTTTTGTTTTTAATTTGATTATTTTCCTTTTAAATTTCAATTTCATTTCTTTGTCCCCACCTGTTTGATAGATAGTAAATAAATAAAATACAAGAATTAACCTTACATTCTTAAAACTTTATTTTGTGGAGTCTGCGGATTGATATCTTGGTCAGCCCTATATTACATTAGTGGGGACTAATTCTTTGTTCTGCCTTAGGCGACTAAAAGGCAGTTTAACAATTCTTTGGTGTAGAGATTCTATGCACAACCTCATATTTCTTGAGTAAAGCCTGCATGGATATGTTACAGAAAAGGATTCCTTAATCGCTAACAATGGCTCTAGGCACTCTGTTAACACCCTGGCAAGTGTACCAGATCGTATCAAGTAATAAATATACGGTAAGTCCGAGTATCGTCTCCCAAAGGACTCTTAGGCCTAAACGTTCATGTGATTAATGGAAATCATAAGACTTGAATAAACAATAAGTTGAGTTTTAAATGCAAAACAAGAAATAAACATGTATGCAAAGATTTGATCAGTTGGCAGTAAAAGATACGGATGAATGATGTTGTTGGGGCTTACGGTTTCATCCTATTCCATTCTCAAATATCTACTATTCTTATTAGATTCAACTTTGTTATCAATGTTTATGCCACTTTCTATTTTACTCTAAATCCGATCTCTCGGTGAAAAGAGCCTAATCACAATTACTAGTTTACTATCTCTAGTTTCCCTAACAATTATTCATGCATTGATGTGAATAGAAGCTTAAGGCAATTGACTTTCCTATTCCTATCTATAGGTAATATTCATCATCAAGAGAAATTCTTCATGTTTAGACCTAACTATACGTCTCCATATAGAAAGAATCAAAGATGATGCGTTGAATAATGTCTTAAACAAAGCATTAGCAAGAACGGAAGAAAAACTCAAACTATTGATAAACACAAGTATATGAATAAAATAAGAAATTCGATATAAGAGAGTTTCAAAGAACTACATCGTTCCCCAACAACAAAGGGCTTAGTTCACCATAATCATGGTGAAACTAGATGAATTAAATGGAAGGAATATAAAAGATAACCCTAGATTTGTAATATTGGAGCTCTTGCATCCAAGATCCACCTCCAAGGTGTGAAAACTGTGTTTATGTGTCCTTTCTGCCAAAAGATACATCCTCTGGTTCGTGCACTTCTATTTAAAGCACAGAAAAATAACTAAAAATAAGCCTAGGCCCATAAGTACACCGCCCGGCGGTGGGTAACACCGCCCGACGGTAGGCACGAAACTTGATCCACCCCTCAACGCTGTCGCTTGACCGTTCTCTTCAAATTCCTCTGATGAGTCCACTGCCCGGCGGTGGGTTGTACCGCCCGGCGGTGGCTGCGATTCCATCTCTACCCCTTGGCGGTGCCCTTTAAGCGTGTGGCAGTGTAATCATAGAAGGTCTCACCGCCCGGCGGTGCTATCACCGCCCCACGGTGGCTATGGTTCAACTTTGCTTCATTCTTCCACCTTCTTCTGCATTCCAACACTTCTCTTCCTTCAATTCATTCATCAAACTCCTAATAAATCATGTCAAAACAAGGGAAACCAAGGATAAAACCCAAATTGACTCTCTTTCTCTCTAACTTAAGCATTTTGCATGATTTCAAGCTAATTCTAAGTCATAAAGGGTGTGTTTTGATGTGAATTTTAAGTATGAAAATAACAGTTTTTAGATCGTTATCACACTCTAAACCTGCAAAAGAGGTGAGAATCTAACAAAATCTACAACACCTGAGATTATTAGTCCTAGTGGCTCTTGCTTCCACCCATTTCAAAACATAATCAACAGCTAAAAGAATGTAGGAAAAACCAAAATAGACAGGAAGGGGACCTATGAAATCAATACCCCAAACATTAAACATCTCACAAAACAGCATGGGTTGTTGAGGCATTTGTTGTCTCCAAGAATGGGATCCTCCTACTCTCTAACATGGCTTGCAAGTGCTACAAGTTGTTCTTTGTATTCAAGCACCCTGCGAGTTGTTCTTTGTATTCCCAAATGACAACCAGGTGAGGAAGAATGATAGAACTGCAGGACCAAGTCAATCTCATGATTGAGTATGCACCTCATTGTTACCTAGTCACTACACAACTTCCACAAATAGGGGTCATCCCATACATAATACTTAACACCACTCTTGATTTTAGCAATTTGAGCTCGAGATGCTAAGGGAGGAAAAATAGAACCAACTAAGAAATTCACAATATTTGCATACCAAGGGTTAGGGTAAGAAACCAAAACTGTCAACAAGATCTCAACAAGATCTCAACGGGCAACACATCAACTTTATCCTTATCTCTTTCAATTCTACTGAGATGGTCTGCCACCAAATTTTGTGCTCAATTTCTTTCATGGATTTGAAAAATCAAACTCTTGGAGCAAGAGCATGCATCGAATCAGTCTTGGCTTTGACTCAACCTTCTTCAATAAGAACTTCAGAGCCGCATGGTCATAAAGACAGTAACAAGTGAACCAAGCAAATAAGATCTAAATTTCTCAAGAGCAAAAACAATTGCCAGAAGCTCTTTCTTAGTGGTTGTGTAATTTTCTTGGGCAACATCTAAATTGTTGGAAGCATAATATATCACTCTCGGTAGCTTATCAACTTTCTAAGTGAAGACAACCCCTAGTGCATAATTGGATGCGTCACACATCGATTCAAATGGGTCTGTGTAGTTTGGTGCCCGAATGATTGGAGTGTTGGTCAGTGCTTCCTTGAAGCAGTCAAATGCATGCTTACATCTTTCACCAAAATGAAATTCAATGTCCTTTTGCAATAGATTAGATAGCGGAAGGGCTTCCTTGCTGAAGTCTCCGATAAAGCGCCTCTAGAAACCTGCATGCCCAAGAAAATATCGCAATTCGCGCACGCAAGAGGGGTAAGGCAATTGTGCAATAACAAATATTTTTGCAGGATCCACTTCAATATACCCTTACTAGAAATTATATGCCCTGAAACTAAACCTTGTTCCACCATGAAGTGACATTTTTGCAAAATTGAGAACAAGGTTGGTTTCAGTGCATCTTTGCAAAACTTTATCCTAGATATCGAGACATGAGTCAAAAGAGGATCCATACATAGTAAAATCGTTCAGAAATGCCTCTATGCAACTTTCTAGAAAGCCACTGAAAATATTGAGCATGCACCGCTAGAATGTACTAAGGGTGTTGCATAGGCCAAATGACATCCTCTTATAAGCAAAAGTGCCAAAGGGGTAGGTGAATGTGGTTTTTTTTTATCCTCAGGGGCAATGTGGATTTGGAAATAGCTAGAAAAACCATCAAGAAAACAGTAATAAAACTTACCTGCAACCACTCAAGCATCTGGTCAATGAAAGGCAGCGGAAAATGATATTTCCTTGTTGCTTGGTTAAGCCTCCTATAGTCAATGCAGACCCTCCCACTGTTCTGCACTCTAGTGGGAATGATCTCATCCCTCTCATTCCTAACAATTGTGATGCTTGTCTTCTTTGGAACCACATGGACCAGACTCACCCACTAACTATCAGAGATAGGATAGATGATCCTATCTTGAAGAAGCTTGGTCACCTCCTTCTTTATAATATCCAAAATCATGGGGTTTTGCCTTCTCTACGACTGTCTAACTAGTTTAGTTCCATCCTATAATAGAATTATATACATGCACATGGATGGGCTAATACCAGGAATGTCAGGCAGGGTCCAACCAATAGCCTTCTTGTGCTTTCTAAGCACACACAACAACTTCTCCTCTTGAATAGATGTTAAGACTCCGGCAGGTATACCAAATCGTATCAAGTAATAATAAGTGGTAAGACCAAGTATCGTTTTCCCTAGAGACTCATTGGCCTAGACTTTCATGTGATTTGTTGATTATTTAAGACTTGAGAAGCGAAATTTAAGGTTTATAATGCAAAAACGAAATTAAACATGCATGCAAAGGTTGATCAATTGACCTAGAAAAACACACAGTTGAATGATATGGATGAATTGTGTTGTTGGGGTTTCCGACTTATCCTAATCCACTCTCATATATTTACGAATTCTACTTTTTTCATTAATGTCAGTGCCACTTTCTAATTTATCCTAATCCCAAAGTCTTGGTGAAGAGAGCCTACTCCTAATTACTAGTTTACAATGTCTTGTCTCCCTAGCAAATGTTCATGCATTACATTGACACAAAAGCTTAAGGCAATCGGTCCTCCTATCCCTATGTCTAGGTAATATTGCTCTCGAGAGAATTCCCCCATGTCTAGATCTACCCATATGTGTCCATATAGATAAAATCAAAGATCACGCTATTGAAAGAATTAAACAAAGCATGCAAAGAGAATAGAGGAAAAACTCTAACAATTAATGAAATAAAGCATATAAATAAAGCATCAATTCAATATATGAGAGTTTCAAAGGATTATATTGTTTCCCTAATAATAATGGAGGTTTATTTCACCATAGACATGGTGAAACTAGATGAAAATAATGAAAGGAATGAAAGATAAAACCCTAGAATTTGTAGATTGGAGCTTCCGCATCCAAAATCCGCCTCCAAGGGGGCAAGAGAGTGTTTCTACGCCTCTTTCTGTCAAAAGATGCCCTCTCTGGGTTGTGCAAATATATTTAAAGTTCATTAAAATCAGTAGAAATTGGCCCAGGCCCAAGAGAATGGCGCTCAATGTTGGGTTACCGCTCAAGGGTAGGTGCGACACTTCAAGAGTAACGTTCAGCGTTGCCGCCCAGGCGTCTAGCAGAGAACTTCACAACTAGGTTGGAGCTCAGCGACAGAGTAGCGCTCAACGGTAGGCGCGATACTTAAATTCTCCCCTCAGCGTTGGCACTTGAGCGTTTGACAAAGATCTCCACAACGAAATTGGCGCTCAGCGGTGTGAGGGCGTTCAGCGATGGTTGCGATTCTTCCTTTGTGCACTTTTCCATCTTTTCCTGAGTCCAACTCCTTCCTACTTCAGCTTCCTTCATTTAATTCATGTTAAATCCTGCCAAAACAAGGAAAACCAAGCATAAAACCAAGAAAACCACCTTTGACTCTCTTATTCTCTAACTTAAGCAAAATGCATGATTTCAAGCTAGTTTCTAAGTCATAAAGAGTGTGTTTAGTGTCAAATTTAAGTATAAAATAACAATTTTTGAACCGTTATCAATAGAATCAAGGGAGGTGGAAATGATCACCGACAATTTCTCCTTATCCTCCAAGTAAGCATACTTAAGGTTTTATGGAAACGGTTTAAGCTCTAGAATGGGTGCCCGCAAGTCAGATTAATCTATGCTTCCTACAAAAGGTTTAGTGGAATCTGACTCTAAAGAATTTAAATGTAGAGGTACAAGACCCATCTCATCCAACTTTTCATCAAAAATAATCTCATAACATAGATCGGGTTCTGATTCAACATCATCAACATCAAACTCAATATCAATCATAGATTCATATTCAATGCATGTATACATATGGGATAGAAAAAAGTGTTGCTTATCATGCAAAGAATCAAATTCAGCAGCATATTCATCAATAATGTCATCCAGAATATCAATTCTAAAAACATAATAGTCCTTAGATGGATATTTCATGGCATCAAGAATATTAAAATGCACAACAATGTCACTAAATTTCGTCGATAAAGTATCGACATACACATCAATTTTAGTTCGGGCAGCTTTAAAAAATGGTCTGCCTAAAATGATTGGGGTAGATCCATGGGAGAATCCCCCCTCCATTTCCAAAACATAAAAATCTGTAGGGAAAATCAGTTCACCAACCTGAACTAAAACATCATCTATGTAATCTGTGGGGTGTGCAAAACTTTTATTAGCCAACTAAATGACCACACCCGTAGGTTGCAGATGATCAAGAGAAAGAGATTTATAAATGGACAGAGGCATAACATTAATGGAAGCACCTAAATCAAGCATGACATTTTCAAACTTACTATTTCCAATGACACAAGGGATGCAGAATGTTCCTCGGTCCTTGCATTTCTGTAGAATGTGTCGAACATATTTACCTATTAATGCAGATACATTTTTGCCCATGTTATTTTTTTCTTTCCCTTCATCTTCCTTTTGTGAGTGCACAACTCCTTCAGGAATTTTGCATACTTGGGAATTTGTTTGATGACATCTACTAGAGGTATGCTCACCTCCACTTTCCTAAAGGTCTCCAAAATCTCCTTATCCACCTCTTCTAAATTTTTGCTTTGAACCACTTTGGGAGGGAATGACTTAGGGATAGGACGCTACTACAACTCAGAAGATGTACTAGTGGAAGATGAAGAAGGTCCACCTACGTCAAATTTGTTGCATATATCTGCCTGTTTCCCTTGCTCAGGACGTTTTCTTTGAGATGTCGCAAGATCATCATCTTCCTCCTCTTAGGCTGAGGTGCAGGTGAAGGTGTCATTGTGGGTATATGAGTTTGCTTCCTAGTTCTCAAGGTGATGGCACTGACATTCTTCGGATTCTACACAATTTGAGATGGTAGCTTGTCAAAATTTTGAGATTGTGCCTGATTAAGATGTGTAGCCATTTTTGCCTCATCTGATTTATTAAGCTCTGAATGAAAGCTCTCGTCTCTTGCTAGAATTGCATATTTTGTATTGTCATTTGCCTCATTAACTCCTCCAATGTAGGCTCAGAAGAAGTGAAAGGTTGAGGAGCTATTTGGGTAGGTATATCTTGTTGTTGTTGTTGTCTCTGGTATTGCTAGACTGGTGGAGGCACATTGGGTCTACTGGACCCTGCAACATTCTGATTCTGAAATGTTGGTGGTTGTGGTTGTTGTTGTTGTTGTTGTTGTGAAGCATTAGACCATCTCAGATTTGGGTGATTCGTCCACCCTGGATTGTACCTGTTACTGGAGAGGTCATAATTATGCTATTGTTGTTATGGCGGCCTGTTGTTGTAGATGTTTGCAGCATAAGCTTGAGGGGCATCTAGGCCAACAAGTTACTGCAAAGTTGGACATCCATTTGTATAATAATCATTGGAAGGGCAAATGCCACATAGACGTGCAATAGATTGAGATTTCTGATTGTTAGCTAGTTGGGTCACCAAACTCACAAGAGCATCAAGCTTCCTCTCCAACTTCTTATTACAAATGAAGAAGAATGAGTAGCCACATCATGAACTCCCATAACAACAATAACATCATTTCTCACACTGAACTACTGGGAGTTTGAGGCCATCTTCTAAATCAAATGCCTACTGGGAGTTTGAGGCCATCTTCTAAATCAAATGCCTACCTTTAGTATGTGTCATATCACCAAGAGCTTCACCACTGGCAGCATCAATCATACTCCTCTCCATGTTGTTCAGACCTTCATAAAAGTATTGAAAGGGTTGCTTAGAAATCTGGTGGTGTGGACAACTTGCACATAACTTCTTGAATCTTTCCTAATACTCATACAAGTTTTCATCACCAAGCTGCCTGATTCCAGATATATCCTTTCTTATGGCGTGGTCCTAGATGCTGGGAAGAATTTCTCCAAAAACAATCTCTTAAGATCATCCCAGCTAGTGATGGACCTAGTATAGCCAATCCTTTGCTACGCCCTTTAATGAATGTGGGAACACCTTTAAGAAGATGTGATCTTTGGGGACATCTAGAGGCTTCATTGTGGAGCAGATAATATGGAATTCCTTTAGATGCTTATGTGGGCATTCAGTTGCAAGACCATGAAACTTGGGCAACAAATTGATCAATCTAGTTTTGAGAATATAAGGAACATCCTCATCAGGAAACTAGACACACAAGCTTTCATAAGTGAAATCAGGTGCAGCCATCTCCCTAAGAGGCCTCTCACGAGGTGGAGGTTGAGTCATATTGTTCTCAGTATAGAAAACAGCAGAGTCAGAATCAGATGCAGATGGAGATGTAGTATGCACAAAATAGGAAGCGGTATACACAGAAGGAGAATGCTTAGAATTATACAAACTAATGATATCTAAATGCACAAACTCTAAAGATAAATTCCTAGAATGCCTAACTAATCTATGAAAAGTCTTATCTATTTCAGGATCAAAGGGTGGTAATAGTCTAGGATTGCCCCTAGTCATGCACTATGCCAACACATATCATGAAAAGTCAACACAAGCAAACATAGGGGGGTACAACTACAAGTACATGCAAACCTTATACAAATGAGCTGAAATTTTGTGAGCAACACCCTAAAATCATAAAAAGATAGCACAAAAAATTTCAAAGGATAACTATTTTAACCAATAAAAGAAAGTATGGAAAAATAGGGCAATAAAACTTCAAAAATAAAAAAAAAAAGAAATAGAAAATGACTTCTTTTTCTTTCTACCCAAAATGCATATATGAGACGTCCAATTCTTATAAAAAGGTCAAAAGTTATCACAGTTTGAAGTTTTGAGAAATCTAGATTTAAAAAGTTTTTGTATCTCAAAATTGGGACTACCATAAGTGTTTTTGAGATTTTTCTATCAAAATATGGACCAAAAGAAGTGAGCACAAAAAATTTCAAAGAAAAATAACACCTCTAGCTATCAAAACAAAAAATTCCAATTAATTAGGAAAATCGAACACTATTCATGGTGGTTTTGAAGGTTGTTTTCGATGGTTTTTAGTGGTTTTTCACAAACAACATGCCAAATAGCTCCAATTCTCCTAATTTTGGCTTGAAACAAACACAAAAGCACCAAAACAGAACACACATTACTCACACCATACAGGATACACACACTAACAAAAAAAAACTAAGACAAAACCATTGGTCAGCGATGCCAAATTTGATCGTCATTGTCGCGCTCGACTCAAATTAATATTGCAAATTAAATGCAAACACACAATAGGGGGAAGTTTGAACAATTTCACAAACTGAATTAAACAAAGCAAATGCCTTAAATTAAACAATGATTAAAAATGGTTGGGCACTAGTTCAATTGCAATGCTTCCAATACAAGATTAGCAATGCTTCTCTCACCCCTAATCCAAATCAAATTATCCAACTAAGCGAAGGATAATCCGATTTTCATAAAATGTGAATTAAGCAAACACAATTGCACATAATAAATACTTCTACGCTACATATTAAGCAAGTACAACTTCAAGCACACAAACTTAACCACTAAGCGTGACCAATTTGTAACAAACGAAACATATTATACGATGCAAAGTCAGAAGCACAGAATCACAATAACAGCACAATAATCTCATGGAAATAATGCAACATCCCTAGTGTTCAACCCAATAGATTCAAGCTACCATTATAAACGAAATGCAACTAGAAAATATAGAGTAAGCATAAGCAAAACGAAACAGAGAATTAAATCAAAAATAAAATTGGAATGTAAAAACGTATGTGCAAAGACAAGAATAGTGAAACAAACTTCTGATTAATATTGGAAAATGAGTTCAAAAGAGACAAATGAATTAAAAACGAAAATGAAAACAAAACCTAAAGAGAGATATGCTACTATTCACGTCCAAGAACCTAAAACGAAAATAGAGAATGAATAAAGTAGAATGAGTGCATGGGCACTTAACCCTAGGTCCCAAGTTTGCCCACAATTTGGGCCTTTCCGAAATCTAACCCAAAAATGGGCCCAAACCTAAATCTAGGCCAAAATATAAAGTCTAGTTCAAAATAAAAACAAAATTAAAATATAATGCTGATGTGGAAAATAGAAAATGGTGTGACAACTCTTTTTTATGTCCCAAAATATAATTCATAAAATTGTCCTGAAAATAATAATGGAAATAATTAAGCTCAGATAATTCAAATTAATTAAAATAAGAATTACTCATCAAATTAAATTCAAATAGCAAAAATGAGAATCAATACTTAAGCACAATTCACTAATTAAGTTCGGTGTAAAAAACTAAGTGAATAGAACAAAATAATAATTTATCATAATGCAATCATAGTCAACATATAAAAAAAGTATTAGTATTGAGAGAAATATAAATATAAACTTTTGTGTTAAAATTCAAATAAAAAAACATAAGCAAATTGTACGTATGAGATGGTTAATCTTAAATAACTATTATATATATATATATATATATATATATATATATATATATATATATATATACTAAAAGGTATATAAATATTTTCAATAATATATATTTTAGTTATTTTGAATATCCATTACTTATAGGAATTATGCAATTTCAGTTTAACATGACTAACAAATGGTGAAATCAAAAAGCAAATAAAACAATGACCAAAGAGACTAATGACATTTGTTCCTAATTTCAACAACTCAAATCACAGTTTAACTCAAGACTTATGTTGTGACAAATTAAGTTCTTCTGATAACTGAAAAAACAAAACATGTTTTAATTTTTTTTCAATAAAAAAAAGTTATGTAATTAGGATTTTTAGCAGGGAGGGGTAAATTCATTGTGAGAAATGACCATGCTGAGATCACTAAAGCATTATTACCTACAAAAATGCAAAACCCTACAAAATTCAAGTTAGCATGGTCTAACAAAATAGGGAAATCCCCCTCAATAATAATGTAACTCATGTGATAGATACTCGAAAGCAAGGGCACCATCATCCCCACAAAATTAATTCATTACTTATTATTATTTATTTATTTGTGTTATTATAAAACATTATTTTCATGGTGTGAATGCATGAAAGGATTATGAAAAGATTAGTAGAAGCCCTTTTATTTCTCTTGTATTGTTTTCACATTATTAAGTCAATGTCAACTCATGCAAATTAATGTAAGAAAAAACTAGTTCATGTCTTTCATTCACAAAAGTTACTTTGATTAAGCTAAATGATTTGTTCCAATATCAAAACTATTATAATTAAATAAATTGGGTAATTGTTTAAATTGATTAAATGGTATAAAATGTATATTAATTTAAAAAATACATCACATTATATATAAAAGGAATTCTTCTACTTTGTATTCACATTTCTTTTTCAATTTTATCTTCTAAACAATTTTTTATTAAATTAAAATAATTATTTTATCAATTTTATTATTTGAAAGACATTTTTTAAGTTTAATTGTGTTTTTCAATTTAATTGCTTTTTTTTTAATTTAATAATTCTTTTAATTAAAAAGTGACCTTCAAAATAAATAAAAATATTTACAATAAAATTATGAAAATTATTTATATTTTATTTTATTTTATAATTACAATAAAACAAGAAAAATTCTATTAGTTTTTATTATCGTAAAGAAAAGGGAAAACACATGTTTTCCCTGTTATATTAATAAAGGAGATTCATTTCATAACCATTTTGTAACTAAGATTTTAATATAGATTATTAAATTAATCTTTTATTAATATATTTAATTTTATTATTTTATACTTTAAGTTCATAAATATTTATTTTCAATTCAAATAATTATTTCTAATTTACGTGAATTACATGAAAAAAAAGTATATGTAGACACATATTTTTTATTAGTATAAATGAAAAATTAAATTAAGAATAATAAAAATAAATATGTTTGTTATATTGAGTTATCATATAAAGTTGTTTCGTTTTTAAATTAAATTATGAAATATTTTATTTTTATATTTTATAAAAAAAAAACAGTTCTGGACAAACTATACATATCATTTAATGAAAAAGATATTTTCCTTAACTTTCGTAAAATTTAAAGAATAAATATTTTATAATTTAATTAAAAAACTTTAGTGTTTATAATATTTTTAAAATAAAATATATTTAATTAAAAACATATAATATGATATGATTTTGTGAGTGAAAGTGTGGTGCAAGGCAGACATAGAAAATGAAAGCGCTGCTTGGAAATCAAGCTGCTGAGATTTTATGGATAAGCAATGAGCAAACAAATGGCGCTTAGACAGTTAGATTTAGTGGGGGAAGCACCACTACAACTCACTCAATCTTTTACAAAATAAACCTAACAAATTAACTATTTCTTTAGATAAGCCATTTTTATTTGAATAATAATTTTTTCACACACTTAAATTTTTTATATTTATTTAATATTATTTTTATTTATTTTTTATTTTTTTATTTTTTAAAAAATATAAAACTTTATATTTTTATTTTTATGACATTTTTTTTTATATTTTATATGAAATGAATATAAAAGTGTTTCGTAGTAACATTTCTTTTTTTTGACAATTTAAATTTCAAAGCAAACCATGCCCACTCAGTCCACACTGAAAACACATGTGAGATCCAACACCACCATCACAAAACTGCAAATAATAACATTCTTATATTGTGACAGCCAATTTACATATAAAATATTTAAATTTATTTGAACATTAAGAGATTAGAAGCTTAAAATATAGTCAAATAATAGTCCCAAATATATGAAATTAGTTAATAAATTAATATAAAATTAGGCTAAAATATAATATAAAATAGTCAATAAATTAATAGTACACGTGGAGCTCACTGCGATACTTTTCTTTTTTTTAATACCGACTATGGTATTTGATGTATAAGTTTAATTTAATTATTCATTTGTATAATAACAAGGTTTATGGAATAAAAACAAGTTAAATTACTGGTACATGTTATAATTATTTAACAACTTTTGATCAGGGTTTAATTTTTAAGATGTAAAAATGATAAAATATTGACTCTAATGTTTAAGAATTTTAATTATTATATAATAGTAATGCAATACTTGTGAGAAGATATTGGATTTAGAAAGTAGGCAGCAACTACTATAATACCAATAAACATATAATTAGAGACATGTTATGCAAATTAAATCATAATTAGGCAAGCGATTGTTGTGGGGTACCAAACCAAGCAAAGCAATAATATCAAAAATACTGAAAAAGCCAACTCATAAGTAAGAAAAAGATAGGGTAAAAGGTAACATGTAACACATCCATTTCAGCCTTCCAGTCACTATTATATTATCACATACCACTTTAATACAAATATAATGAATATAAAAGGTTTATTTTTTTCATATTTCATCTTATATTTTGTTTTTATAACCTTACACAACTCTTTCATTATTTAATAAAGGGTTAAATATGTTTTTAGTCCTTATACTTTGAGGCAATTTTGGGTTTAGTCTCTCTTTCAAACTAAGGTACAATTTAGCCCTTCAACTTTAGAAAACTCTAATTTTAGTCATTTTTACCAATTTTTTTTAATTTTATTGGCTGTTTCAAACGCGTTTCTCAGTTAACATTAAAGCAAAAATGTGTCAAACAGTGTAACAATCCAAATACTATAATGAAACGTGCTTGAAACAACAAATAAAATTAAAAAAATTTGATAAAAAAGACTAAAACCAGAGTTTTCTAAAGTTGAAGGACTAAATTGTACCTTAGTTTAAAATAGAGACTAAACCCAAAATTGCCCTAGAGACTAAAAACATATTTAACCTTTAATAAAAAATATCTTAATTAAAAAATAGTATCTAACAAATTTCAATGTAATTTATTCCAATAATATATATAAATATATTATTTCACATCATATTTATATAATATTAATTTTAAAAATAAAAAAATGAGACTTTAATATTTTTAGTTGTTTTTTACATGTATGAAGTTTCTTTACATTAAAATAATGGAAGAAGATCATGAAACAGTCAGAGAGACCCACGGGTAGATTGAGAGGGAAGAAGAGAAAAATATAATAATAATTATTGTTTTATTTATTAATTATAGTTTGTGATGGGAGAGAGGAAAAAGGGAAAGCCCAACCTTTTCCTTTCATTGAGAAAAGGACATGGCCCCACTTGCATTATATTTTTTTTTTCTCTTTTGTTTGCACTTTTTATCACCTTTGCTTATGTCATATTACCTACACTCTCTCTCACACACACCATTTGCATTATTCTTCTTCTTTTCTTTTCATATCTCATCTATCTACATTTATCCATCTTGTATCTTCCTATTTCTTTTTATCTCAACTTCTCAACACAACAGACTAGTCTTAACAGACCAGAAGACTCAATAGAGGAGAGAGAAACACACGCAAAAAGTAAGAGGGAGAAAGAGCCTTTTGTTCTCTTCAAAAAGTTCAGCTGCTTCTACTTCCAACACTCTTTCTTTGCTTTTAAGTTTTGCACAGATATAAAAAAATTATTTTTTTTTTGAAAAAGCAACACCCTTTTGCTTACTGATCTTGTTCTCTTTGTCTTCCTTGCCGTCAGGTAGTTTTCTTCACTTCTGCTTTCTCACATAGCGTGAAAATCCATGTTTATGTTCTGTGATTTTTTTTTTTGTTTTTAAAGTTCATGTTTTTCTGGTCATGGGACTTTTCATTGGGATTAAGGCAGTGAAAGACGTTGAGAATTTTAAGAGACTGGTAATTTTTTAGTATGTTGTCATTGGATTAGATGCGTTATTCTTGTTGTCTTTGATTCTCCTTTTGATTTTTTATTTATTGTGTTATATGATTCTATTGTATGGTTTTGTGATGAAGTTCAACATATTTTCTCTGATTTTTTAGAATTTAGTTTTCCTGTATCACATCAAATCCTTAATATAAATGAGACAGTACATGCTCTCATTCTTTTGATCTGATTTATCGTTTTTTCGTGTTGGCTGCAAGTTTACATAATATTGGTCTAGTAAAATTACCTTCCATAGAATCTATATTTACCGTTGCTCAGATTCTTCAGAACTGGCAGTAGTATTTCCATTTTCTTTTTCCTTACATCGCCATGTATCGATCTATCTATCTATCCGTTCTTATTAACATTTTTAGAATTTGGTTTTACAGCATTAAAATTCTGTTTTCTTTGTCACATTATCTAATGGCTTCTGCATTATGTGACATAGTTCAGCATCTGCATCTTCAGATAAGGAGGGGAACTTGTGTTTTTTCAGAGTACATCTTGGTCAGTTAAGACTGTTACTAGCTGGAGAGTCCTTGATTTATTCTAAAGGGCAAGAGAAAAACGTCTAAAGATGGGTTATATATGTGATTTTTGTGGAGACCAGAGATCCATGGTGTACTGCCGTTCTGATGCTGCATGCTTATGTTTGTCTTGTGATCGGAATGTTCATTCTGCTAATGCCCTTTCCAGGCGTCATTCACGCACCCTTTTGTGCGAGAGATGCAATTCACAACCTGCCTTTGTGAGGTGTGTTGAAGAGAAAATTTCTCTGTGTCAGAATTGTGATTGGTTGGGTCATGGAGTCTCTACATCTTCGACACATAAGAGACAAGGAATCAGTTGCTACTCTGGCTGCCCTTCAGCCGCGGAACTGTCTTCAATATGGTCATTTGTCTTGGATATCCCTTCCATTAGGGAGTCTACATGTGAGCAAGAACTAGGCTTAATGAGTATTAATGAGAACAGCGAGAGTGTTGGAGTTCCACCTGAAAACGGGAATGTGTCTGTTTCAGATCAAGTTACTGATCTACCTGCTTTGGACAGGTCTTTCGTTGGTTCATCTTCAATACCCGAGTCAAGCTCCGAAACTCGTATTCTGGACCAGCCAGCTGGACCTGCCAATGAATGTCTGCCAAAGGTATAGTGGGATGCCATCAACATTGTCTTCATGAATAACATCACCAACACTTGGTGTAATGTACTTTCTAACAGCAGCACAGGGAAATGTAATTGCAAGTTTGAAAAGGATTAGTTAGTGCATGGTCTTAATTGGTTTGATGGATTTAAATTTTGTTTCCATATAGAATCCTCAAGGGCAATGGCAAAATTATTTGTTGAATCATAATTCCTTTGGTTCAATTCTCAAGTTTTATGGTTGTTTCATTTTCTGTACAACCATTGATGTATTTAAGGCTACTTGCTTTCGTTACTTTATTGTTTCTTGGTCCAAGGTATGTTTTGGTTTTGCAAAACTAATTGTTTCCCTAACTTATTGGTACCTTGACGTTGAATTGAAAACAAAAGCAGACATATTTCTGTCATCACTAGGTTAGCTTAGTTAAAGGGCCATGATGTATAGTTTTTCCAATTTAAGTCTTGTTTACTGAAATGAATTACACAACTTTAATGTTCTACGTTAAAATTCTCATAGTTTCATCATATTACATTTCTAATATCTCATTTTCAATATGCAGTTGTACTGTCCTGCTACAAAATGCCCTGCATTATGTGAAGATGACAATCTATATGATGATTTTGACATGGATGAAGTGGATCTAAATCTTGAGAACTATGAAGAACTTTTTGGTATGGCCCTCAGTCATTCCCAAGAGCTATTTGAAAACGGTGGAATTGATAGTTTGTTTGGGACAAAAGACATGTCTGCTGGAGATTCCAGTTGTCAGGATGCTATTGCTGCCGAGGTGCTAAACTCTCCACATCCTTTGTCTGTGATAATCATGGCTTTTTTTTACTATTGGGGCATCACATTCACATATTATGTTTCTGTATATGTTATATGATGATCTTGTTTGATGATCTTGTGTATTCACAATTGTATATTTGTTTTCTCCTTGATCATGTGGTTATTTTAGCATGAGGAAATTACACTGACACTTCCTGAGATTTTCTCGAATTTCACTGTTACCCCAGTTTTTCTTAAGATTCTATACAATCTCCCATTTGTTTCATAAACATTACATATCACCCCTTCTTTCATTACATTGCACCCCTGTATAAATTTTGAAAGCTTTACACTTATACCCTGTGATAAGGGAGGCCTTTATAATAGTTAAAAAAAAAGCAGGGGGTGTAAGTGTAGTTTAATCAAATCTTAAAAGATGTCATTGTAATTTAACTGTTATCATAAAGATTTAGAAATAGGGCCTAAATTCAGCATTATTCGTAATGGGGATTTTTGGGCAAGTTGTGTTGTAAGTGTGCTTTATTGTGTTTTTAATTACCTTTGAAATATTATTTGATCAAGAATTTATAGGTGTGTATGATTCTATTTTTGCTTTTGCGTTCTTCAAAACTATTCTGCAAAATAGCTTTTGAAAACTGTTTTTAAGAATGACAGGGAACACACATTTTGTTCCATCAACTGATTTCAGAAACAGATCTGAAAGAATAATGAGTTGTTATGGCTTATTTACGTATCCACTTGCCACCATGAAAACATCTTTACTTTTTTTGCTTTTCTTGATTTCGAAATCAGGTTTTCTGGAGCTTCTTTTATAATAAAAAATGTTAACAAGCCAAACCTAACAATTTTTATTTTTCTGTTTGGAAAAATATAAAACTGATAGGTGTCTGAATGTGAAACCTATCTAAACACACACACACCCAAACAAGAACACAGACGATAAAATAATGAATCTGTATTGATTTCTCTTCTCCCTATAAAATCCCCAAAGCCTCTGAGGGAGCCCAATTCCCCTCCACAGGATAACAGAGTCCTATCTGCACAATTAGAAAACTAAAACTACATCTGTACACAAAACAAGAGCTTTTTATATGTGCTCTTTTCCCGCCCCCCTAACTGTTATTACAGTTAAGTTTCATTAATTCCTCTCTCCCTCTCACTTAGCTCTTCTATTTCTCTCATAAACCCTCCATCTCCTATCATTACCCGTCGCCTGATGATCAACCTTGTCCTCAAGGTTGAAATCAGGAAATTCATCCTGGATTGTCACGATGTCCTCCTAGGTGGCTCCCTCTGATCCCCCTTCCTGCTATTCGATCAGGACCTATTGTCTAGTCTCTTCTCCTTGCTGCTTCTGTCTTCGGTCTAGAACTTGACGAGGCCAGAATGTCAGTCCTTTAGCTTGTAAATATGCTGGTAATTCCTTCTCCACTCGCTTCGTTCCCACTGCCATTTTTAAATGGGACACATGGAATACTGGATGTTTACTGGCTGTGTTTGGCAGCAGCAGCTTGAAAGCTACCTTTCCCACCTGCTGTATTACCTTAAAGGGCCCAAAATATCTGGCTGATAGCTTGGGATGCAACCTTACTGGCATTGAGGTCTGTCTGTGGGGTCTAATCTTCAAATATACCCAATCATCGACCTTAATCCTTGTTGGTTTCCGTTTCCGGTTTGCATACTTGGTCATTAGATCATGGGCTCGCGTCAAATGGAATTTGAGCTGTTGGAGTGCCTCATCTCTGGTTTGTAGCTCTTGAGCTACTGCTTCAACTGTTGTTCTCCGAATGTGAATCGTGTGAGTGTTGGAGGAACTCTCCCATACATTGTCTCAAATGGGGTACATTTAGCCACCCCTTGGTAACTGGTGTTGTACCAGTATTCAGCCTAGGGAAGGATGGAACTCCAACTTCTTGGCTGTTTTGAGCAGAAACACCTCAAATACCCCTCCAGAATCCTGTTTAGCACTTTCGTCTAGCCATCCGACTCAGGGTGATAGGTTGTGCTCATTTGTAGTTGTGTCCCATGTAGCTTGAATAGTTCCTTCCAAAATAAAGTCAGGAACAACGGGCCTCGATCACCAACTATAGACAGGGGCACCCCATGCAATCCTTCACAAAAACCTCAGCTATGGTGCGAGTTGTGTATGGGTGTTTTAGAGGAATAAAGTGTCCATATTTACTTAGACGGTCAACCACTACTAGTACAACATCATAACCTTGGGATTTAGGAAGTCTGACTATGAAATCCATACTCACTTCCTCCCATATGGCTTGAGGTATGGGTAAAGGCTGCAGTAAACCCTGCAGAGAAGACGCCAAATACTTGTGTTGCTGGCAGACCAAGCAACGGGCTACATATTCAGTGATAAATTTTTTCATCCCCACCTAGTACAACGACTAAACCACCCGGCGGTAGGTTCTATATACCCCTGAGCGTCCCCCAATGTTTGTCGTGTGAAACTCCGCTTGAGCTTGGGGATCCAAGCTGATTTTGCGGACTACACCAATCTTCCTTTGTAGTGGAGCCTGTCGTTCTCCATTGTGAGTCAGGGTTTGTTTTGATGTCTTCCATGACTCGCATGAGAGTCTCATCCTCCTCTACCTCTCTTAGAACCTCCTGAAAATTCGGCCAGTAGGGTCTCGCCACTACCCTCATTTCTTTCTCCTCTTCCCCCTTATCTTCGTCTCTTCTGGACAAAGTGTCAGCCACCTTATTCGTTGCCCCCGATCTATAAATGATGTCGAAGTCATGCCACAAGAGCTAGGCTATCCAGTTTTGCTGGTTCTGAGTAGTGATTCTTTGCTCCAACAAATACTGTAGACTTCTCTGGTCGGTGTGTACCACAAACTTCTGTCTGAGGAGGTAAGGTCACCAATGTTGGATGGCCACTACCAGCTCTATGAGTTCTTTCTCATAAATCGACTTACTTAAAGATCCTTCCGATAATGCCTTGCTAAAGAAGGCAATGGGTCTTTTGTTTTGTGTGAGAACAACTCCTACTCCCCCTCCCGAAGCATCGCATTCAATGTGGAATTGTTGGTTGAAATCTGGCAACGCCAGCACGGGTCCTGAAGTCATTGCTTCTTTCAATTAAGCCATGGCTGTACTAGCTGGGGCCGACCAAGTAAATTGCCCTTTTTTAAATAAATCAGTCAGAGGGCGTGCTATCTTCCCGTAATCCTTCACAAATCGCCTATAATACCTAGTGAGACCTAGGAATCCCCTCAAGGCTTTGAGGGTTCTGGATTCTGTCCATCCTGAGATAGCCTCCACCTTTTCTTGATCCATCTCTACCCCATTCTCTGATATCAGATGCCCTAAATACTTGATCTGCACTCTCCCAAACTTGCACTTCTTCCGATTTGCCACCCACCTATGCTTTTCCAATGTGCCTAATACTCGCTTGATGTGTTCCTTTTCAACGTGCCTAATACTCACTTAGCTCTTATCTTTGTCTCATAAACCCTCCATGTCTTATCAAAAACTGCTTTAATATGAATGATGCATTGCGTTACACTATAAATCTTTGCAAGTTGAAGTTGTTGGATGGTGTAGAGCTACACCACCTTCTGTCTCTCTCCTATTGAAGTTACTTGAACAACATTGTTCCTGATTTACACCCTTCGATAAGTGGAGTTGTGATGGCAGTAATGGAGTCAGAAGACTGGTAAAATGAAGAAAAAAAAATCTCTTCTGGCTTTGCATGTGAAATTCTCATGTGCATTTGAGTAATATTGATGCTAAGCTTATGCATAACGTAGACATGTGGTTCTTTGGACTTCTGAAAATGGTGAAAAGTTGACAATTGTAGTGGTTGTATGCCACGAGTAACTTATATCTTTAATACACTTTTTCTTAGTCTCCCCTAATCCTTGTCGGATGTAATTTTTCTTGACTGAGCAGTTTAATTACTAATTTCATTGTTTAGGAAGAAAGATTGAAAAGTTAGGTTATCCCAGTGGCTTCGTTCTCATCAAAATTTGGTCTCAATGCTTAAATGTCAGCATTTATGATACAGTGTTGGCACATGATCAAGTGAAACATATTATTTGATGGTGATTAGGCTATAACATAGCAACTAATTATCTGCTTGATGCCATTGGTTAGCTTCTAATTACTACCTTGATTACTTCATTCATGATTATTATTGTTAAGAAGTGAACTTTAAGTCTAATTAAATTCTACGAAACCAGTTTATAAGGTAAGGTTTACATCCGCATATATACTTTAGTCGATGTGAGATTTTCAATGATTATAATCATGTTATAAAACTAGTAAGAAGCCCACTGGGTGCCTAGAAAATTTCTCTCAATTTTCTTTCAACAGGCACAATCTTGTTAACATGATAATTCTTCTGAAAATTGATCGAGCTGAAACATTAATCAGCTTAGGCTTTTAGGAGAGTTGGTTGGTCCTTGACATGGCAGCAAAGTGTATATGACCAGGTGGTCAACAGCAAGAGTTCAAATAATGTTGTCCCCATTCTTCAAAGTAAAAGCTGAACTTTACCATACTTCAAGCTCAAAGAGCTCCTAGGCGAGGAATGACTTAGATATAAGAACCATTCTTGAGCCTCCACCAGCATTTAGGATCTTATGATTTCAGGAGGATTGGACGATGACAAAATCAATCAAAGTGCTGATGTTAAATACTGATTGTCTGGATATTTGCATGATGTTAAAGAAGTAACACAAAATATCATTTTATTTCATTCCTTAGATCTATGTTACTTGTTGAAGAGTCAGATATACCTTGTTAACCTTCTTTTGGTACATGCATTCAAATGTTAAGAATGAGATGTTCACTGTACAGTGTGACGTGATGCATGATTACATTGTTAGTTGCACTAGACATAGCATTTTAATTTCTTCTGTGGGGGGTTGTGTTGGTTAACATTTCTTTCATGCCATACTTAATTTCAGATCTAACTTTATGTCCAGGGGTCATCGGTTGGACTGGTCAATGCAACACAACCAGCTTGCAGCAACGCAGCATCTGCAGATTCCATTTTGAGTACTAAAACCGAACCGATTCTTTGTTTCACGGGGAGGCAAGCACAATCAAACCTTTCTTTTTCTGGCATTACCGGAGAAAGTAGTGCTGCAGACTATCAAGACTGTGGGGCTTCTTCCATGCTTCTCATGGGGGAACCTCCTTGGTTTGCTCCTTGTCCTGAGAATTCCCTACAATCTGCCAACCGCAGCAATGCTGTCTTGCGTTACAAGGAAAAGAAGAAGGCACGAAAGTAAGTGACTGCCTCAATTTGCTTTGCTTTTCATTGAAGAGAATCAATGTTGGTTAAAGACTTTGGCATATGAAGTCATAGAGAAACTCTCCAAACATGATTGAACATCTTTTTTTGTCATCTCATTAGGTTTGAAAAACAAGTGCGGTATGCCTCTCGCAAGGCAAGGGCCGACGTGAGAAGGCGTGTGAAGGGCCGGTTTGTGAAAGCCGGTGACGTGTACGACTATGACCCTTTGAGCACAACCAGAAGCTTCTGAGAGTACAACTTTTAACCATGTTTTATAAAAGGGAACAGTCATATAGTTTGCAAAAGAAAAACAGCTTCCTGAAAAAAATGGATGAAATTTGATGCATTCTTTGTCCCTGCAATGACAAGCTGTCTGATTTTATCACAGGATGTTCTTCAATGAGGAAAAAGGCTTTGTGTTCTCCAACTGTGTAAGCTCTCTTTCCTTCACTGTGAAGGATGTTATCACAAAGTGCTTGAGCTTGGCAATTTCTGCTGCATAATTCTTTTCCAAGAATTCAAAAGCCTTCTAATCTAAGTTCTTTGGCACTAACCATACTTGAATGTTTGTGATGTCATGATGTAAACTTCCCTCTGCTATAGTCACATATACAAGTGCCTGAGATGGCATCTTAAGTGCCTCAATTCAACAGTTCCATATAAACAAACTAGCAAGATTGTAAATTGTAATATTTGGCCTCTTGGCATTGACATGTATAGCGCACATTTTAGATGTATAATTTTGTCAACTCTTTTCATGTAATTAAACAAAAATTGTATATTCAATGTCCCATGTATAGATTAGGATACTATGCATTTTGATGGCAGCTTATATTCTATTCAACATGTACCAATACATCATTTCTTTCTGACTTGCTATCCTAATTTACGCACTATTATTTTGGACAAGTTTCTTTATTGTATGCACAATTAATTTTGGAAAGCTTCTTTTATATAATTTTTCAAAAATTCTACTTTTAATTTATGTATAAATTTAAATATTTCTTTTTCTCATTTATCTGCTCAATGATTGTTTATGCTGAAGTTTATTCAAACAAAATCTAAACAATAAAATAAATTTATTGAGTGGGAAATTGAGTTATTGTGTGATGTAGTGTCTTCAATATGATTCCAAAGAATTGCAAAAATTTAACAAAATTAAGAGTTTTTTTCCTTATTTTTTTTTTTCTAATACTCTAAAACGAAAGCGAAAGCAAGATTTTATATACAATACATCTAGCCATATGACGCTTATTTCTTTATCACACCTTTCAAATCGAGATGATTTTTTTTTTTAATTTCTTGAAAAAATAAACAAAGTTTTCCTATAATATAATTTCTTAAGAAATTAAAAATAATTTTGTTAATATAAAATAAAAAAATTAAAATTTAATGAATACTTTTTTTCCCACTACCTTAAATAAGAGAAATCTCTACACTTTTGTTTATATATTTCCACCACGTTCCTGTCTATTCTTTCAGCTTGATTTTGCTCTATTTCACTTTTTAATTTGTTTTTGTTTTACTGGATTAATCTTATTAAAATTAATAAAACAATTTGTACGTTGCCTAGTAGCATTGTTGACACTTTGCAACAATAAGTAGCACAACTTTTCTGGCAAGAGTTTAATTCTTTTAATGGAATGGGTATTAAGGAGTGATTTATATTTGTACAAACTTCTTCATTGACATTTCTACTAAAAGATGAAATGATATTTAGGATAAGTTAAACCAATTTGCACAAATTTTTCTGTGAAAACTTAAAAGAAAAAGATTAAATTATTTATAATTGGATATTAGTTTTATGTATAAGTTAACTTGTATGGAAAAATTCAACTAAACATACTTATATATAAAGTAATTTTAATTTATGCATAAGTTTATTTATTTTGATTGATAATCTCTCGGTGCAACCAGAATGAGATTGAATTGGAACCATAAAAGCTAAAAAGATATTTTCTTCTTGCACCCATAATTTACTCAGCACCTTTATAAAATTAAAAATTTTAAACTTGTCCTTTCGGAATTATATCTATCTATATACAAAACAAAGGGACACAAAAAGATGTGTCGTAACCATAAAATTTAGCAAAATAATTAAAAAAAATAGTTGGAAAATAAAATAAAATATTTAATGTGATTTCTAAATTTGATCGGGTTTGTTTCCCTTTTTAACGTTAAAAAGTGGTGACCTTTATTCACATGCTACTTTCGTCTTTTAATTGATTTTAATACTTTGATCCACATTTAGTGTCGCAGTCACCGTTGAGCGGCACCGCTATCTTGGTGAGTTCTTTGCCAAATGCTTGGGCAACAACGCTGAGCATTCTTCTCAAGTGTTGCACCTACCGCTGAGCGGTGAACCAGTGCTGAGCACTACTTCTTTGGGCTTGGGCCAATTTCTGCTGTTTTTTAACGAATTATAAATAGATTTGCACGACTTGGAGGATCTATCTTTTGGCAGAAGAGGCGCAAAAACACTTTTTTCACCTCTTGGAAGCGGATTTTGGATGCGAAAGCTCCAATATACAAGTTTTAGGGTTTATCTTTTCATTAATTTCATTTAGTTTCACCATGTCTATGGTGAACTAAACCAAAATTTTTTTTTATTTTTTTATAGTGTTATTTTTGGGGAAAATTAAACATTTTGAAAACCACAGCAACTTCGTACATTTAATTAAAGGTATTGCCTTTAGGTAAGCATAATAAGGTGCTAATATCTTTCCTACATGTAACCGACTTTCAAACCCAAAATCTAGTTTTTGTAAACCATGTCTTATTGTTTGGTTTTCCATAGTTTTTCCAGAATAAACTATGGTAATGACTCCAAAACCTCTTTTTAAACGGGTTCTTTTATGGTTCGTTGTCCCGTCATGATCTCGATTGCGACAATACAAAATTATAAGGAAGACTATGTTTAATTATGACTATCGCAAATAACTTACGATGAATCTTTTAATTGATTTTTCGTATTCCAAACTTTCTTTCTTGATAAATATTAAAATCCACATCTAAATTTGCAATACTTCTACACACATTGATATGCCAACGTAAATATACATGCAACCTTTTCAATACCATCCTCGTCTTTTCCTATTTTTGTGAAAAAATTCTAAACATTTGAGACTTTTTTTTTTTTTATTTTGTGGTAACACTTTCATATGGATTAGGAGTTTAAGATACAAGATCATCAACCAAAATCAAATGATTACTCTTCAAGTGATCCATATTTAAAAACTATTGTACATAGTTATTGTTTGACAAATTTAAGACAGAAGAAGAAAAAGACAAAAAAAAAACGCACAAATATAAATCTAAATCTTGTTATTAAATATGAATTAAATAAATTTAAAAGTCAAATACTACCAATTACTTTAAGCTTAATTCCTACAATTGATTTGATGAAATAAGATCACTTTGGTAGGAGTACATGTATGTTTTTAATATCTTAACTTAAACACGTATGTTTTTAATATTTTAACTTTATGCTAGAGGCCCATTTAGTAAAGATCATATAAAATTTCATGATTGCAAGCCAGACACTAAGCTTGTTTATTTTTCTTACATGATTAGCAATAAACTTTTGAACATTTTTCTATCTGTAGAATGAAAATGAGTCAACAATACTCACTTGTGAACAATTAGTTTAAACTTTTGTTTATTTAGAAGAAAATAATTACGTAACTCTTTTCCTAAATCATTTGAAATTGTAATAAAAACAAACAAATTTCATGGAATTAGACTAAGAAACTAAAATAAGTAATAATTAAACATATATACGCAAATGTGTGTGACTTTAATTTTTTCTCTTTTAATCTTATATTCGGCTAAAAGTGACTGGAGTTTAAAAAACACGACTATGAACGCGTTTTTCCAGACAAGGTAGATCAGAACAAGACATTTAGGATTTTGTACGAAGCAAACAATGATGTAGTTAAGAAGTGCACCACTGTGCCAGTTGGATTACGCTTTAAGAAGTGACCCCCTTTGTAATAACCTTGGTAATAACCTTGGTAATAACCTTTGTGCAAAGCAAATAATGCTGTAGTTAATATATATATATATATATAAAAAGTAACGATACTATAACAGACTTCTTATATACTAATGACAGATCACATACAAGACTGGTTTCTACCACTACCAACTTATATATAAAACTTGCAACCAGAGGTCACACCGCAATATCTCTTATCACGTTAAACAAACCTGCACTTAACCAATTCCAAGCGCATTGAACTACTTACCTTGATTACTAAATATTCAATTCTTAACCAAAATCTCAGTTAATGGTGTGGTTTTCTGGATTATAAACTATATTAGCTGAAATTCTACAACAACCATACAACACTGCACCTTAATCAATCAATTAATCCAATGGGGCCTAACTCTAAAGAAGGTCAGGGCTGGCCTTGGGGTCCAAAAATAAAATGACAGGTCTAATTAGAATCCAACATGACTTCACCAACAAACATCCCAACCAAAACTAACAGTAGCCTTATAACAGATCCATATTAGCATTCAAATAGTAGACTCAACGGAAGAGATTATGTGTTGATGAGTAAAAACAGAGATACAAAGCTCGGTCCTCCTAAACATCTACAGCAGTTGCATTCTTGTAAATCATGACCGCAAAGTCAAGATATCCCAAGTAAGAAGCTTTATGAAATCAATGTAACGAGCAAGGGAAATATTCTGACCATTTGAGTTCAATAATCAGCCCCCAGACAAAATCATTGGACAATCAACTCAAACACTAGTGTTTTTGCTGCATAAGATGAACAACAAGAGTCTACTACAGAGACTAGAAAGGGTCATGGAAAATCCACTACTGGAAAATTCAACACTCTTGGCATTTTGTTGAAGAATTACCTTTCAAAACACTTGGTTGATTGCTTCTACCCAACTCACTGTGTTGTCTCTTAAACATCCTCCTTTTTCGTAGCAAGGGCTTAGAGATAAGTGAAGCTCTCTTTAATTGATGATCATGACACAATTAAATTAACTAAGTCAACTATATAATGGGGTTGACCTACTGAAATTCAAAACAATGACACTATCCAAGACATGTCCCAAACATTAGGAAAAGAAAGAAGAACGCGTTAAAAGCTATAAGATGACATGATCAAGGTAATATAGGTATAAAAAATTCACATACAAAGACAAAATATCTCAAACAATTAGGAAAATCCCGGCTTAAGCCGCTGGTTAAAAATCCACTGCATTTTCTGATTAACTAAGTTCATGTAATGTACTGAGAAGTATAGGAAAATGTGGGACTAGACGTCATAGTTTTTTTAGTAGCAAGGAAACAGATAGTGTGCATAGACAATATTTATTATACACTATATAATTGGCAATCTACAATTAACATAGACAATATTTATTATACACTATATAATTGGCAATCTACAATTAACATACCCTCCCAAACAAAATGCAATATCTAAATCATGATTGAAATTTTACCTGGAAAATCCTAATTAACAAAGATAGCTTCACGTTCAGTTAGATATATTATCTTTATCTTTATTAGTTAGTTTGTTATTATTTTTTATTTGTATTTTGGACTTAACTCATATTTGTTCTATTATAAATAGATGACCATATGTGTATATTGAATACAAGAGAGTTTTCACTATATTCAACTTATCAGAACAGGTCGTTCCCACTTTGGTTTCTGTCTCGCATCTGTACGGTGTTGGTGGCGGGTGTGTGTTGTTGTCCGCCACCACCCGCTGCCACCCGCCACCGGTCGTCCGTCGTCGTCGGCCGTCAACTGCCGATCATCCACCACGGCCATCATCACAGTTTCGTCCTTCGAAAACCTTAGGGTTTTCTTGTTCCTTGGTGGTGCGATTCGTCTTCTTCAAAAATGGCCTCTAACAATACTCTTTCTTTCTCTGGAAGTCCATCCATTACCTTCGAGAAGCTAAATGGAAAAATTTATCTATCATGGTCTACTATCGTAGAAATGTGGTTCCTTGGTTAAGGGCATTATAACCACCTTCAGCGAGATGGAAGCCATGTGTCTGTTGAAAAAGTTGATCAGTGGAAACAAGCAGATTTCTAGTTGTGTGCCCTATTATGGCAATTAGTGGAACCCAAACTTCTTATATCTCTAAGGGCTTTCAAAACTTGTCATTCCTTTTGGAAGAAAGCTCAAAGCATCTATGCCAACGATATTCAACATCTCTATGACACTGCATACAAGCTTGCATCTCTTAAAATGGCAGACCATGATATGGTGTCCTTCATGGCTAAAGCCCAATCTGCTCTCGAAGAACTCAGGATGTTTTTGGAAGCAGATCAATTAGAGGATATCAAGAAGAAACTAGACAAATTTTACATGGTGTTGATTCTTCGTGCCCTACATCTCGATTTTGATCATCTTAGAGATCAACTTCTAACCAGTCATGAGGTCCCCTCCATGGAAACATTGATCACTCGCCTTCTACGTGTCCCAGCACCTCAAACTCAGGAAGCGCATGAACTAGTGAAGTCATCTGCCATGGTTGCCACACAAGGAAGAGGAGGACGTGGCACTAGAGGAGGAGGAAGAGGAGGTCGGGGACGTCCTCAATGCACATACTACAAAACGATGGGTCACACTCAACATAATTGCTACTCTTTACATGGTTTCCCTTCCAAAACCGCCAATGTTTCAAAGACTGAAAGTTCCACTTCTAAGTTCACCGAGGATGAATATCAAGAATATCTAAGGTTAAAGTCTAATAGCTTGGCACAGTCATCTCAATCTCCAAGTACATCAACAACTTGTGTTTCTCAATCCATGTAAGGTCAAAATTCATGGGTAATTGACTCAGGCGCTTCTGATCACATTTCTGGTAATACCTCTTTGTTCTCATCTATTTCCTTTTGAGAAAAACCTCATTTCATAACCCTTGCAAATGGATCTAAAACTTCCTCAAAAGGAGTCGGTCATGTTTCCTTGTCTCCCTCCCTCAATCTCAACTCTGTCATTTTTGTTCCTAATTGTCCTTTTAATTTAATTTCCCTAAGCTAGTTGACAAAAATGTTAAATTGTTCAATAACATTTGATCACAAATCTTTTAGTATACGGGAGCGTGGTTCGGGGAGATAGATTGGAGAAGGATATGAAACTGACAGATTATACCATTTTGGATCTCGTCCAAGGGTGTCTTGTGTTGTTGCTCCTAATCCTAAAGTGTTACATGATCGACTTGATCATTCTCATTTGTCTAAATTAAAAAAGATGTGTCCTAAACTTAGTAGTCTCTAGACCTTAGAATTTAAGTCATGTCAATTAAGAAAACATGATAGATCTTCCTTTCCTAAATGGTCTCAATGAATATGTAATTCTCATTTTTCCATCATCCATTTTGATATATGGGGACCTAGTCGTATCTCCTCCTTTGGTTTTAGGTATTTTGTTACCTTCATTGATGAATATTCAAGATGTACTCTTATGAAAAATCATTCTGAATTGTTAACTATCTTTACGTCATTTTTGAATGAAATCAAGAATCAATTTGGTCAAGTAATCAAAATATTAAAAAGTGATAATGCAAAAGAGTATTTCTCATCCTCATTTTCTGCCATCCTCAAGTAATCAATATATTTGTCCTCATACACCGCAACAAAATGGTATAGCAGAACGAAAAAAATAAACACTTGGTTGAAACTGCCCATACCTTTTTGCTTGGTGCCCATATTCATGTCCATCACTAGGGGGATGTCATCTTAACTACATGTTATCTTATTAATAGGATCTCCTCCTCCTCTCTTGATAATAACGTCTCTTTCTCCATTCTCTTTCCTAATGATCCTCCCTTTCATACATCTCCCCGAGTGTTTGACTGTGTATGTTTTATTCATGATATGTCTCCTAGTCTAAACAAACTCTCCGTTCGCGCTCTCAATTGTGTCTTCTTAGGCTATTCTCGACTCCAAAAAAGATATCGGTGTTACTCTCCTGAAATTAAGAAGTATTACATGTCTGGCAATGTCACATTCTTTGAATATACTCCTTACTTCTCTCCATCTGTTCAAGATGTTTCTATCCTCTAGCAGGTCCTTCCTATTCCAATGGCTAAGTCAAATAGCTCACCCGTCTCTGTCATTCCAAGTCTTGATCCCAATCCTCCTGCACTTGTCTTTGTCATTCCAAGTCTTGATCCCAATCCTCCTGCACCGGTCTTTGTCATTCCAAGTATTGATCTCAATCCTCCTACACTCGTTTCTCCACATACTGAGATCATCCCACACAGGGCCTCAATGGATAGTCCACCTCCCCAAAACAATGGTGAATCTCCTACTTCAGATTCTTCTCCCTCGCACCTTCTCCCACGCCTCCTGGTGAAAATGATTCAACATGGTCTATTGCCCTCAGAAAAGGTACTCATTCCACTCGAAACCTTCATCCTATTTATAATTTTCTTAGCTATCATCTATTGTCGCCCTCTTATTTTTCTCTTTTATCCTCAATGTCTTCTGTTGTTATATCCAAGAATGTGAAAGAAGCACTTGATCATCTTGGATGACGATAAGCTACGATTGCAGAAATGTAGGCTCTTAATCACAGTAATACTTGGGAGTTGGTACCCCTTCCCCTGGGTGAAAAGGCGGTTGGTTGCTGATAGGTGTATGCAGTTAAAGTCGGCCCTGATGGTAAAATTGATCGGCTCAAAGCCCGACTTGTTGCAAAAGGTTACACTCAGGTTTACGGTCTTGATTATTGTGACACTTTCTCTCCTATAGCCAAGATGACTACTTTTCGCCTCTTCTTTGGCATGATAGTCATTCGTCATTGGCCACTTCATCAATGGGATATCAAGAATGCCTTCCTACATGGTGATCTTGAGGAAGAAGTTTATATGGAGCAACCTCCAGGATTTGTTGCTCAAGGGGAGTCTGGTTTAGTATGCAAATTGCGTCGATCTCTATATGACCTCAAGCAATTACCATGTGCTTGGTTTAGAAAGTTTAGCTCCATTGTTCAAAAAGTTGGGCTAAAACTTAGTGAAGCAAACCATTCAGTTTTTTACTGTCATTCTTCTCTTGGGAAATGTGTTTACTTAATAATATATGTTGATGATATTGTCATTACAGGAAATGATGTTGTTGCAATATCTCAATTGAAGTGTCAAATACTTCTTAGGCATTGAAGTAGCACAATCAAAAGATGGAATTGTAATTTCCCAAAGGAAATATGCTCTTGATATATTACAAGAAACAGGCATGATTGGTTGCAGACCGATAGACAACCCCATGGACCCAAACCAGAAATTAAGGACAGAATAAGATGAATTATTCTCCGATCCAGAGAGGTATAGGAGGCTGGTTGGAAAACTGATTTACCTCACTATTACAAGGCCAAATCTATCCTTTGCAATTGGAGTGGTTAGTCAGTTCATGCAGGCTCCTTGTGTTGACCATTGAAATGCTCTCATTCGCATTCTAAGGTATATAAAAAAGACTCCCGGACAAGGATTATTATATGAAGATAAAGGAAGCATTCAAGTCTTTGGGTATTGTGATGCAGATTGGGCAGGTTCGCCTATTGATAGACGGTCTACTACTGGATATTGTGTTTTTCTGAGAGGAAACATTATTTCATGGAAAAGTAAGAAAAATGTAATAGCCCGATCAACAACTGAATCCGAGTATAAGACGATGACGTCACTCACATGTGAACTTATATGGGTGGAACAATTCCTTCAAGAGCTTAACTTTTATGACATCCATATTATGAAGATGTATTGTGATAATCAAGCTACTCTCCAAATTGCATCAAATCTAGTGTTTCACGAGAGGACTAAACATATAGAAATTGATTGTCATTTTGTTTATGAAAAGTTGTTGACTAAAGAAATATGTACTGAGTTTGTTGGGTCAAACGATCAACTCGCAGATGTGTTGACCAAGTCATTAAGGGGTCCTAGGATTGAGTTTATTTGTTCCAAGCTTGGTACATACAATTTGTATACTCCAATTTGAGGGGGAGTATTAGATATATTATCTTTATCTTTTATCTTTATTAGTTAGTTTGTTATTATTTCTTATTTGTATTTTAGACTTAGTCCATATTTGTTGTATTATAAATAAATGATTCCATGTGTATATTGAACACAAGAGAGTTTTCACTATATTCAACTCATACTTGCATCAAATAAATAAAATTAAGAAGCTCCCACTTGAAAATTAACCTTTTCCATTTAACTGTTTTGCTGAAGGATTCAAAAAAACCCTTAATACCCTACTAATACAAAACTCAGAAGAAGAAAAAATCGTGAAAGACCTGTTGAATAATGGTAAGGGGAAATGTAAAGGAAGTAGTGAAATAAAGCCAAAAGCTCCACCGTGTTCTGTTGATTTTGTTGAACTTCAAAATGTTTGTCTATAAGAAAATGTGAAATGTTAGTTGAGTCAATGTGTTAACCCGATTGTAATATAATGATAATTCATTTAATGGGGTTATTAGAGTGAGGGGTTTTGAAAAGACCTCCTAAGACCAAAAAATGGAATCTAGCTCTCAAAGTTGGCTTTTGGCTTAAAATAAAATTGTCAGGTATAACTGTAATATTTTGAGATTAATAATTTTTGTATTATAGTAATTGTTATTTTAATTCATTTATTTACTTGTGAATTTCATTTATGATAATTGTGTTTATGATATAGAGTAGTATAAGTATAAGATAATAGAAGAAAATTTATAATTTTCTTTTAATTGATAGATATAGACGTGATATTTTGATATTAATAATTTTTTGATTGTAATCATTTATGATAATTGATAGGTATAGATGCCATATTTATATACTAATGATAACAGATACAAGTGCATAATATTTGATAGGTATAGATGCCATATTTATATATTAATTGATAGGTATAGATGCCATATTTGATTGTAGAGGAGTATAAGATAAGATGAAACAGATACAAGTGCATAATAATAATGATAACAGACGAGTGAGATGAGTCGAAACTAACATTTTACAATTTATAATTTTCTTTTAATTCATGTTACTTAAAATTATAATTATGTAAAGACAATTGATTTTTGTTTCTCTCTCAATAAAGGTTTTAAGGTTATTCGTATTTTTTTAATAACATTTTGGAAGTGGTTACTCTATATTTAAGCATTAGAGAATTATTTTTTTAAAGAAAAATTATTTTAGAAATAATGTTTTATGAAAGTTTTATTAGAAATTATTGATTGTTTATAACTATATGCCTTTAAAAGTATTAAAAAAAAGAATGATAATTTTTTTCGGCTTTCACCACACACTCTCAATACTATATCTTTCTTATACTCACCTCACTCCAGTCAAACTGAAAACAAATCAATTAAAAGACAAAATTCCATTTATTAATAACTAATGAGAATATAGGTGTATGTATGTGCAGTTTTATCTTATATAATAATAATAAAAGGCTTTTCTAATTATTATTAAAATAGAAAATGCCATTAAATATAGAAAAAAATATAATCTTAAAAAATATTATAAAAAAAAGTTATAAAATTCAAAAGATAAAATAATTTATATAATAAGGATAATATACACTTAAAAAGTCAACACAATTACTAGAAGCGATCACTTTTATTACTTGTTATAAATATAGATTATGAGTAATTAAAAAAATTAAGGTTTAATAATTTAGATTGTCTCTATTTATGTTGGATTTTCTCAATAAGGTCTTAGTATTTTAAAATGTTTCAATTTAGTCTATGTTTTTGTAAAATTGAATCAATTAAGGGTTTGTCATTAACTTTGATGGACGACGTTAAAATTAGATGTTCGTGACATGCAGGGTTGACTGAGGTGGCAGTGTGTTCTGAGGTGAGTTGGCTTTAATACATTTTTTAATTAAATTTCATTGCAAATATTTAAAACATGCATACTAAACGCAACGTTTTGTTAAGTGAATTTTGCAAAGATTATAGAACATTTCAGAAGAAAGTGAAAATTGGGGAAATTGGGGGAAATGTGGAAGCGAGCTGCATAGGTCCACATAGACCCTAAGCTGTTCTGCTTCATCCTCCTTAATTAAACCTGCGGGTTTAGTTTCAAATCAGAAACAGTGTTAACACTCAGTTGTTTATAACTATAAATGCCGTTCGAATTACCTAAAGAAAGTCGATGCTGACTTGAAGAAGGAGAACCTATTTTTCTCCTCCTTTCCTTGAATTGCATTATAGAAAGCCAATTTGTCAACGACAATTCAAAAAGCGTAGTTATGCAACAAAGTAGATAATAATGACGACTATGATTAAACCTTGTCTCAAAAATTTGCGTCGAAGGACATCACTGAATCTACTGTCGCAACCAGTTCCGTGATGCTTAGGGTGTCCTTCTCCTTTTCTAATTTAGGGTTCTTCTGAGTTTTCAATTTCTCCCAAAATCCCCAATTTCGCAATTTCTCTTTATTCTGCAACGTTTCACACTCAAAACGCACGTTTTGATTTAGGCAGAAATGAGTTATTTAAACGTTGCGTTTTGTGTGCATCAATTATTTCCAAAAAATATTGAATTAAAAAAATGTGAGAAAACCAACTCAGCTCAGCATAAACTGTCACCTCAGCCAAGCCTGAATGCCACGCACACTCAATTTTAACGCCGTCCACCCAAGTTAACGGCAAACCCTTAATTAATTCAATTTTGCAAAAACAATGACTAAATTGAGACATTTTAAAATACTAGGATCTAATTGAGAAAACCTAACATAAATAGGAATAATATAAATGATTAAACCAAAAATTAAATCATAATTTTTTTATAAAAATAATTATGAAAGTAAACATAAATAATTTTTATAATTTTCTTTTAG
The DNA here is from genome assembly GCA_027742785.1 of Vigna reflexopilosa. Lineage (NCBI taxonomy): Eukaryota > Viridiplantae > Streptophyta > Magnoliopsida > Fabales > Fabaceae > Vigna > Vigna reflexopilosa. The sequence continues at coordinate 13,805,699 of CM050926.1, forward strand.
GTAAACGTTTCCATTATGAGAAATTATTTTAGTTTAAAAAATATATAAGTATTATTAAATTATAAAAGATTTCATAAAAATAACAATGATATATATATATATATATATATATATATATATATATATATATTTATTTATTTATATATATGTAGCTATCTTAATTTCAAATTCCAAATTTTATCGGGAAAAGAGGAATTTATTTAATCAATTCCTTTGTGGGAAAAAAATTATTAAGAAAAAAGTTCATTAATGCTTTCTGATCCAAAGAACTTAACATTTCAAAAATGTTTTCTAATCCAAAGAACAGAACACCACGAGCAGATCAGAACGGCCAGAATAGAGACAACGGCGAACCCTAATCCGCGAAGTGAAGGAGAAGAACAAACCTAATCGCAGTGAGTTTTTTTCTATTTCTGCACAAGAAATGACGATCCATGGCGTGGTTTTGGGTTAAAAAGAAATCTCCTCTGGACTCGCAAACTTCCCTAAACGAGTTTGCTTTCTAGTCGGCTTCCCGAGTCGACTCGGTTATCGATTTGGAAAAGTAAACTCGAACGAGTTTAGGAGTTAACACGCTAGTTTGATAACATGTCAAATACTATTTTTTGCTGTGTTTTTATGTTTATCGGTGTATGTGTCAAAAGGAGTGCTCTATGCTTATTGTTCTCTTGTTAGTGATAATTATGCCTCTGGTTTTTTTATTTTGGATTTAGGTCCTCTTTGAGGAAAGGGTGGTGTGGTTATAATTAATTATGCAATTTTTCTTTATAACATGCAGTGTTTTTAAATTTGTTACCCCAAAGATTAGAATCCTAGATGATTAAATGTATAACCCTAATCTAATATGAAACCCTAGATATGTGTAAAATCCTAATAGCATGCTTGTACATTCTGCATTACCTACCACACAGTGGTAATGTTCTTCCGTATAACCCTAAACCCCTAAACCCTAGATATAGTTGCTACTTTAGTTGAGAGCTTTGTCTAAATTTATCCATTTTGAATTTTGGCTGCCTTGAGCTGCTTTTTCCGTATTTACTCTCTTTTTGTTATTTGAAACATATTTATATTACTCCAAAAGACCATGTCGTCCGGAGATTACATAAGAAACTGCGCATAATAGATATAATAGATATGGATACACAAGCGAGTAGGTGTGGGTTGGTGCTTTAGATGTGGAGAGGATCTGGGTAGTATGAGCTGCTAACAATGGGCCTATATGCGTGGTATGAAGGTTATGGGTGAATGTGAAAAGAGTGTTATTAGTGTCTATGTCATATCGTCAATGGAATTTTTCAGAACATTTTGTATTTAATGTATTCTATTTTCGTCCTAGCACATGTAACTCCCATTGATTGAACGTTTTGAGCTATAGCTCAAGCTCATTTTCATTGACATGCGTTTTATTTTACTATATGGCTCATCAAACGTTGAAGACTATGGTGATGTCTTCTGTTGGTAGATTGGAGCACATTAGATGCTATTTGAGGCTATGATTTTGTCTGAAAGTTAACAATGATCATCAACTATGTTGTTGGTCAATGTTAATTGCTGTTGGAAATTGAAATTATGCAAAAAGAGAATGGAGAATTATATTGATTTCAGTCTATTTTGAAAAGCTTAAGTTTTTGTTTTAGTAAATTTATCTTGTTGGAATAATTATATCTATGTATCATCATTAAGCCTAGAGTATGCTATATCATTTATTAGTTGTACCTAGTTCTCCACCTAGGAGTCTAGGGCAGTCCCTTGCAATTCCATGTGCTTTTGTATTTTCATTATATATAGAAGATAGTGAGAGTGATCTCTTAAGCCCTCTAGAAATATATTTTCTGTTCTAATCTCATGTAATCTTTACCCTCACTCCCAGGCTCAAGTTTTTCAATCGGCAATCTACTCATGTTTCTTGCAAAAAAAAAGATTATTTTACGTAGAAAAGCTATAATTATAGGGCTTTGCTTCCTGAACTTAAAGTTGAACAATCTATTCATAAATGCCACAACTTTGGTGGGTTTTTGTGCATCATTTTCTTATGTTAGAAAATTATACCGACAATCGTAGAACAATATTATTTTGGACACTTAAAATATTTCATTTAATTTGTTGATAAAGTAATGAATATGCGTGTAGCATACATATTTTACCCGATGAGGGGTTGTGTTAGGATAAGGCAGTAGAGAATTATATCCTGGCCAACATATTATATACATACTTTGAGAAAAAGAAAATAAATTGTAGATTCTGATGCTGGTTTTTTGTTGTTGTGTACGATATATGCTTGCAGATAGTTTTGTTGTCAAGTCATAAATTAGTTTCACCACTTAAGATCCCATTGGAAGCTGTCAAAATGTCGCGGAAGGGTTTGATGGAACAAGACCTGAGTAAGTTGGATGTGACAAAGTTGCATCCACTTTCACCAGAAGTCATATCTCGGCAAGCTACTATTAATATTGGTAATATTTTCTCACATTTTGTGATTTTTTGATTTAGCGCTTGGAATGTAATTAAAATGCATTGATGGTGTAAAAGTTTTTACCATCCAATCGTAGATTGCGATGTATGCTAAAACTGTTTACCTTTTTAAAAAATATTTTGAAAGTCATACACGGTGATTTCTAATTGGTTGGCATTGTAGAAATTATTACACTGTTGCCACATGAAAATTTAACTCTACAACTTCAATTCTGTAAGTTTCATTTCCATCTGTGACGGTTGATATTGATGTATTGAATTGCATCCTGATAGGCACTATTGGTCATGTGGCCCATGGCAAGTCAACAGTTGTGAAAGCAATTTCAGGTGTCCAGGTATTCTTTATTCTTGGAATGTTTCTCTTTCTTACAAAGTGATTTAGGTTTAGCTGAACAGTATAAAACCTGTTTATATGGTGAGGATTGCCCCCATATCTATAGTCAATGAGACTTGAGTTTTTCTCAATACACCACTTCATGTCTATCATTGGGCTTGGTTCGGCTATAACATGGTGAGTGACCCTTTAAATCGATTTAGGATAGACTCTGATGTCATCTAACAGAGTGATTTAAGTTTAAATCATTCCTACAAAATCAGTTTATAAAATGAAGGTTGTCCCCACTTATGTACCATATTTTGACAGTATCATTAATTGATGTGGGACTTGGGTTTTTACTAATACTCTTCTTTTGTTGGGTAGTAGAGTTGGGGATTGTAGTGTGTAACTATATAATGGACAATGGATGTATATAATCCATGGAGCATGATGTTCAGGAATGGTTTTTTTTACCAGGAATCCATTTAAACATAGATTATTGACGTATTCTTTTTCGAATGAACAGAACAATTATTTTCTCATCATTTTAATTCTTGTTATTGTTGATGATTTATATATTTAGTTAACCTAGGTACGTGTGTACATGCAGCTTGTAAAACATGGCTGGTGGGTTTGTTTCTATTGGAATAATTATTAAGTCTATTTATGATTAGTGAATTCGGAAGGACTAAAGTAGGGAGTAGTGTTTGGGTTATCTCTATTTATTAGCTGTCTAGGACAATCTCTTGACCTTCCATCTCAATGTATCAACTTTTTATCAATATAAATAGTAGAACATGAGAAGGGTCCAACAACCCTCTAAAATTATATTTCTCTTTTTTTAATCTCAAGTTGATAGTAGAGCGGGTCGATCTCGCTCAGGTTTCCGTCTCATTTTATCCGCCAGCACTAGTCATCACTGTTCGCGACTGTCCAACTTCGTTCACTGTTGACCTATGGACCCAAATCAAAAATTAACAATAAAAGAAGGTGAATTATTCTTTAATCTAGAGAGATATAGGAGGCTGGTGGAAAAATTGATTTATCTCACTATTACAAGGCTGGATCTATCTTTTGCGGTTCAAGTGGTGAGTCAGTTCATGCAGGCTCCATGTGTTGGCCATTGGAATGTTATCATTCGCATTTTAAGGTACCTCAAAAAGGCTTTCAAGCAAGGATTTGATATGAAGATACAAGAAACATTTAGGTCTCTAGGTACTGTGACATAGATTGGGTAAGTTCGCCTATTCTCAGTTCGAGTGGTTAGTTAGTTCCTTGGAGGAAACATTATTTCATGGAAAAGTAAGAAATAAAATGTAGTGGCCCGATCAATAGCTGAAGGTGTATATAGGGCAATGGCGTCACTAACGTGTGAATTTATATGGGTGAAGCAGTTCCTTCAAGAGCTAACTTCTATGACATCCAGACAATGAAGATGTATTGCAATAATCAAGTTACTCTCCATATTGCATCAAATCTAGTGTTTCACAAGAGAACTAAACATATAGAAATGATTGTCATTATGTTCTTGAAAAGTTGTTGACAAAAGAAATATGTATTGAGTTTGTTGGATTATTCGCAGATGTGTTGACCAAGTCCTTAGTGGGACCTCAGATTGAGATTGAGTTTATTTGTTTAAGGTTTCAAGTTTGGTACATACAATCTCTATGCTTAGAGTGTTGGACTAATTATTAAGTCTATTTATGATTAGTGAAGTTGGAAGGACTAAAGTAGGGAGTACTCTGTGAGTTATTGTACTTAGCTGTCTAGGACAGTCTCTTGACCTTCCATCTTCCTACTGTAACAACTTTTTATCAATATAAATAGTAAAACATGAGAAGGGTCCAACAGCCCACTAAAATTATATTTCTCTGATTTTAATCTCATGTTCAATATGTATGTTTTAGTTTGTCAAGGATAAATTATATTTTTATATGGAAGCCTGACTTGGGTTATCTTTTCTGTTTGATGGAAGCCTTCCTCTAGGAAGTGGTTATCTCTATGTAGAGAAGGGGGTTGTTTGACAACATTTAGATCAATTTATTTTTTACCTTTTTGTTCATCTTCTGTTTTAAAAGGCAGGATTACACATTAACATAACATATTTTATTCTTAACACACATTTCCTTTATATTTGGATATTTACACTGTTGACCTATTGTTTCCACGTATATTGTGCAGACTGTGCGTTTCAAAAATGAGTTGGAGCGTAACATTACAATCAAGCTTGGCTATGCAAATGCAAAAATATACAAGTGTGAAGATGAACGGTGTTCAAGGCCTATGTGCTACAAGTGGGTGTTTATTTTTACATTTTCCATTATGATATCAGGTTATTTTTTACTTTTTGGTGAGCTGATCAATTTTTCTTACAGGGCTTTTGGAAGTGGGAAAGAAGATAGTCCTATGTGTGATGTGCCAGGGTTTGAAAACAGCAAGATGAAATTGCTGAGACATGTTTCATTTGTGGATTGTCCAGTAAAGTCCTGGATTTGCATCATTATTAAGGGTTGCTTTTTATTATGTGTAATGCATATCACAAGTGAGATATTTGTTTTTACTTTACCCATTTCTGTAGGGACATGATATTCTCATGGCTACTATGCTTAATGGAGCAGCAATCATGGATGGAGCTTTACTACTCATAGCTGCTAATGAAAGCTGCCCACAACCACAAACCTCTGAGCACTTAGCTGCTGTGGAAATCATGCGTCTACAGCATATAATAATCCTTCAGAACAAGGTTGACTTGATTCAGGAAAATGTGGCAATCAATCAGCATGAAGCAATTTCAAAGTTTATACAGGTAAGTTTCTTTGAAGAGATTTCTTTTACACAAGTGGATTCCTTTTCAATAACCTACATGATAATTGTTCTATTTTTTTTGAGTTACCAGGGAACCGTTGCTGATGGTGCACCAGTAGTACCCATTTCAGCACAGTTAAAGTATAATATTGATGTTGTGTGTGAGTATATTGTGAAAAAGATCCCAATCCCTGAGAGGAACTTTGTTTCTCCACCTAATATGATCGTGATCCGGTCGTTTGATGTCAATAAACCTGGTTTTGAGGTTGATGAAATAAAAGGAGGTGTAGCTGGTGGAAGCATTCTGAGGGTAAGTCTTCTGGTCAATTTCCTATAAGTCTTACTTGATTTTGTACTGTTGTCATGAAGATATTAAAATCACTGATGATGTGTGGAATGCGTAACTTACATAATGTTTAATACAGGCTTATTTTTAAACCGAAGTCAACAAATGAAATTAACCCTGTCTAGTATGTGTGGCGTGGTTTAAAAGACCAAGGATAGACTCGCCTGACAAATTTTTCTTTACAGGGTGTTTTGAAGGTGAATCAATTCATTGAAGTTCGACCTGGGATTGTTGTTAAAGATGAGAGTGGAAATATCCGATGTACACCAATATACTCAAGAATAGTTTCATTGTATGCTGAACAAAATGAGCTTCAATTTGCTGTACCTGGAGGCCTAATTGGTGTTGGGACAACGATGGATCCCACACTGACACGAGCTGATAGGCTGGTAGGTCAAGTTCTTGGAGAGGTTGGATCCCTACCTGAGGTTTTTGTTGAACTCGAGGTAAGTTATTCTTAATTGCCCATTTGTGCTTGCTGCCATTAATGAGTTGAGTTATCAATCAAGTTTGAGTTTTACAATTAATAAGATGAGTTATGATAAAGATCTTTGTAACACCTTTATTTCTTTCAACCTTGTTCTGTATTGGTCTTGCAGGTAAACTTTTTCCTTCTTAGACGGCTTCTTGGCGTCCGAACAAAAGGGTCTGAGAGACAGGGGAAGGTATCGAAACTGGCGAAAGGAGAGATGCTAATGTTGAACATAGGATCAATGTCAACGGGGGCTAGAGTAATTGCTGTGAAGAATGACTTGGCGAAGTTGCAACTTACATCCCCTGTGTGCACTAGCAAGGGTGAGAAGATAGCACTCAGTCGACGTGTTGAGAAGCATTGGCGTCTTATTGGATGGGGCCAAATCCAAGCAGGAATCACCCTTGACGTCCCACCTGCCCCCCATCTCAGTTGAACGCAGGCAAGACACATCACAGGAAACACCTGCAGCAGCTATAAAAACCCTAAAACAATTTAGATGTGGGAAGGGAGACAATTGTTGGGAACCATTTTTGTGAGGTAGCGAAGAAAACGTTTTGATTGTTATCTATTTTTTGTTTTCACATCGTGATTGTTTTATTTTGCCCATGTAACTATGATTGAAGTTCAATGAGTTGTTGGTCCTGGGATGTGCTTATTAGGGGTACAAAAATCATCTTTAAACGTATGTTCTTAGTAAGAAGGGGATATATGCGTAGTAATGAAAAAAACCGAAGCGAGAGCAATTAAAATTAACACAAATTTATTTTATATATATGCGAGCATATCAGAACCGTAAGTGGAGAAAACTGCAACCGTGAGCAAAGAGAATGGCAAGAGAACCTAAAGAGTACGATGATAGATCACAGCAAGATGTATACGGAGAAGAGAACAACATAGGGTGGTGATTAGAGATCATAACAACGAACCCTAATTTGCGAGGAATGCAACTTCCTAGTCTGGCCGAGATGAGTTCACGAGTTTACTAATCTTATTTAAAAGCTATTTTGTCTGGGACAACCTGGACAATGACTGTCCAAAAATGAGTTTGTTTCCTAGACAACTTGACAATGGGTGTGGGAACGTAAATGCAAATGATTTGATATGAGTAAACTAAATAATTTGATACGGGTTAATCCAAATGATTTGATTCTATTTCGGTAAAATGGTTTTGATAAGAGTTTCATGCCTGTTGAAGGTTTGAGTTCTGAGTGTTTTTCCCTACACCATCATATCATTTTCTCTGTACTTCTCCATTTCCCATTTATTCTTGTCAGAAATTTAAAGTTGATGGTTAAAAAAAACTTACTTTTCACCAACATTCAACCATCTCATTTAAGTGGTCCCACTATGGAAGCAACGATGCGCACAATAAAAGCAATGAAATAATGGAGGGAGGAAATGGAAATCACAAATAGGAGAGGAAGAGGAGAGTGAAAGAGAGAAATGAGATTCTATGGATTGTGGGGGTGTGGGGTAAGTGGCGCAATGAGAAGGGAAAGGGAGAGAATAGATTAGGGTTTTAGATTAAATAAGGTAAAAGGAAAAAAATTTACTGAAGGTTACTTTTGGAATAAAAAGAATTGGAGAGGTGCAAGGAGAAGGGTGTGGTGGTGTAGGGAGAAGCACTCTTAAGTTATGGTTAAAAGAGTCCTATCAGAGATTGTTTTGTCATTGCTTGGAGGCGTGTTGCATTGTGGTTTTATATGATAATTCTAGTAGAGCTCGGCCACTTGAGAGAAGACTTGTGATCTTAAAAATGCTTGTTTATAAAGTAGGAGACACCTGAGTTTGAAGGTTATCGAATGACATATGTTGATCTAGACAATTTTTGTGGGATTGCTGGCACGGATGAATCGAGAACAACAGAGGTGAGGAAAGCAAGTAATGTTCTGATGGAGCTGAAAAGGTTATACACTTTGGAGATGAACAAACATTATTTATTTGTATTACGTATTTTTGAGTTGTAAAATTGTATTGCTTTTGGATTTGTAACTGATAACCTTGTTAGGTGTTTTGGAGTAGTCTTTGATACTCAATTCCATCTCTTAACAAGAACTTATAAACCATATTGAAAACGTTTTTAGTTGGTTAAGGTTTGAAGGTTCTAAAATGCTTTCTAACTTTATCATTAGACCGCATAGTCTAGTTTAATTGTTGTCTTTAACTGCTTATAATTTATTGTATGTTCACTTGTGTATCAAACCTAATTCCATTTGAGTTGGTGCAAGAGAACTTGAAGTAAACTTTGGCTAGGAAAAGCTTGGATTTTAAGTGATCCTTAGTGATTCTCCTCCCTTTCTTGGAAGTGAATTTGAGATTTTGTTTGCCTCCTTAAATCTTTTAAGGAATTTATTTTGAAATACAAGTTTTTGTGTGCATTAAATATCTTGTGTTATTCTTTCTTCTCTTTACTAAACACTCTTATTAGAAAACCCACAATTGAGTTTTATATTTGAAAATATAAGAACTTCCAGATTAAACGATCATTTATTTTTAAAGGAAGTTATTACAAACACTACAGTAGAAATAATTCTAAATAACACGCCGATCTTTTCAACGCTTATATTTCAAGTCGAGCGTCTAAGCTTTTGAAAAAAAAAAATTACACGCTCGACAACGTGCTATATCAGAAGGTTACGAAAAACGTTTTCCAAAAATATTCTTCAACCTCATTTCTAGTGTTTTTCAGATTCTTCATGGATGACCACTATAATCATCTTGTTATGCATTTAATTAATGATTTTAAATGTTTGATTTAATCAATTTATTTAACTATAATAAAAAAATTATATATGCTACTATTATAAATTTATGTACATATCAAATTAGAAGTATATGATAATAATTTAAAAAGTAAAAACATTTCAATTTTGAAAGCCTAAATTTATTATTTATCATAGAAAAACTCCTATTTCAATTTAAAAACATTAAAACATTGGCTTAATTAATCCAATAGTCCTTACTTTTATAGTCCTCGTTTTGGTAAGAGTAGGTTAAGTTATTCTTCACTTAAAAAAAAAAATTAAAATTATGTTTTAACTTTTTAAAAAATTGTCTCAATCAGATCTTTTATGAATAAAAATTACTAATACATGTCAATCTTAATTTTTAATTTTTATATTATTTTTAAAATAATTTTTTTTTTATGTTTTTGTTATCACATGATATAACAATATTAATATAGTATAACAAAAAAATTGTTAATATTATCTTAATTTCAATTTAATTCCTATATTTATTTCAAAAATTCAATTTAATATTAATTTTTTTAAAAATAAAATAATATTGTCTTTCTGAAATAAAATTTATTGTTTATATAAATATTATAATAATATTTTTATTTAAATTAATTATTTAAACACATTAATTATTATATATTATTAATGCATGCTTTGTTAATCATATTTTAGTATAAATATTTTTACAAAAGAAAGTATTTAAACTTGATATATTTTTAGTTTATATTTTTTATAAAAATTAATTAATACTATTTACATAAATAATAATCATCTTTTAATTAGACTCTTTTAATTGGAATCAAATCTATTATTTGTATATATACTAATGTTTATTTTAAAATTTAGTCATTAAAATCATTATTATCAAATAATGAATTAATATAATTGTGAAAAAGTTATTTTTAATAAAAATATTAATATAACATTTATACAAATAATAAATTGTCTTAATTTAATATAAAAAAATATAATATTATTTTATTTAAAAAATTAAAATTAAATCAAATCAATAAAACAAATATATAAACTAAATTAAAATCAAAACAATGACATGAAAATATCATGCAACATAACACTAATAATGTAAGGACCGGTATATGTATATATAAGTAAAATACAGTGGATATATATACATATTAAAAGAAAGTGGGGTGAAAGCTAAAATAAAAATAAAGAGAGGGGCTTTTTATTGAAAAGAAAATTGTTTCTAATATTGTTGCTGGACCTCCTGCCAAAGCTGAAGTCATTTTTCTGAGAACATTCTCTCTCTAAACAGTTTCTTCTTCCCTTAGCTTTGTCTTCTTTCTAACTTTCCAGTCCACTGATTCAGTGCATGTTCTGTTGGGTGGTATCTTTGTGACCGCCCCGTAGAGAGCTTCAAAACCAACCGATTAGATTCTCGTTCTTCATTCGGTAAGTGTTCCTTCCCCTCTTCTTTGCTGTTTGAACCTAGGGCATGCCACAATGCTAGGCGCATGCAGAGTTCTTCTTTCTTTTCTCTGCCCATTCTAGCTCTAAGAGCTGTTTCTGTCACCACTTTGGTGGTTTGTAGGGTTGGCTGCACCCTTGCGGTGTGAGGTGCTGTAGAGAGCGTTACTGTTAACTGTGCTGTGAGAAAACCCAGGTAAGGGGAGTTAGATACTATTTTTTATTGTTTGTATGAACTGTACATGTGCTAAAATATGTATTATTCTCTGATTTGATGAACAATTGTGTTTTGGTGTGAAAGTGTGTATGTAATTGAATGAGAAATTGTGGAACTGTGAATTGGTGTTGTGAATATATATATATATATATATATATATATATATATATATATATATATAGATATATATATATATATATATATATAGATATATATATATAGAGAGAGAGAGAGGAGAAGTGTGGCTAAGATTGAGTTATTGGTAAGGTAAATCTATTATAAGAACTATTAGTTAGAGGGTTAAATGAATTTATAGTGTTTGGGGCAAAATAGAGGAAGTAAGGGGGTGATTTTGAGAAGTCGATGTCTGGAGTGTAATTGGACCGTTGGGGTAATGTTAGGAAGTCTATTATAACTTAATAGAATCATAAGATTGGATAAAAACATGTCCTTAGTAGTGGAATTGAATTTAGGTCACCAAGTTAATGATGCTGGAGTTTTAGAGTTGAAGTTAGGGCAAATTGGGGGATGTGAGGTGGTGATTTGGAGTAATAGAGATCTAAGGTGTTTATGGGCTGTTAAGGTAGTGCTAGTAAGTCTATTCTGACTTATTAAGATCATAAAATTGGTTAAAGATAGGTTCAAAGTGGTAGTTTAAGATTTGAGGATAAAAGTTGGGGAAATAAAGGTTTTAGAGGAGAAACCTGTGCATAAACACTAAAGAATGGTGTTAGAAATGTTTAGAACCATCTAGGCAAGTTCAATTAAGCTTACACTACGATCTAGGATCATTAGAAGTTGGGAAAAAGGTCTAGAACGAGTTCTGGGGTGTTGAGATGCTTGTAATCTGCAGAATTTCGATTTGTAGATTATGCAGATTCACATAGCGTACCAAATGCGCTATGCGAATTACCCTAGAGGGCTCCCCTCTGTAGTTTAATTCACTTAGCGCACAAGGGGGAAGGGGTGCGTTGTGCGAAATTTTCTGATTTCGCTGTGCGCCCTGGTGCGCTGTGCGACTAGGTCTAGTGAGTTTCACCCTTTTCTTCGTCGGTTTGAGATGTTTGATGTTGTTTTGATTGCCAGGGCGTATGTATGTCTATATAATTGAATTGGGTGGCTTAATTGAGTATGAACTGGACATCTCAAGGTGAGATGATATTGGAAGTGGTTGTAGAGATGGTGTTGTTGCCTTGTATAACGATATGGAACTTTGAAATTGTATGTCTATCCCTACACTCAAAGCACTGTTCATGCTCAAATAGTAGAGTTTATACATAGACTGGTGTGAGGATTTACCTTGCATAGTGTTGGGGAGGGCCAGCTGAACTATGCAAGTGCAAAGACGACCAATAGTTCAACAGTTATACCAATCCGGATGAGTCGTGTTGAGTAATTTGATGCATAGTTTGGGTGGTATGCATTGATTTATCCTTTCATATGTAACTAAGCATGATGACATTGATTGAGTGTACTATATTTATATTGCTTGTTTATCTAGCTCACCCTTGCTTTCTTGTTGTGTGTTGCTTGTGTATGTTTTCCTTTATGATGATCATCCACTTGGATGGGAGCAGATGTTGTTGAGGAGATCCCCTTGGAACAAGAGTTGGAGGATGCTGCTGCAGCTTAGTTTGTTAGGATTTTTATATTTCAATTTGTCATTTTGAAATACTCTGATGGTTGTACCACTTTGGTGTACTCTTTATGCCTAAGTTTATGTTTAAACCTTTTGCTTAAGGTTTAAATTTTGATACTTCTTGTATGACTATAAACTTTAAGACTTATTGCAAATCTATCTCTCAATTGTTCTCTTTTATTTGGATGGTGATACCTATATTATATGATTGTGTTATTATATATTTTGGATGTCACAAATAATAAATTAATATAACATTTATACAAATAATAAATTGTCTTAATTTAATATAAAAAAAGATAATATTCTTTCATTTTAAAAAGTTAAAATTAAATCAAATCAATAAAAATAATGACATGAAAATATTATGCCACATAACACTAATAATGAATTAATATAAAATTTATACAAATAATAAATTGTCTTAATTTAATATAAAAAAAGATAATATTCTTTCATTTAAAAAAGTTAAAATTAAATCAAATCAATAAAAAAATATATAAACTAAATTAAAATCAAAACAATGATATGAAAATATTATGCCACATAACACTAATAATGAATTAATATAACATTTATACAAATAATAAATTGTATTAATTTTATATAAAAAAGATAATATTCTTTCATTTAAAAAAATTAAAATTAAATCAAATCAATAAAACAAATATATAAACTAAATTAAAATCAAAACAATGACATGAAAATATTATGCCACATATCACTAATAATATCACATATTACACCACATGATAACTAAAACTTTTGCAAAACAGAAAAAATTCTTTTGAAAATATTAAAAAAAATCAAATATGGATACATAACATACCATTAACTTTTGTTAAAAAATTAAGACATTTTTCCAAAAATAAAAACTCAATTAAAAAATTTTAAAAACAAAAACCAACTTAAAAACAAAGACCAACTTAATACTCAGCCACCAAAGTAAAAACTATCTTACTAAATAAACCTAAAACATTGTAATAAAATATTGTCATTAAAATGTTTATAAGGTATAAGTAACACACTGCAGAAAATTAATAATATATAATAATATAATTTGTTAAAAGGTTATTTGTAATAAAAATATTAATATAACATTTATTCAAATAATAAATTATCTTAATGTAAAAATAATAATCTTGTTTCCTTTAAAAAAATAAAATAAAATCAACAAATATAAAAACTAAATTAAAATCAAAACAATACCATAAAATGTTATAACACCTAGCACTAACAAAACGGAACAAAAAAAACTTTTACAAAACGGAAAATGATTCTTTTAAAAGTATTAAAAAAAATCAAATGTTGATCCGTAACATACAATTAATTTTTGTTCAAAAATTGAGATATTTTTTCAAAAATTTAGATACAATTAAAATTTTTAAAAAATCAAAGACCATCTTAATACACAAAAAACTATCCGACTAATTAAACCTAAAACATTTTCATTAAAATGTTTAAAAGGTATAACTAGTACACACTCCAGAAAATAAATTCTGAAAAGGCTAATACTTCAAAAATAGTGTACAATATATATTTTAAAAAACTAAAATCCTTAATTATTCTTGCACGTCACCTCAGATTTAGCTTGATTAATATCTTTAAAGTATTGGCAGCCGTCTGAAGCATTCCAAATTCAATAATTTTGACGGATGGAAATCTAACTTCTTACAAACCTATTTACAAAATATTTTTACTTTCAATTTTGGGGGTTAGTATTTAAAATATATTAAAATATATGGTAAGAAATAAGAACAACAGTTTCTCAATTGTGATTTACACGCAATTTAATTACAAAACATTTAAAAGGTGACAGCCAATCCAACAGCCTCTGAAAACACCAAATTCGGTCTAGTGGTAGCCTGTTTTAACTCCACAATACTTTAAGAATGAATGAATGAACAAATTTATTATCAGTGACCTCTGACTACAAGAGGAGTTAAATGAAATCACGAGTCATTGTTCGTGCTGGCCGTATTCCAGGATGAAAGGGTGTATGTTTGTTAAAGGGTTGAAGGGGGCTATAAAAAAATACCAAATCTGGAATAGTAGTTAGTACTATCATCCATAAACGCACTGATAATATATCCAAACCAAACAACCTGTGCATCACTTTAAAATACAGATGCTTATTTGTAAGCACCTAAAACTACTTATCAAGCTCCCCCTGACTATGTCCAAGACAGCCAAATGCACACTGCTCCCTCCGGACTCAAATATAATCAGAAACAAATAAATTCCACCAACCTCAACCCTTATCTTTAACCCTAAGCACCACCATCAAAATATACAATTGAGGATAATTTAGAATAAAATACTTATTTATTATATGAAAATAAAAACATTAAAGGACTTAATATTCTTGAGAAGTTTGAAACTAGTTAACTTTCCTCATATTTAAGTGCAGAGGTAGTAGTATAATCACCGGACATAAAATGTCTAACTGGCAACGTCATTTAGTTTCTGAATTTACTCCCCTCAGAAAATATCTACTAAACAACTTAAGGGTCTTAGAGAAAGTGTTCATATTAGCAATCTGCCTCTCTATGATCCAATTTCCGAATGCTAACACGGAATGCTGTCAAAAGAGCCCTTAAGAAGAGTGACATGAGAACACCCTGTCGAGACTAATTAAGATCTATCTCATGGATATGATCTAACTAGGCATGTAACTAAATCACAGCAACTGCATCAACTAGTTTTACCTGAAAAGGTTGAGTCAGTATCTTTAACATTGGCTAGCCAAACACAACTTAAGGAAAGATGGAGAACAAGTACTCTTTCAAACAAATTTCTAGTATGACCTACAATAATACACAATCACACAACTCCACCACGATTCTAACTAAATATTATATCCAGAATTGACAGACTAACTTGCAAACATCTGAATATCACAAAAGCACAATGTGCCTATCTAAAATTGTATAGGCTGATAACTGATGGGAATCTCTAGATTGATGATGCTCGGGAAGCTCTAGACTGATGCTGTTTCTACCTTCGGTTGTCTAAGCATTAGATAAACAGACATGCTAGTGGCTCTTCTGACTTCTAGATAGTGGTCACCTGCAGTAAGTGCTTTGTGTCTAGAAAATGCTTAAACCTGCATGCAAATTCTACTGCAAAGCTTAGTAATCAAACTATCTTGTGTATGGATGGTAACGACTACTGCCACCATAGCTTCCCCTACTGGGATACACTCCACCACCTCCAGCTCCACCATAACCAGCAGTCGGGCCTGTTTCATAGCCCCCACCAGTTCCTGGACCACCATAGCTCCCATAGCCCCCAACACCTCGTCCATATGCACCTAACCCACTGTTGCCATAACCAGTACCAAGACCACCCATGTACGATCCGTAGCGACTAGAGTAGCCAAATGATGATTCTCCTCGAAAGCCAGCATAGCCACCACCACCACCGCCACCATAGCCCCCAAAACTACCACCAAAGTCATCTCCAGCCCCATACCCACCATAATCACCAAGCCTACCCCCAAACCCTCCACCAAGTGACCTATAAGAACCAGGACCATACCCACTTCCGCCAAAACTTCCATAAGAATCACCAAATCCACTGAATCCATCATTGTAAGAACGTGCCCTAGAGTCACTAGCAAACGGAGCAAGAGAAGCTGGGTTTGAGGATTTCTTTGGTTCAGCCTTCTTGATCTCAACCTACAACAAAGAAGTGAGTCAACCTAGGTTTATTTATAAGCACAATTTTATTTTGCCTGCGTTGCACGGACAAAAGATAAACCTGAAGCAACCTCAGCCTCTATGTCAAGCAATACCAATAATTTAGTAACGAAAGCATGCATTCACACAATAAATCATCTACAAGCAAAACTCTTTCAGAACAAAATCTTTTGCCGTGGAAACAGACCACCTACCTCCTCTTAGCAACTACCACATCCATTTTCAAACACGTGAAATATCCTAAAGAACCAAACACAGCTCACCTGAGTACCAGCCATATCAATCATGTTCCCATCTGCCAAAATATTATCCACAACCTTTTCACTATCAAATACTATAAAGCCGAACCCCCTTGATCGCTTTGTGGTGTGGTCCCGTATAATCTCATGCTCTACCACCTTCCCATACTTGGAGAAGAAGTTCTTGAACTCATCTGCAATGCACAAAACAAATACAAATACAAATCAAAACAATAAGTTCCATACAACTAATAAAGATGTAAACACACGTTCATCCAAGTTAAATTCTACATCAGACACATCACCACTCCCCAAGAAAGCAAAATTCTCACCCTAGTTCCCTAAAAACACAAAACCTAATCAAATCATTCACGTTCATTGTTTTTTCAGACACCAAAGTGCCATGTGCTTAAATTTTAAACATTTATAATATGGCTTACAATTGTTATATTCAGTGCTTAATTTCTAGTGTTGCCAAAAAACATGCTAAGATTTTTGTCACGAGCTCAATTAAGGTTGATCTCTTTTTTTAAAAAAAAAGGAAATGGGAACAAATAATAGATAGAAAAGTGACTATAATTGTTATGTTACTAAAATTTCCACCATTATTATAGAAGATTAAGTGCATGTGTGTTTTACCCCAATCCCTCTTTCCAAGGCACGTTCAAACTCTACTCTCACATTTCACTGCAGTTAACGAACTGAACGTGAACTCAAATCAAGCATAGCATGTGTAACCTTTAGTGCAAAATTAAATGATGAACATGTATGATCAAAATTAGGGTTTCCCCGCACTGTTTTTATCTAAAGCAACATAAACATGGATAATGGATAAACGAAGTGATAACTATTAGTATTATGTGAACGAGTATTGGACCTTCGGATACTGATGTTGGAATACCGCCGACGAAGATTTTCTTGGTTTTGAAGTCATTAGCCTGCGACGAACCCTTGGGAATGGTCCTCTTGATTTCAACCTGGGAGGAGTAAAATGCCAAGAAAGAATCAAAACCGTGGGTTTCTTGGCCCAAAACGCAGGAAAAAGAGTGAAGAAAAAAGAGTACCTGCTTGCCGCTGATGATGTGGTTCTCCTGAATGACTTGGTCAACGACGGAGGGATCCGCATAGGTGATGAACCCGAAGCCCCTGGGTCGACCCGTTTGACGGTCCTTCATGATAACGGAGTCCGTTATCTCGCCATACTTTTCGAAATAATTCACAAACGTTTCTGACAGGATTTAGCAAATCGAATCAGAGAACAAGAACGATATGAACCGAAGAAAATTGACAAAAGTCGATGGAAAAAAAAGAAATCGAATATAAGAAATCAAAAACTCAAAGAAAGTGTATGGTTTTATGACCTAGGGTGGTTTCTTTGGCTAACCCTCCGATGAAGATTTTCCTGCAGAAAAAGGGGAAAGTGAGAATAAAAGAGTGAAACTGAAGGAGAACAACAAAGAATGGTAAAAGGAGCAAACCCGGGACTAGCGCCGTCGCCAGAGTGGGGGTTGTCGGATTTTCTGGAAGCCATTGTTGCAGATCGAGATCTGCAGGGTGCGGTGAGCTATGGAGAGAGAACAGAGCCAAGACAAAGAAAGAGCACTAACTAGGTTTTCGGTGAACACTTTGTGTGAGTTGTCGCCGTGTTTGGGCCGGGCTTCGGTTTCTTTCAAACATTCGGTCAGAAATTTCTTTTGCCACTCCCGTCGTCTTCACCGCTATGAATATTAAACTTTTCCTTAAAGTTATTTTCAAATTATGGAATTTAGAAATCATATGATTTGAGAAATTATAGACAATATTTTTTTGACAACATTTGAATATTATCTATGTGTCATTCTGTGATTGGTCCAAAATTATTCCATAATCAATAATAATAATCATAAACACTATCATGGACCAATCACAGAATGACACGTAAATGATGTTCAAATATTGTCAAAAAAATATTGTCTAACTATCATTATCCAACGTTAAATATGTATTTTGAATTATACAACCTAAAACAATAACTTGAAAGTCAAAGGCTTCCAATTGTATAATATGAAAGCCAAAAGTCAATATTGTATTTCCAATTACAAACTTTTTTCTTTTTTATATAAAAAAACGTTTAAATTAGATAATTTATAATATATTTATAAATTCCAAAGTAAATTCAGATTGTGTAATGGACGGATGAAGATGTGTTTCATTATGAAGTAAACAAACATTTTTAAAAATTATAAAAAACACAAATATTTAAGATTAAAAATATTTGAAATATTTTTTTTTATTTTCACTCTCTATACTATAATAAAAAATAATTATACATTAATTTCTCTAAATTATGATAAAATACTTTTTTCATATATTAATAAAGACTAGAGTACATCAACTAAATAAAATCACACATAAATAAAAAAATTAAATTAATAATAAATTTAGATTTAAACATAGATATTTCGCTTTTGAACTTCATGATAATAACGTTAAATTATTATATTATAGTAAATAAAAGTTCTTCGTATATTTGTGATAGTAAATGGTTCATGAAAATCTTTTCACGGTATATTCAATTTTTAAAGAATATTTTGGTACTTACCGTGAGATTGATGTGTATTATGTGAAGAAAGACTATAGATCTCTACAAAGAATAAGATGACTAGAGCTAAGGAGGTCAATCAAGTTTCACAAGAGATGATTATGTTATTAGAGATGTAATGGGATTTTGCTAAATACAAAAACAAAAAACAATGTAGAGGAGATGCATGTGTTGAGGCAAGAGAATGCTGTCAGAGCGACTGCAACAGAATGGTTAGCGTGAGATAACAAACCAAGAGGAGTTTTAATACAAACGTGTGCCTTTTAATTTCTACTCAATCAACCTTACTAAGCAAATAATAATGATAAATAAAAAGAGTAAGGTTGAGAGAAATTTACACAGATGATTTTATCCTGGTTCGGATCTTACCAATCCTACGTCCAGTCTATCTCAAAACAAGATAAAGAGTTCACTACTCACAAAACAATTACAAATTACAATCACAAAGAAACAATTTGTAAAAGTTTAGAAAACACCTCTCTTGATACCACAAGAGATGAACATGCACCTCCTTTGAGTCTTCACAAAGGATGAAACACTTCCTTCGAATACTTCACGACGGATGAATTCCTCTTCCCAAACACCTCCTTAGATGCACCAAGGATGGACCGACTATTCCTCTATCATCGTAGCAGCACTTTACCAGCTCCATAGATGAGAGTTTCTCAACCCGAACAAGAACACACAAGTCTCAATGATTTTTTAGTACGAGCACAAGGGAAGAGTTGATGTTGAAGGAAAATGAGAGCCTATTTATAGACTCAAGTAAAAAAATACTTTTTCGTTCTTCGTTTCCGTCCATTTAACGCTTTTAATCAATTAATATTCTTGTGTAATTGATTAAAATGAGTACAACGGCAAGTTCAATGGCTAGAAAACTCCAATGGTCACCTTTAATCGATTAATTTGTGGATTAATCGATTAACTAATCGATTAAAAGGTATTTTAATTGCTCATTACAGAGGCTGTTTGGGTTTTCATCTCTTACTTTGTTTAATTGATTAATACTAGGTTTAATTTAAAATAGTGCGATTTTGACTCTGAACATCAATTACAAAGTATGAAAGTACATGGAATCAAAATCACTAAAAATCTAAGTCCTAAACATTGAACTACAATTATTACAAAAGCTTTCTATAACAAAACAAGTCTTCAAAAGATCTTCTTAAGTCTTGATATCTTTTGACTTGAATTGGACATCATCAAAACTTCATCTTCATCATTTTGCTAACATTCTCCCCCTTTTTTATGATGATAAAAAATTCCTTTTGATTTAAATCTTTTAGTAATAATTTGGATAAAAACACAACTTATGGAAGAAAAAAGCATTAGTGAATAAACATAAATAGCTTTAACCATTTTCTCCCCCTTTTTATCCTAATTAAAAAGTTGTGTTTAATTGTCTCCCCCTAAGATAATATTCCCCCTAAGTAAAAACATGTTTGCATATGAGCTAAATATATTTCAAATTTAAAGATTCATTCAAACATACACAATAGGAGATTTAAAGCATATAATTTTAGGATAAAGAACTTAAAAATCATTGTTTAAACATACATTGAACCATACAAAATAAGAATTTTACAGCATACAAAAATATGGCTAGATTTTCAAATATGCAAAACTCGAACGCATTTAATCGATTAACGCTAGGTTTAATCGATTAGATTTAATCGATTATTTTGAAGAATAATCGATTAAAAACGTTATTTTTTGTAAAACGCTTAAAATGCCCAAAATGGATCAATTTGTGGATTAATCGATTAAAAGGTATTTTAATCGATTATTACAGAGGCAGTTTGAGTTTTCATCTCTTACTCTGTTTAATCGATTAATACTAGGTTTAATCGATTAAAACAGTGCGATTTTGACTCTAAACATCAATTACAAAGTGTGAAAGTACATGAAATCAAAACCACTAAAAATCTAAGTCCTAAACATTGAACTACAATTATTACAAAAGCTTTCTATAACAAAACAAGTCTTCAAAGGATCTTCTTGTGTCTTGATATCTCTTGACTTGAAGTGGACATCATCAAAACTTCATCTTCATTATTTTGCTAACAAATGCCAAGTTAAAGAGAAAAGTGGAACATGTAACACCCCAATTTTAGATGTCACGAATAAGTTATAAAACCTTCTAACTTGTGGAAGCTAAAACTTTTAAAAACCATTTTAATTTGAAATAAAAAGACAATCTTATTAATCTAATTTAAATTAAATTAAACCATAGTCAAAAGTTAATCCTTTCAAATGAAATCACAAAATCCATTACAATTAACTTATATACAAAATTGTTCAATAACCCAAAAGTTCCCCAACACTCTCTAATCCTCATCATTTTACTCATCAACCGATACATCTGTATAATCAACTGTTCCCATATAACAACATGAGTTATCCGATTATCAGAAACACACAAACAAGCAAAGGAGACAACTCTCTAATTTTCTCCATTTTTTCTATAGTAAAATTTTTCTTTAAGGTTATCTTAGCTTTTAATTTTCTAGAATTAAGATAGATTAGTGTAAATAAGGTAAAAATAGGTTTTTGATAGAAATAGAGTTAATTTTCCCTTTTAGTTAAATAAATAGGTTTTAAAATAAATAGGTTTTTAAATAAATAGGTTACTTTCCTTTTAGAAAAGTATTCAGAAAGTATAAATAAAACTTCCATTTTTTGTTATAAGCTTTCATTCTTTAATTTTGTTGTTTAACCGCTCCTTAATGTTTCTCTTTTTGCAGAAAAACCCTTGGTTAAAGGGGCCAAAAAGTCAAATTTGGTGCCCTAAAGTTAAGTTGTGCATTTTGGACCTTGAAGCTCTAATGAAGCACACAATTTTGGTGTCTTGTGTTGTTGTGATTAGAAGAAACAAAAGAGGCTTGAGTTTGGCCTGATCAATTGGGCCTTTTCTGGTCAAAGAAAGGAAGTTAATCAACCAAGCCCAAAACGTAGTGTTGGATTAAGTAATGCACATCGTTTTGTGCATTGGCTACTGAGGAGTTCTAATTGAAAGCTTCAAGGCTCGAGCATTTAGGATTTTTTTGAATTTCTTCACCCTCAAGCTAGGGTTCTAGCAACCAAAGAAGAACAATGAACCAAAGACTTGGAGCTTCATGGCTCGTGACGGTTGAAGCAATCATTGGCACGTGGCCAAAGCTTAAATCGACAGAAAGAGAAGTTGATGCGAGAAGGTTCATAAACGAAGCTGGTGGTTTAGAAAGTTAGTTGGAAAAGCGATCGAGAAGCTTCTAAGTTCTTTACCGGTTGTTTCCCCTTTTCCCCATTTTCCTTCTTTTCAGTTTTTTATTTTCCCTATACAAAAGGGGTTTTGTAACACAAAAGACACAGTAGTAAGTGGTGGGTGGGAGACACCATATTTAGGACTCAACTTTTGATTCAGTTTTGTGCTTTTAGATTTAGATTTTAGTTTCGTAGATATAGAAGCACTATTCTTGGTTGCTGGATTTCGTAGAGGATTCTCACGTGGGTGACAGGCCGTAAGGTTCTCCTTTGTGATCTTCGGTACATTCATTGTAATTCAATACTTAAATTTCAATACATTTTAGTTCTGTTATCTTTTCTTTACAAACTTTTATGTTTCTTCTTCTTTTAATTTTGATTCTTGCAAATTACTTTTATGATTCATGCATTTTAGATTTTTGTTTTAGTAGTAGTTATTTCTCTACTCTGTTTATTTTAATCGTTCTTTGTCTTTCTAAGATGTGTGATATTTTGTACATTAGGTAATTCTCTCATTTGTAAGATGTTGCTTTGATTTTATTTGATGATTGTAATTGTAGTATAAGCAATCTTTTCTTTTTGTCTTAGACTCCGACAAGTGTACCGAATCGTATCAAGTAATATAAATGGTAAAGACCAAGTATCGTTTTCCCTAGAGACTCATTAGCCTAAACAGTCATGTGATTTGTTGATTATGTAAGACTTGAAAACGAAAATCAGTGTGTTTATAATGCAAAAAGTAAATATGAATGCAGAGGTTGATTAATTGACCAAAAGAATATGCAAGTGACTGATGTGTAAAATATGGAATGATTATGTTGTTGGGGTTTCCAACTTATCCTATCCATTCTCATGTATTTATGAATTCAACTCCTTCTTTAATGTTAATGCTACTTTCTAATTTTCTTTAAACCCGATGTCTCGATGAAGAAAGCCTACTCTTAATTACTAGTTGAAAATGTCTTGTATCCCTATCAACTAATTATGCATTACATTCGCACAGAAGCTTAAAGGCAATCGATCCTCCTATTCCTATGTCTAGGTAATATTGCTTCCGAGAGAATTTCCTCAGTTCTAGATTTCCCTGTATGTGTCCATATCGAAAAAAATCAATGATCATGCAATTGAATGAGTTAAACAAAGCATGCATAGAGTGTAAAGGAAAAACCCTAACAATTAAAGAAGTAAAGCTTATATATTAAAAATCAATTCAATACATGAGAGTTTCAAAGGATTACATCGTTTCCCTAACAACAATGGAGGTTTAGTTCACCACAGACATGGTGAAACTAGATGTAAATAATAAAAAAGAATGAAAGATAGAACCCTAAAAGTTGTAGATTTGAGCTTTCGCATCCAAAATCTGCCTCCGAGGGGTGAAGAGAGTGTTTCTGCGCCTCTTTCTATCAAAAGATACAAACCCTAAGATGTCCAGGTCTTTAAATAGGACAAGAAAAATAACAAAAAATGGGTCCAAACCCAAAACAGATCATAAAAATAACAGAAAACAGGTTCAAGCCCGCGTCGTTGGCGCTTAGCGCTAAAAATGGCGCTCAACGGTAGGCGCGACACTAAACTGACGCTCAACGGTGGCGCTCAGGCGTGAAACAGAAGAAAACTACACTTAACTGGCGCTCAGCGCTACCTACGGTGCTAAACTGCACTCTGGTTGACTTTTCTGCACTCTGGTTGACTTTTCTACACTCTAGTTGACTTTTCTGCATTCTGGTTGACTTTTCTGCATTCTGGTTGACTTTTCTGCACTGTAACTCCTTGGTACCTAAACTCTTCTTTCAAATCATTCCAATAACCTTCAAAATTAAGGGAATTTAATAATAAAATCATAAAGTATAAGCTCAATTCATTTATTCACAAAACTAAAGAAAAAACATGAGTTAAAGCAAGTTTCTAAGTCAAAAAGGGTGCATTTAGTATCAAAACTATATCATAGATGAGAGTATTTTCAACCGTTATCACAACCTCAAACTTGAAAGTTTGCTTGTCCTCAAGTAAAACTATAATTTGGCTTACATAGAATAGATATACTACAACGGTCTAGCACATTAAAAAGCATTTTTCTCTAAGACAAGTAAATCACTCATGTATGCTTATCATAGAAAGATCAATCAAAAAATAATGATGTCTTAGTAGATTAAGCTTCAATTATGGTGCTCACACAACAATGAATACACAACAGATGCAAAAAGATGAGTGATCAATAGCTAGACAAAAATGATTCTCTTTAATGCATGGAACCATTCCTCACCAAAGGCAGTGTTTCACTCAAGCACTCAAAAGTGTATAATTCAAGCACTCAAAAGTGTTTCACTCAAACTCAAAGGTGTATAGTGAGGTGTCAGTATCTCTTTCACTCTACTATCACAATGTCACATAAATCAACTTTGTCGTTCATTTAAACACATCAAAACACATTCACAAGCAAGTTATCATCACAAGGACTTTCTAAGGCTTGTAACGTGGCTGGGCTAAGAAGAAAACTGGTTTTTCTAGACAATAAAATCCTTGAGTTAAGAGAGTAAAATTTTTCTTTTCACTTTAACCATAATCTCTCTTCCTCCTTTATATTTGAGAAACCATTCTCATCTTACTCCCAACCTTTCATTCATTAAGCTTTTCCTTCTTTTTTTCTTTTCTTTTCTTTTTCAATTTCATTCAACATTTAGCTCAATGCTCTTTTTCTTTTTCTTTTCACAATTTTTTTCAAATTTCCCCAACAACCCCAAACTTGAACCTTTCTCCATACCATACAAATATTCTCAACTCAACTCAAGGTAAAGATTTCAAAAAGGTTTTTCACATGTTTAGGCTTAAGGTTCAAAGGATATAACAAACATTGTTCTTTTGTTGGGTTTAAATATTGCATTGGCTTATATGGAAGAAGAATAAATGACCTTGATCATATGACACATGCAAGCAAATAGTTCAACAAAAAAACTTAGGCAAAATCAACTATGATTCCAAAGCAATATCAATCACAGGTTAACTCAAAGGTTCCACAATTTAATATGCATCTTGCCAAGCGTATCAATCACAATTGAAACCATGCATCTGTTTTAAACAATTATGAGCAACCACTATCTGTGCATAATAACTAATTCAAACAATAACTCAACCATGCATTTCAAAACCATAGAGCAACACAAGACAATATTACTCATCACAAAACAGTTCATCACATAATATCAACCATTGTAGAGCTATTCTTTCAACCAAGTACATAGCTTATTAAAAACAAAATTCAAACAAGCATAAAAATAAAACAAATCCTGATATTATAGCATCCGTAAGTAGATGTTATCTCTCATCATCAGCCTACAGTATCCATCAGTAGATATTATAATCTAAATCTTCATCATCATAGCATCCATTAGTAGATGCTTTAACCTAGTAGCATTCATCAGTAAATGCTGTCAATAACATCGATCAGTAGATGTCTAGTAGCATCGCATTCATCAGTAGATGCTAATCTTTCTTATCTTCATTGGCATCCATAAGTAGACACCAATCTTCCTCATCTTTATCGACATCCATCAGTAGATGCTTAATCACATAACATCCATCAGTAGATGCTTAATCACATAACATCCATCAGTAGATGCTTAATCACATAACATCCAACAGTAAATGCTCTCAATAGCATCCATCAATAGATGCTCTCATCTCTGCCATCAGAAGTAGCATATAACCTAAAAAAAAATCATCCAACCAACAACACGCAGATAACCAGAAACCAACAAAAACCAACACAACAAAAATCAACGCCAGACAGTTCACCACAAAAATGGCCCTAGCCGGCCTTAAACACTTCCTACATGTATTTTTCTCAGTTCCAATCATCAATCAAGCATTTTAATCGATCCAAACAGTGATTATTTCAGTATAACATGCAAAGACCTAAACATTCATAAAAATCATACTTCCAAATGCCCTAAAATGTAAAATGCATGCACTTACTTGGTGGGAGATGCACAACTCTTGAAGAATGCGAAACAAAATTAAGGAAACCAAACCCTAACAGCAATGCTCACGGAAAACCCCAAACTTAGATGGAAAAGTGATGCACAATGGGTGGAGGAAAGGGTTTTATGTAAGATGATGAAGGGGAAAGTGAAGAGAGCACCTTTGAATAGTGTTTTGGAGTGGTTGGAATGAGTGAAAACTGAGAGAGAGGCTTGGGCGAAACCTGGGGTAGTGAAAGTGTATAATGGGCCAAACCTACGCTGAGCCCAATTTAATAAAACCCTAACCTGCCAAAAGTCGCGCTCAGCGCCCCAGATTGGCGCTGAGCAGCGTGCGCGACTCAATTCCCTCTCTTTTCTTGCTTTCCCTAGGCGTCCTTAATCAAGGGCCCTCAACTTCAACTCTAAATTTTTGAAATTTCATGTGTTTTCCACCCCACTCACACATAAACTCTCAGTCAAAACAAATAATCCCTCTACACTCCTCAAACATTCATTAATTCAGCATAAACAATGCACACTAGAACAGAAATAAAACAACACACAAAGATAAAGGTTTAGAAAATTGGGTTGCCTCCCAATTAACGCTTGTTTAACGTCACGAGCCTAACACCATGAATCTTCTAGCACCCATCAGTAAGTGCCAATCTTCTCATCAACACCCTTCAATAAGTGTTTAGCAGCATAGTATCCTTCAATAGATACTCAATTACCCAACATCCATGGGTAGATGTTGTGCCATAGCAGGCTGACAACCAAAACAAAATAAACTAGAGTTTAAATTACATCACCAAAACAAATAAGTCAAAGTTTTTAAATCACTGGGATGCCTCTCAGTAAGCGCTCTTTTAACGTCACTAGCTTGACCCAATAAAGCTCAAGTACAATCTCCTGTGTTGGTGTTCCTCTTGCTTTCATCACACCAACTTATTAGCAGCTTCCTATCCATCTTTTTGACTCTTCTTGAATATGGATCTTCAATCGCTATCACTCCATTTTCTTTAAACTCTTTCACAACCTACAACTTGTTATTGTGTCTCATTGGTGTGCCAAGTTTGAGTTGTTCATCCTATGAGTCATGATGAACCATCTTCCCTTTGCCATCCTTTTCATCTTCCTCAACCTATGACAAGAAACAACTTTTATCTTTGTTGACTGGCTTAGAAGATTTAGGGCTAGTCACTGGTGTATCTTCATATGTAGCTTTATGACTAATCTTTTTCACTTGAATATGCTGCTCAACATTGAAGACATTAAAGATCACCTCCTCTTCTTGGTCTTTAAGTGTTATCATCCCATCATCCACATTGATGATTACCTTTGCCATTTTCATGAATGGCCTTCCAAAAATAATAGGGATCTTCACATCTCCCTCCATATCCATCACCACAAAGTCAACCAGGAATGCAAGTTTGTCTATTCGAACCATAACATCTTCCGCTACACCATAGGGCTTCTTGGTAGATCCATCCGCCATTTGCAAAGTAATCTTTATAGGCTTGACTTCAAGACCACCAATCCTCTTAAGCATAGATAGGAGCATCAAATTAATGCTTGACCCTAAATCAATTAGGGATTTCCCTATATTAACTTTCACAATGATGCAAGGAATAGTAAAGCTTCCTGGATCTTTAACTTTTGGAGGAAGTGCCTTATGCAAAACAACACTGAAATTACCCTGTACATCAACGATTTCCTCCTTTAGATAACTCTTCTTTTTGAGGAATCTCTTCAGAAATTGTGCGTACACAGGAACCTGTTGCAATGCCTTAGTCAAAGGAATTTTAATCTCCAATTTCTTGAAGATTTCTTTAAAACACCCTAATTGCTTCTCTTTTTCTTTTATACTCCACTCCTTAGGGTAAGGAAGAATATTTTCACTTTTTTCAATATTTTTCTCTCCCTTCTTCTTCTTTTTCACTTTTCTCTCAACCTCACCTATTCTTTCTTCTTTTTCTTCTCTCTTCTCTAACTCAACTTTTTCTTTTCTCTCATCCACCTTCTCATTACCTATACTCATAATAGCTTTACATTCTTCTTTAGGGTTAACCTCAGTATTAGCCCCAAATTGATTTTCAACTTTATCTTCGAACTTCCTGGCCAGTTGGCCCACCTGCATCTCCAAATTTCTTATAGCAGCTTCAGTGCTCTTATGATTGGAGATAGTCACCTGCATAAACTATTGAAGAGTTTCTTCAAGCTTTGAAGTTCTGTCAGATAAAACACATATTTGTTGCCATTGTGATTGTTGTTGCAGTGGTCTATTGAATTGTCCCGCTTGCCCAGATTGTCCAATTTGACCTTGACCCAGGCTTGGGTGAGGCTTCCATCCTTGGTTGAAATTACCTTGGCGAAATTGATTGCCCATATAATTAACATCTTGTTGGGCCTCCACTAGAAAAGCACATTGACTATTTATATGATCACCACCACATAATTCACAGAGTTTCTGTTGAACTTGTGAAACGTTTTGCAACTCCTTTGGTAATTGAGCGAGTATCTTCGTCAAATTCTCCAATTGTGGAGTGATAATTTTATTCTGTGCAAGCAGAGCATCATGAGATTTTAAATGTAAGACTCCCTTCTATTGAGGTGGAGCTCCTCTTTCACTATGCATCTCGTTGTCATTGGTAGCCATGTTGTCAATCAGTTCATAGGCTTCCTCTGGAGTCTTGCACTTGATATTACCTGTAATTGAGGCATCTAGCATCAATTTGGTTTGTGAACCATGTCCCCCAAGGAAAAGAATGACTATCGTTGCTTCGTCAAATCCATGTGTGGGTGTCTTCCTTAATAAGCTCTTGTATCTATCCCATGCTTGACCTAAAGTTTCTTCCATGCCCTGCCTGAAAGAAGAAATTTCTTGCTTACCTTTATTGATTTTCGACTGTGGGAAGTACTTATTCAGGAACTTTGCAACCACAGCTTCCCATTCAGTAAAGCTATCCTCCAAGAAAGAATTCAACCATAACTTAGCATTGCCTCCCAATGAGAAAGGAAACAAACTAAGCTTTATAGTGTCATCTGGCACACCATTGATCTTCACAGTGTTGCAAATCTCGTTGAATGTGGTTAGATGCTCATATGGACTTTCATGAGACAAGCCATTGAATTGGTTGCTCTTCACCAATTGTATCAACACCAATTTTACCTCCATATTCGTAGCATTGACTGTCGGCCTATCAATACTGTTAAAGTGGTGAGGGCCAACTACTGTTGTGTAATCTGCCAGAGTGTGTCTACCATTATTCTCTCCAGCCATCTCTTCAGTGCTCTGGTTAGATACTTGCGGTGAAGGTTGTAAAAGCGTCTCTGGAGAAGGAAATAATTCTCTAGATGTTATGTTTTTCCTTCTCCTTCTAGTCTCACTCAATCTTTCAAGAAGAGGTTCCGAGTTTTTCTTACTTCTAGTGCGAACTGTACCTTGCATACACAAAAAAACATAACCCTAGAAAGCAATTATTAGTACAAAACAAAAACAAAATAAAATAATAAAAAAAATTCAAGTCACTGCTAATCAGTAATCACACAAATAGAATAGTTAAACCACGAGTCCCTAACAACGTCGCCAAAAACTTGTTAAGACTGTAGCAAGTGTACCGAATCGTATCAAGTAATATAATTGGTAAGACCAAGTATCGTTTTCCCTAGAAACTCACGACCTATACAATAATGTGATTTTTTGATTAATTAAGACTTGAGAACAAAATCATTGGGTTTATAATGCATAAAGTAAACATGAATGCAAGTTTTGATCAATTGACAATGAAAATGCACAGGTGATTGATTTGTAAAATATGGAATGATTATGTTGTTGGGGGTTTGGATTTCTCCTATCCACTCTCATGTATTTATGAATTCATCTTCTTCATTAATGTTAATGCCACTTTCTAATTTACTTTAAACCCGAAGTCTCGGCGAAGAAAGCCTATCCTTAATTACTAGTTTACAATGTTTTATATCTCTAACAATGCATAGAGTATAAAGGAAAAACCCTAACAATTAATGAAAGAAGCATATATCAACAATATAAAGCAATTCAATACATGAGAGTTTCAAAGAATTACATCGTTTCCCAAACAAAAAATAGAATTTAATTCACCATTGACATGGTGAAACTAGATGAATAATGGAAAAGAATGAAACATAAAACCCTAAAAGTTGAAGATAGGAGCTTCCACATCCAAATCCGCCTCTAAGGGGTGAAAAGAAGTGTTTTTGCGCCTCTTTCTGTCAAAAGATACCCTCTCTAGGTCGTCCAAATCATTAAATAGCTTGAAATAATTACAGAAAACACAGCCCAAGCCCACTCGCCAGCACTCAACGCCCCAACTTAGGGCGCCTAGGCGTAACTGCGAGAGCTCTGCGCTTAGCGCCCCTAAAAAAACACCCCTAAAAGGGCACCCAGGCGTCACCTTCGGTATAAAAATGGCGCTCAGCGGCACTGGAAGGGCACTCAAGCATGAGTGCGAGACTGCTACACTGAGGGCTAAGAAAAAGGGCAGTCAGGCGCCAATGCGAGACTTTGGCGTTGAGGTCCTCCAAAAAGGGCACTCAATCGTCCTACGATTCCTCTTTTTTATACTTTTCCAGCTCTTCCTGAATTCCAACTCCTTGATTCTTCAACTCTTCTTCCAAGTCATCTTAATTCCTGTTAAAACAAGGAAAACCAAGCATAAAATCCATAATTCCACCTTCAACTCTCTTATTCTCATAACTGAAGCAAAAACATGATTTTAAGCTAGTTTCTAAGTCATAAAGGGTGTTTTTAATATCAAAATTAAGTATAAAATAACGGTATTTTCAACCGTTATAAACCATTATTTGAATTATATTTATATAATTATTAATTTTACGACTTGAGCTTAATTCCTTTATTTCTCTTACGATTGCTTCAATATCTGCTAATTTCTTTAAAGACTGGAACAAGAACATGAAGATAATCCTTTATCGTATAAGCTTTAGGCGTAGTCTTGCTTTGGTCTATTCTGAGGTCAATTTAGCTTTAGTACCGATGAACACTTGGTGGTTAAATTCTGGTGCAACTTCTAACATCAGTGTTTCAATGAAGGGATGTATAAGCTACCGAAAACCAATTTATTCTGAAACATGGATCTATGTGGGAGATGGAAAATCGGTAGAGGTGGAAGCTATAGGGCATTTTGGATTGTTATTGTGCACTGGTTTTTACTTGGATTTGAAAGACACTTTTGTTGTGCTGTCATTTAGACAAAATGTGGTCTCAGTTTCTTATTTGGACAAATTAGGATATTTGTGTTCATTTGGAAATCGTGAAATGAAATTGTCTTTAAATTCAAATATTGTTGGGACTGGTTCACTTTCAAACAATGATAACCTCTATATGCTTGATATGTCGACTTCCTACAGTGAATCATTCAATACCGAATCTCTAGTAATAAGCGAAAATTGACAATAATGATTTAGGAGCGTTGTGGCACAGACGTCTAGGTCACATCTCTAAAAATAGAGTTGAACGACTTGTGTCAAATGGGATTTTGAATTCCATTGACTTCACAAATTTTGATGTTTGTGTTGAATGCGTTAAAGGAAAACAGACCAAGACATCGAGATTGGGTGCATATAGAGCTATAGAGACGTCTTAGAACTGATACATACGAACTTTTGTGGTCCATTCCATACACCTTCATGGAATGGTCAACAATATTTTATATCATTCATAGAAGAATACTCTAGATATGCATACCTATATCTTATCCATGAAAAGTCTCAATCATTAGACGTGTTCAAATCTTTCAAGGCTGAAGTTAAGAATCAACTCAACAAACGCATTAAGAATGTCAGATCTGATCATGATGGTGAATACTATGGTAGATATGACGGATCAGGTGAACAATGTCCTGAACCTTTTGCCAAGTACCTAGATGAATGTGGAATCGTCCCACAGTACACCATGTCGAGTTCACCTAGCATGAATGGGGTGGCTGAAAGACGAAATTGGGCTCTTCAGGATATGATAAGGAGTATGATATGTCATTCCACCTTGCCAGAGTCACTCTGGGAGAGGTATTGAAGACTACAACTTATGTTTTAAACAGAGTGCCAACCAAGGCAGTTGTTGCAACACCTCATGAGGTTTGGGGTTGGCGAAAGCCTAATCTAAAACACTTACGTGTATGGTATGTCCAGCTCAAGCAAGGCCTTACATGCCAAATGAAAAGAAATTAGACTCTCGAATAGTGAGCAACTACTTTATTGGTTACTCTGAAAGATCAAGAGGCTATAAATTCTATGATCCAAAATCTAAGAATATTTTTGAGACTGGGACTGCCACATTCTTTGAGGATATTAAGTTTGGGAGGAAGAATAAGGTAAGAGACTTTGTCTTTGAGGAAGAATTGGTGTCAATTACAGATCTGTTTCATATAGTTGATTTTGATGAAGCGAGTATGGCACTGCTAAGTTCTCAACCTCTACAAGAACAAACTCAAGACCCTCAAGAACAGCTGCTTCATGAGTCAGTATAATTGCGGAGATCCATGAGAGAAAGGAGAATTGCCACCCCAGATGATTATGTTGTATTTCTCTAAGAAAATGAGGAAAATAATAGTATGATGGAAGATGACCTTGTCATCGTCCATTAAGCTATGCAAGATCTTAATTCAGAAAAATGGTTTGAAGCTATGAATGAGAAGTATAAGTCCAGGAAAGACAACAAAGTTTGGGAACTTGTCCCATTGCTAGAAGGTGTGAAACCCATTGGTTGTAAGTTGATATTTAAAACCAAAAGGGATTCTAAAGGTAATGTGGAGAGGTATAAGGTTCGTCTTGTGGGAAAGGGCTATACTCAAAAGGAAGAGACTGATTTTAAAGAGACTTTCTCTCTAGTTTCATTGAAACACTCTTTTAGAACAATCATGGCTCTTGTTGCACATTATGATTTGGAGCTTCATCAAATGGATGTCTGATAACGGTTGAAAATACCATTATCTGTGATGTAATTTTGATACTAAATGCACCCTTTTTGACCTAGACACTTGCTTGAAATCATGTTTTTCTATTAAGTTGTGTGAATAAGAGAGTTGAGGTTGAACTTAATGATTTTATGACTAAATTCCCTTTTTTTAGTAGGAAATGAGATAATATGGAAGCATAGTTGAAGTGCCAAGGATATGGAACTCATAAAGGCCTGGAAAAGCACAAGAAAGGAAGAACGCAGAACGCCTGAGTGCCCTTTTAGGGGCCCTCAGCGCCAAAACCTACTGTCTGGCGCCTGAGCGCTCTTTTTGGGGCCCTGAGCGCAACTCTTCCAGAAGCACCACACCTGCTTTTCCTCTGAGTGACGCGAGCGCCAGTTCTAGCACCGCACCGCAGCAGCACACTCTTTCACTCTTTGGAGGCAGATTTGGATGCGAGAGCTTCCATCTTCAACTTTTAGGGTTTTTCTATCTCATTCTTCTCCATTTTACATCTAGTTTCACCATGACGATGGTGAACTAACTTCTATTTATTGTTGGGGGATGATGTAAGCTTGTGAACTCTCATGTATTTGAATGGATTCTTAGTAATATACGCTTCTTTCATTAATTGTTAGGGAAATTCTTCTATGATCAATGCTTGCTTTGTTTAACTCATCATAGCATGATGTATGATTTGCATGAGTGCCGGGAGGTATCTTACAATTCAGGTTTTGGAGAATTATTCGCAAAAGCAATATTTATCAGGGATGGGGGTAAGAGTTTTGGTTGTCTTAAGCTCCTAATGTTAATTGAGATTTAATTATTAGGGATGTAAGGGATTGTGACCTAGTAATTAAGGATAGGCTTTCTTCATCGAGGGATCGGGTTTTAAGTAATTTAGCGAGTGATGTTGACATTAATGAAGAAGAATAATTCTTATATACATGAGAGTAAACTAGGTAAAATCTAATGCCAACAACATATTCATCTCATAATACAACTATCATTCGTTCATCGTTGTGCTTCTCTCCAATTGATCAAAACTGCATTCATGTTTAATTTTTCTGTAATTGCATCTTTAAACCAATGATTGCGTTCTTTTTAAGTCTTAAGTAAACATGTTATCCCACGATTGTTTAGTGTCGAGAGTCTCTTAGGAAACGATACTCTGTCTTACTAGGATTATTACTTGCTACGATCTGGTACACTTGCCGATCACCCAAACAAGTTTTTTGGTACCATTGCTGGGGACTCACAGATTAAACTATTCTATTTGTGTGATTCTTGATTAACTTTGACTTTATTTTTATTTTATTTTATTTTTATTTTTATTTTATTCTTATTTTGCGTTTTGTTTTGTTTATTTTATTTTTGTGCTAATAGTGCTTTTTAGGGTTTTGTGTCTAGTGCATGCAGGATACAATTCGGACAAGAAGTTAACTATATGGGCACTCAATTCCACCAAGGTAATTTCAACCGCGGGTGGAAATCTCACTCAAGCATGGGTCAAAGTCAATTTTGACAAGCTGCCAAACAATTTAATAGATTACCACAACAACAATGGCAACCACAATTCTCTCTATCAGAAAGAATGGCAAAGCTAGATGACACACTTCAACAATTAATGCATATGTCTGTATCTAATCATAAAAGCACTGAAGCGGCAATCAACAGGATGGAGGTGCAAATTGGTCACCTAGTTCAGAAGATGGAAGATTTTGGGGTTAATACAAAAGTGAACCCTAGGGAGAAGTGTAAAGTCGTTATCACTAGAAATGGCAAGGTTTTAGATGAGAGAAAAATAGAGAGAAAAGAAAAAGAAAGGTTGAGTGAAAAAGAGAAAGATGTAGAGGAAGAAACCGAAAAAGAAGAGGGTGAGAGAAAAGAGAAGGAAAAAGAGAGGGAAGAAAAGAAAAAAAGAGAGGAAGATGATGAGAGAAAAAAGAAAGAATTGTATGAAAAACCCTTTCCTTACCCAAAGAATTATTCTAGGAAGGAGAAGGAGAAATAGTTTGAGCGTTTCATGGAGATGTTCAAGAAATTGGAGATTAACATACCCTTCTCTGAAGTTTTGCAACAAATGCCTTCATATGCTAAATTTCTGAAGGAACTCCTCACTAAGAAAAGGAAATACATTGAAGAAG
Source organism: Vigna reflexopilosa (assembly GCA_027742785.1). Classification (NCBI taxonomy): domain Eukaryota; kingdom Viridiplantae; phylum Streptophyta; class Magnoliopsida; order Fabales; family Fabaceae; genus Vigna; species Vigna reflexopilosa. The sequence continues at coordinate 13,840,961 of CM050926.1, forward strand.
AAAACATTGAAGTACAAGGAAACTATAGTTCTATCATACAAAAGCTTTTACCTCCTAAGTTAAAAGATCCAGGAAGCTTCACCATTCCTTGCACTATAGGGAATATCTCTGTTCGAAGGGCGTTAAATTATTTGGGAGCCAGTATCAATTTGATGTCGCTCTCTATGTTTAAGAAGAATGAAAGTTTGGAACTCAAGCCTACTTGGATGAGTCTTCAATTAGCAGATAGATCTCTGAAATATCCTTATGGGGTAGTTGAATATGTGCTTGTGAAGGTAGACAAATTTTTATTTCCTGTGGACTTTGTTATTATGGAGATGGAGGACGATGTGAATGTGCCTCTTATTCTTGGGAGACCTTTTATGAAGACTGGAAGAGTTTTGATTGATGTGGAGAACGACAAACTGAAGGTGAGAGTGCAAGATGACGAAGTAAATTTCGATGTTTTTGCAGCCATGTCTCACCCAAAGGATGACTGTCGATGGATAGGCAAGTGTACCGAATCACACAAGTAATATAAAATGGTAAGACCAAGTATCGTGTCCCAAGAGACTCTCGGTACTAGACAATTGTGTGATAACTCGATTAATTAAGACTTAGAGAAAACGAGATCATTGGTTTCAAATTCAAAGACAGAAAATTAAATATGAATGCAAGTTGATCAATAGCAAAGTAGCACAGTGTTGAACGAATGCTGTTTAATATGAGATGAGTATGTTGCTAGGGTTAGATTTCACCAAGTTCCCTCTCATGTATGTAAGAATTCTTCTTTATGCATTAATGTTAATGTCACTCACTAAATCACTTAAACCCGATCCCTCGACGAAATATGTCTGTCCTTAATCACTAGTTCATGCAATGCCTAGCATTCCTAGTAATTAAATGTGAAGATCAAGAGCTTTAAGACGACCAAGATTCATACCCTCATCCTTGAGAAATATTACTCATGGGAGTAATTCAACAAGATTGAAAGGAACCTCCCGACACTCATGCAATTCATACATCATGCTATGAATGAGTTAAACAAAGCAAGCGTTGAAACAGATAAATTACTCTAACAATTAATGAAAAATCATATATTATTAAGAATCAATTCAAATACATGAGAGTTCACAAGGTTACATCATCCCCCAACAACAAATAGAAGTTAATTCACATAGGCATTGTGAAATTAGATGAACAATGGAGAAGAATGAGATAAAAAAACCCTAAAAGTTGGAGATGGAAGGTCTCACATCCAAATCTGCCTCCAGGTTAAAGAGTGTGCTATTGCGCTCCTCCTGCCAAAGATACAAAACCTAGGGCGTCTAGGTCCTTTAAATAGAGCGAAAACAAAACAGAAACAAGGCCCATGCCTGTGTTTCTAGCGCTTAAGCGCCCCACTTAGGGTGCCCAGGCGGTGAACGGTGGTTCTTGGCACTTAAGCCTCCAAAAGGGGCGCCCAAGCTTCGTGCTTCTGACGCTTAAGCGCCCAAAAAGGGCGCCCAGGTGGTGTGCGACACTCTTCTGGCGCTTAAGCCTCCAAAAAGGGCGCCCAAGCTTCGTGCATTCCTCCCTTTTGGTACTTTTCCAAGCCTTTCTGAGCTCCATCTTCTTGGCACTTCATCTCCACTTTCCGTTTTATCTAATTTCCTGCCAAAACAAGGGAATTTAGTCATAAACTCATCAAATTCAACCTTAACTCTCTTATTCACACAACTTAATAGAAAAACATGATTTCAAGTAAGTTTCTAAGTAGAAAAGGGTGCATTTAGTGTCAAAATCACATCATAGATAACGGTATTTTCAACCGTTATCAATGACAAGGTGTGTTTCTATCTTGACACACTTGACGAAATTTGTATGGTGCAAGAGAAAATGGTATGTTATATTTCTCCTTTAGAGGAAACACTAGTTGATGCTTGGGAAGAATTGAATGACGAAGAAGAAGAATTGATTGATGAGTGCTTGACTGATTTGGAGGAGTTGAAAGAAGTTCCTTTGCATGAGGCAAAAATGGAAGATATCAACACAAAAGAAAAAGTCAAGGAAAGTAAATTGAAGCTGAAGATATTACCACAACACTTGAAGTATGTGTTTTTAGAAGAAGGTGGGAATAAATTGGTTATCATCAGTAATTCTCTATCTCCCAAAGAAGAAGAAAATTTGGTAGAGGTACTAAAAGCCAACAGAGGAGCTATTGGATTGTCAATCTCAGATCTCAAAGGCATAAGTCCAACTTATTGTATGCACAAAATATTTATGGAGGATGATTATAAACCAGTTTCCTAACCACAAAGAAGGTTAAATCCAGTGATGAAGGAGGAGGTTAGAAAAGAAGTGTTGAAGTTACTTGAGGCTGGCATTATCTATCCTATTTCTGACAATGCATGGGTAAGCCCAGTACATGTGGTACCAAAGAAAGGCGGGATGATAGTTGTTTATAATGAGAAAAATGAGCTCATACCTATGAGGACTGTTACTGGGTGGAGGATGTGTATTTACTATAGAAAGTTGAACAAGGCTACAAGGAAGGATCACTTTCCCCTTCCTTTCATGGATTAGATGCTAGAGAGATTGGTAGGTCAGGCTTTTTATTACTTTTTGGATGGATATTCTGGATACAATCAAATTGTGGTAGATCCAAAGGACCAAGAGAAGACGACATTTACTTGCCCATTTGGAATATTTGCTTAAAGAAAAATGCCATTTGGGTTATGTAATGCTCTAGCTACTTTCCAGAGGTGTATGCAGGTAATCTTCGCAGATCTAATAGAAAAATGCATTGAAGTCTTTATGGATGACTTTTTAGTATTTGGTAATTCCTTTCATGTGTGTTTGTCTAACCTGGATATTGTACTTAAGAGATGTATCGAGACAAATCTTGTTCTCAGTTGGGAAAAATGTCATTTTATGGTAACTAAAGATATTATTTTGGGTCATAAGATTTCTTCCAGGGGAATTGAAGTTGACAAAGCCAAAGTGGAAGTCATTGAAAAACTTCCACCACCAACCAATGTGAAGGGAATCAAAAGCTTTTTGGGTCATGCTGGGTTTTATAGGAGATTCATTAAAGACTTTTCAAAGATTGCCAAACCATTAAGCAGTCTCCTTGTTAAAGACGTGCCATTTGTGATGGATGATAAATGCGTTAAGGCATTTGATATTTTGAAAAAGAAATTGATTTCTGCTCCAGTAATTGTAGCTCCTGATTGGAATCAAGACTTTGAGCTAATGTGTGACACCAGTAATTATGCCATAGGTGTTGTTCTTGGCCAAAGAAGAGAGAAGGTATTTCACACTATCTATTATGCAAGCAAAGCTTTGAATGAAACAATTGAATTATGCCACTATAGAAAAAGAATTTCTTGCTCTGGTGTATGCTTTAGAGAAACTTAGACCTTATCTTATCAGGTCTAAAGTGATCAACTACACAGATCATGTGGCTATAAAGTATTTGCTAACCAAGCCGGATTCTAAGCCGCGATTGATTAGATGGGTACTTATGTTACAAGAATTTGATGTGGAAATTCGTGACAAGAAGGGGAGTGAAAATTTGATTGCTGATCACTTATCTCGGTTGGTTACTAGTGAAGTTACAAGTAAGGAAGCAAAAATCTGGGAATCTTTCTCAGATGAAACACTCACGTATATTCAACAAAGGTCGTGGTTTGCTGATATGGCTAATTTCAAAGCTGTAGGAGTAATCCCAGAAGATTTTAATTGGCAATAGAGGAAAAAGTTTTTGCATGATGCAAAACAGTTTATTTGGGATGATCCTTACTTGTTTAAAATTGGAGCAGATAATCTTCTGAGGCGTTGTATAAATAATGAAGAAGCGGAAGGAATTCTGTAACATCCCAATTTTTTTAATATCACGGTGCAATATTTTTCAAAACCTTTCTATAAAACATTTATGAAAGATAACAATCTTTATTCGATTAAAAATGCGGAAGCTAAACATAACCATAAATGTTGTTTGGAAATCTCAAAATATCATTTTTACATAAAAATGCCAAATCAAAAAACTTTTAAAAATAAATAACAAGTCCCCGAACATAACATCCCAACTCTCGTCAGCTACTCAGTTCCGATCCTATCTGCAAACCATCTACTCCCGTACAAGTACGATCATCGTAGGTGGAAACCACAACCACAACTTTCAGGGTGAGCAACCAGAATTATCTTATCATATAATATACAATTATATTAACCACAATATTAACCAAATCATAAACATATATCATCACAACATTTCCATTACAACATTAACATCACAACAATAACATCATCACTCAATGGTCTATTTCCTCTACACTACCACACCACCTAACCACCATAACTAATTCACTACGAGTCACACGACATCCTCTTCTCGTATCACACATCCAAATAGAATCTCTTTCCCGCATCAGCCGGATGAAGATTCATCACTATTAGACCATCCTCTTCCCGCATCACACGGCCGAAGAGAATTTCTTTCCTGCATCACACATCCGAAAGAGTCATCACTACCAAATCATCATCGTCCACACTCCTATCCTCACTCTCACTTAACGTCCTATTAAATCCATGGTTCCTCCACAAGTCATTCCTCTCTTCTTTCCTTTCCACCAACCACACTTTCACGTCACCCATCATCATCATTACTCCAAATTTACCATGCACCCCAACAACCATATAGATTGCAACATATAATAAAGAATATCATACAATGGCAAACCATACACACAAGGTAATTCTAGTCACTCCCCTTACCTAGTCTCGTACGATTTTTGATTCCAAGTTCACTAAGAAAGCTTCACAACACCACTGATGGTCCTCCCATTTTTGATGCCCCGTTCTCAACTCTATTTTCTCCTAGAAAACGTCTTTTCTCTCCCTTATCTTTCTAATTTTCGTTTTTTCTTCTTAGGGTAGTAAAATGCCAACCCCTTTTTACTCTTCTCCTTTTTATTCTCTTCTATTCTATCTCTAACCTTTTAGTTTTGATAAAATCTCACAGTTTATATCTAAAACCACTGAGATTTCCTCTCTTATTCTCTCTTAACTACTTTTTAAAATATCATCAACCACCAAATCTTTTTAAAATCTACAATATCTAATAATGATCTTTTCTAATAATAATATTTCTTTTAATCTTTAAACCCACCAAAATTATATCTCTTTTTTCATTTAACTAATTTTTAAAATAACAACAACTAAATCTTCTAAAAGATTTACATAATATTATTATATTAAATATCCAGATTATTTAATTTGCATATTTTTCCTTTCTACACCCTCTCTTAATTAATTTCTACACCAATTAAATAAAGGTAAAAAGTCCTTTTTTCCCCTAGGCAAAAAAATATAAAAATAAAGAAATAATATAACAATTATGCTCTAACAAAAATATAAACTCAAGAACGCTAATCTCCAAACAAAAATCCAAAGTCTCAAAAGTACTTTATTTTTAAAACCCCTATTTTCCCAGATCTTACAAATTCCATGGCATTGTCATGATTCACCTTACGGGGGGCATTTTAATGGAGAGAGAACAACTGCAAAAGTGCTCCAGTCAGGATTTTATTGGCCTACTTTGTTTAAAGATGCTCATAATAATGCTAGAAACTGTGATAAGTGTCAAAGGAATGGTACTATCTCCAAACGTCATGAAATGCCATTGCAAGGCATATTAGAGGTTGAAGTTTTTGATTGGTAGGGCATAGATTTTGTTGGACCTTTTCCACCATCTTTCAATAATGAATACATATTGGTGGCAGTGATGTGAGTAAATGGGTAGAAGCCCTGGCTTGTCCCAAGAATGATGCTAACACTGTTATTAAATTTCTGAAAAGGCAAATTTTCTCCCGATTTGGAACTCTCAGCTTGCAAAGGTACTGAAGCACTATGGTGTGAGACATAAGGTAGCTACGTCTTATCATCCACAGACAAACGGGCAAGTTGAGGTTTCTAATAGGGAGATAAAGAGAATTTTGGAGAAGATAGTTGCTTCATCACGAAAGGATTGGTCTCAGAAGTTAGATGATGCTCTTTGGGCATATCGAACGACAATGAAGACAGTTATAAGGTTATCTCCTTTTCAGAGATGGTCTATGGAAAAGCATGTCATTTACCAGTGGAGATGGAGCATCGAGCTATGTGGGCCTTAAAATTCTTGAATTTTGATCCTTTTGATACTGTGGAAAAAACGAGAAGGCAAATTCTTGAGCTTGAAGAGATGTGGTTGCATGCCTATGATTCCTCCAAGAATTACAAAGAAAAGTTAAAATTTTATCATGACAGGAAGCTGGTAAAGAAGGTCTTTTATCTAGGACAACGTGTGTTATTATTCAATTCACGACTAAAACTTTTTCCTGGAAAGTTGAAGTCCAAGTGGTCTGGTCCATTTATAATTAAGAATGTCAATCCACATGGAGCAGTTGAGTTGACAGATTCGGTTTCTAAAGACCCACAAAGAAATTAGGTAGTTATTGGACAATGTCTGAAGCATTATATGGGTGGTGAGGTTGAACGCCTTTCCGCAATTATGGATTTGGTTGAGCTAGATTGAGCTTAATGGTGTCAAGCTAGTGACGTTAAAGAAGCGCTTACTGGGAGGCAACCTAACTTTCTAAACTTATCTCTTTAATTTATGTTCGTGTTTATGTTTTAGTATAGGTTATGATGTACTTGGCTTGAACTTAATTGTGCTGCATTGGTTCAATTATGCTTTGTTGTGTGATAAGTATTGCTTTATGATGCTCTATTATATTGATTGATGTTGAGGTGATGCATGATGTGCTTATATACAGGTGGTGGCTCACAGTTTGTGTGAAACAGATGCATGAGGTAAAATTTGATTGAGATACTGAGCAGGATGTTTATCTGAATTTTGGAACTTGAAATTAACCTGTGTGAGGTTTGGACTTCAGAGTTTTGTGAATAATTATTATTACTTTGAAAGAAGAAATGATTTTGCCCAAATTTTCTGTGGTTGAACTACTTGCTTGCAGGTTTCATATGATCAAGGCCATATGTTGTTATCCCTTTTTAGCCTACACATGATTTCAGCCCAATAAAAAAAAAGAACAATTTGTTCTAACCTTTGAACCTTAAGCCTTAAGCATGTTTTGAAAACCCTTTTTGAAAATCTTTACCTTGAGTTAAGTTGAGAACATTTGTGGGGTATTGATAAAGGTTCAAGTTTAAGGTTGCTAGGAAATCTGAAAAAAAGAAATAAAAAGAATAAGCATTGAGCTAAACAGTGAGCAAATGAAAAGCAAAAGAAAAAGAAAAGAAAAATGAAAAGAAAAGAAAATAAAAGCTCAATGCAAGGAAAAGTTGGGAATAAGTGAAGATGGTTTTTGGAAAGAGAGGTTGTGTTTGAATGATGAAATCATGAATGACTCTCTTAACTCAAGGATTTTTTTGTCCGAAAAAACCAATTTTCTTCTTAGCCCAGCCAAGTTACAAGCCTAGAAAAGACCTTGTGATGAAAAATTGCTTATGAGTATGTTTGAATGTGGTTAAATGAAAGGAAAAGTTAATTTATGTGACATTGTGATAGTAGAGTGAAAGAGACACTGACACTTCACTATACACCTTTGAGTTTGAGTGATACACTTTTGAGTGCTTGATGATACACTTTTGAGTGCTTGAGTGAAACACTTTCCTTGGTGAGGAGTAGTTCTTTGAATTCATGATTACATCTTTGCTTGGTTGATTGATCATTCATAAGGATAACACCTGTTGAAGTATATGAGCATCACAGTGAATTTGAATGAATTAAGGCATCTGTATATCTTGAGTGATATCTTTATGATGAGTTGATTAAAGTTATTACTTGTCCTGGAAGAAAAAGTGTTGAAATATGTTGAACCATTGTAGTAATTGTTTTGAAAGCTAAGTTACATTTGTTTTGCTTGAGGACAAGCAAAGTTCTAGGTTTGGGGTTGTGATAACGGTTGAAAATATTGTTATCTGTGATGTAATTTTGATACTAAATGCACCCTTTTTGACTTAGAAACTTGCTTGAAATCATGTTTTTCTATTAAGTTGTGTGAATAAGAGAGTTGAGGTTGAACTTAATGATTTTATGACTAAATTCCCTTTTTTTAGCAGGAAATGAGATAATATGGAAGCAGAGTTGAAGTGCCCAGGAGATGGAACTCAGAAAGACCTAGAAGAGCACTAGAAAGGAGGAACACAGAACGCCTGAGCGCCCTTTTAGGGGCCCTCAGCGCCAAAACCTACTATCTGGCACCTGGGCACCCTTTTTAGGGCGTTGAGCACCACTCTTCCAGAGGCATCACACCTGTTTTCCCTCTTAGTGACGTTGAGCGCCAATTCTAGCATCGAACCGCGCTTGGGCGCCCTAAGTGGGGTGCTGAGCGCCAGCTAGACGGGCCTGGGTTTTGCTTCTGTTGTGATTTCGCCCTATTTAAAGGACCTGGACGCCCTAGGTTTTGTATCTTTTGGCAGAGGAGGCACTTCAACACACTCTTTCACTCTTTGGAGGCAGATTTGGATGCGGGAGCTTCCATCTTCAACTTTTAGGGTTTTTCTATCTCATTCTTCTCCATTGTACATCTAGTTTCATCATGACGATGGTGAACTAACTTCTATTTGTTGTTGGGGGATGATGTAACCTTGTGAACTCTTATGTATTTGAATTTATTCTTAATAATATACGCTTCTTTCATTAATTGTTAGGATAATTCTTCTGTCATCAATGCTTGCTTTGTTTAACTCATTCATAGCATGATGTATGATTTGCATGAGTATCGAGAGGTATCTTACAATTCATGTTCTGGAGAATTATTCCCAAAAGCAGTATTTCTGAGGGATGGGGTTATGAGTTTTGGTCGTCTTAAGCTCCTAATCTTAATGCAGAATTAATTATTAGGGATGCAAGGGATTGTGACCTAGTAATTAAGTATAGGCTTTCTCGCCGAGGGATCGGGTTTTAAGTAATTTAGCGAGTGACGTTGACATTAATGAAGAAGAAGAATTCTTATATACATGAGAGTAAACTAGGTGAAATCTAAACCAAACAACATATTCATCTTATAATACAACTATCATTCGTTCATCATTGTGCTTCTCTTCAATTGATCAAAACTCCATTCATATTTAATTTTTCCTGTAATTGCATCTTTAAACGAATGATTTCGTTCTTTTTAAGTCTTAATTAATCATGTTATCACACGATTGTTTAGTGCCGAGAGTCTCTTGGGAAACGATACCCTATCTTACCAGGATTATTACTTGCGACGATCCGGTACACTTTTCGGTCACCCAAACAAGTTTTTGGCTCCGTTGCCGGGGACTCATTGTATGCAAACTGACAAAATCCATTTATGGGCTAAAACATGCATCTCGTCAATGGTACCACAAATTTCATCAAGTTATTATCTCATTTGGTTTCAAAATAAATGTGGTTGATGATTGTGTGTATCACAATTTCAGTGGGAGCAGGTATATCTTCCTGGTCTTATATGTTGATGACATACTACTTACTACCAACAATATAGACATGTTGAACGAAACCAAGAGATTTCTATCTAGAAATTTTGAAATGAAAGATCTTGGTGATGCTTCCTTTGTATTAGGAATTCAGATACACCGAGATCAATCTCACGGGGATTATCATAGAGGAATTACGTCGATAAAGTGCTTAAAAGGTTTGGTATGCAAGATCGTAAAGTAAAAGTTTCTCCAATTACTAAGAGTGATGAGTTTAGTCTCAATCAATGCCCAAAAGGAAATTTAAAAATTCAAGAAATGCAGAAAATTCAAGAGAACAAATGTTTATAAGCTCACATATAGAAGGTCATACCAGTAAGAGATCATCAAATATTATGACAATTTTGTAGGATGCCAAGATAGTTTAAGATCCACTTCAGGTTATATTTTCATGCTAGCTGGTGTTGTAGTTTCTTGGCCCATTACTAGTGCTGTCAAAATGGGTTGTAACCCGCGAGCCAACCCGGCTCACCATGGGTTTGTACTGGGTTGAGTTTGAAAAAAATGTAATTTTTTTATGTGGGTTAGTTTTCAACCCGGCTCAACGGGTTGAATCCGTTGCGAGATGAATTGGCTCACCAACCTACCTAATTTAATTTAATTATTTATTATTTTGTGTTTCAATATTATTAGTTAGCATTTTTTTATTATATTGTAGATGGTGATAGAGAAAAATATGTTTCAAGAGAGAAAAACATTATAGATTATATATTCAAGACTCTAATATTATAATGGACAAGTAATACAAAAGTTATCAATATTAAAAACTTATTTGTTCGCCTTTTGTACATGTTTTTGGATTATGCTTGGATTGTATGATACTTTTTTTATTTATTTTGAATTGTTTTTGGAGTTTAACATCATTTTAGTGTGACGTTTATTTAGATTTTAATTAATAAAAATTGTAATTTTTTTATTTTTAAAAAAACTTATAATTAAATGAGCCAGTGAGCTAACCCCTTTAACCCACCAACCCCGTGGCGGGTTGGCCATCTTCAAATTTTTTCAGCTCGTTAATAAGTAAGCCGGGTTGGGTTGGCTCACTAAGTGACCAACCCGTGGCGAGCCGGGCCGGGTTACCTGTTTTGACAACTCTACCCATTACCAAGCAAACTCTTATGGCTTTATCCACTATGATTGTAGAATTTGTAGCAACTTATTAGGCATCAAATCAAGCTATATGGCTGATTTTTTGTCATAGGGCTGCGTATTATGAAAGGAATTGAAAGACCAATCAGGTTATACTGTGACATCAAATCGGTCCTTAAATAAAGAGTACAAAGTGGATGGATTTCCATAGAACACTTAGGGACAAATTCCTTGATAATATATCCTCTTATTAAGGCAATTACACCCAAGGTCTTTCATGAGCATATTGCTTATATAGGTGTTTTACAATTTAATGAATCTTTGGTTCAGTGGGAGTTAGTCATTTTAGCGTGTTTGTGTTCTATGTTTGGTTTTCATGTATGTATACATTCTGGTTTATTATTCAGATATTACACTCTGTACAATAAGGTTATTATGTTGATCTCATTAAGCTAAAGTAAGGACCAGTTGAAAATATACATTTATAGGTCACCTTCACGTAATTTTCATGCTACACATTTCATGATGTATCCATGCCATTTGGTTCTGTCAGCATTAGTGATCACTGTTGGGTTTAGTTGCAATTGTTGCAATTAAAACTGCTTTGGTTCTACATGTGGATATAATCAATGGACGACACTTTTGGATATACTCAAGGTATATAATGACATTTTTGAGCTCATATAGTCTAACACATTTGTAAGGATTTATTTATATATATATATATATATATATATATATATATATATATATATATATATATATATATTTGTGACTAGTGGGAGATTGTTAGCAATTTGTGTGACTTATATATATAAGTAATTATTAAATGTGTTAGGGCCATTATATTTTATTAGCCAACTTTATAAAGTGATCTAATTAAGATAAATATGGCTAAGGGTATATTTGTCATGAAATGTATATTGTGTAGAGACCAACAATAATTTTAATTTGTTGAAGGGGCCAAATTATAATTATTGAAACTAAAGAATATTAACCGTCAGAGGTTATTTAAAGGGTCATGGTCCCCATCTGTGAGCACAACGTATCAATCCTGTTTCTTTCTTTTTATCCCCATCAAAAGAGAAAATCCAGAGGGAACCTAAGGTGCTCTACAGAGGGAGGATCAAAGACCAACTTAGGTTACTTATTCCTTGTTTCCCAATGTCTAATCCTTCAAGTACGCTTCCGCTTTAATGTTCTAAGGGTATTGGGAACTGCTTTGATTAAAAGGTTTATTGTTCATTATTTGTTAATTTATCAATCATAAAATTTCTAACATTATAATCAAGTACTAAATATTTAGTTAGATAATATACTATAAGTATTAAGGGCACGTGGTGCCAATTCTAAGCATTATTTGTCTGCTTATATTGTCATCCGCTAGTGGTTTTATTGGTATCACTAGTGCAAAAATAGCCTATTACGTCAGTTATTTTTGGCCTTTAACGACGCATTTGTTGGCGACGTTATAGCTGAAGACGAAAAATTACGTCGAATATTACCGAGTCACATTACTCGGTCTTCTTTACATCGAATATATAGATAATTGACGTAAGGCTAACGTCTTTTAGGCAGACTGACGTTAAGGTACGTGGAATAGAATAGAGTTTGACGTCCAATATTTGAATAAATATTTATTTTTAAGAAAGATTTTTCGTCAAATGTTCGGGGGATGACGTAATTTTTGACGTCGATTAGAAGATATTTGACGTAAGTTTCACGTCGAAGTTAAAAATTTGATGTTAATTTTTGAATAAATATTTATATTTAAAGGAATATTTGACGTCGATTATAAGGTGATTTGATGTAATGTTGACGTCGCACATGTTGACAATTGATGTTACTAGCACCAAGCCGTAGAGATCCTCGTCTAGCGTTGTATTATTATCGTTATCCACTGCATTATTTGAACGTCACTCATCGCCTTGATCGACGTTAAGATGCATATACTAACGTCGAATAGTTTATAATTTGACGTTAACTTTAGTACTATTTTTATCAATTCGGTTCGTTTTAGTTCATTTAACCAAACCTGAACTACAGAAACCAGTTCCAATTCATAAATGCACAAAATTAATTAATTTAAACCATGCTATCATCAATTCATCAATTCCAATTAAATAGTAAAAGTAAAAGACGCTAATGCTATCATCAAAATTTAAAAGAACCCACTTTTCCATTCATCTATTCACAATATTCATCTATTTTAAATAATCTATTGACAATATACATCTATTCACAGTTAAAAAGCTGCACAAGTAAGTAAATGCTCCTATCATGAAAAGAAAAACCTAAAACTATAGCTATTTAAAATGTTTATTCAAATATCCTGCCCATTCCTCTCTTATCGTCTTTATTACTTCATCGGACAATGCAGAGGTAGTGTTGAATTGCTGCCAAAATCAAGGAAGGAAACTTTATAACTATATTCATTTTAATGTCAAAAGTTTATTGATATTTTTAAGATTTTCAAATGTAAATTTCTACCTCAGTCCAATCTCCTCTGATTCCTGCTCGGATGATTGTCTTCATCCATGACATGATGTAGTAGCCACATGCCCAAGAATGAGTCTGCTTCTTACACTAAACATGTGAAAGAACTTAGTCAAATGTAATGGTTTAAAATTGACTACGAAAATTAAAGGTTAAAAGATCAACGAATTCCAAACTTAGGATATATAATCTCAATTTGTTGTCCTCTGGACCTTGTCAGAACTCTAAACAAATTTGAAACATTAGAAACATAAGTTAATATATTAATATCAGAATGAATTGATAAGAATGAATGTAATACTTACCTATTTCTCCCACTTGTCTTCGTTGTGATCACATAGAGTTGCATGTATTTCATCAGGTACATCATCAACCTTATTTTCAATGGTTCTTGATGAGAAGGAGCTTGTCTCAAGTATATCTAGAGAGTCTTCATCATCAGTTGTGTGCATGGCTCTACCTTCCAATACCACTGACCACTTATGATTCATTGGGTCAGTAACTTAGAATATTTGTCTTGCTTGACTAGCCATAATAAATGGTTCATCCGTGTAACTCATTTTGTTAAGATCCACCAAAGTGAATCCGAGGTCTTCTATCACCACACCAGATTTACTATGAACCCATTTACACTTGAAAACTGGAACTCTAAAAGTGACATAATCAATTTCCCAAATTTCTTGTATTATTCCAAAATAACTGATTGATGCTGTAATTGGATTCCTATCCTTGGAATTGGAAAAGTATACAGCCTCAGCTTGTAGGGTAACTCCACTATTTTGAACTCTACTTTTATCGTCTACCTCCTTTGAATAAAACAAGTAATTGTTTATGTAATAGCCGCCGAAAGTGATCACATCAATGTTAGGTGCACGAGCTAGTCTCAATAGATTTTCAGAAACATTCGGAGTGGCATAAATCTTTTTCTTAAACCAAGCTAAAAAGGATTTGTTATGTTCATTAAGTGTCCACTTTTCACTTATACGTGGATGTGCTGACTTAATTTCATCAATGTGTTGTGAAATGTAAGGAATAACATCCTCTGTGTTGTTTAAAATGTACAAATGAGCTTGATTAACTTCTTTTACACTAACACTTTCAATCCTTACTCCTCAAACTCCCTTTCCTTAACGTCCGTGTTCATGTTTTTTCTTTGGAAGTCCTATTGGTTCACAACTTGGCATATAACTTGAGCAGAATTCAATGGCTTCCTCTGCAATGTAATGCTCTATAATCGAAGTTTCCGGTCTCAATTAATTCTTAATATATCCCTTTATGATCTTCATGTATCTTTCAACCGGGTACATCCACCTCAAGAAAACCGGCCCACATATTCGAATTTCTCTCACTAGATGGACAATTAAATGAACCATGATATCAAAAAATGAGGGTGGGAAATACATTTCCAATTGGCACAAAAGTCTGATGGCCTCATTTTGCAAATCATCTAACTGTCGAGGATCAACAACTTTCTTGCAAATGGCATTGAAAAACAAACTCAAACGTGTGAGAATACCTCTAACAGAGGCAGGTAATATGGCTCGAATAGCTACTAGTAAAGGTTGTTGCATTAAGACATGACAATCGTGAGACTTTAAACCAACTAACTTTAAATCTTTCATAGAAACAAGGCTACTAATATTCGACGAAAAACCTTGTGGAACCTTCAAACTATGTAAACATTGACAAAAAAATTGTTTTTCTTTTTTTGAAAGAGTGTGATGTTAAACCCCTGGCAAGTGTACCAGATCGTATCAAGTAATAATAATTGGTAAACCCAATATCGTTCTTCCCAAAGGACTCTTAAGGCCTCATCTTTCGCGTAAACTAACCGTTTAAGACTTCAGTAAAGAAAATAATTTTAATTGTTTAAATGCAAAACAGAAATAAACATGCAAATGCAAGAATTCAATTGACGAAGAGAAACTATGAATGAATGAGGTTGTTGGGGTTTACAATTTCATCTTATCCACTCTCATATATCTACTCTTCTTATTTACTTTGCTTATTTATCATTTTGCCATGCAAACTTTCTTGGTCTATCCTTAATCCAATCCCTTGGTGAAAAGAGCCTATTACTAATTACCGGCTTGCTATCCCTAGCCTCCCCTAGTAACTAATAATGCATAATGAGCGGAAGCAAAATACAATTGATCGTCCTACCCCTATCCCCAGGCGGTATTAATATAATCAAGGAATTCTCCCCAGTTCATGACATTACCGTACGTCCCCGTATCAATAAAGACAAACAACATCTACCGAATAAGTTAAACTGTAGAAGCATTAAGCACAGGTAAAGAACCCAACAATTGATAAATCAAGCATATGCAAGCATATAAAGTAAACAAGAACTTCAATATATGAGAGTTTCAAAAGATTACATTGTTCCCCAACAACAAAGGGTTTAGTTCACCATAATCATGGTGAAACTAGATGAATTAAATGGAAGAATGGAAAAGCAAACCCTAGAATTGATAAAGTGGAGCCTAAGCATCCAAGAAATCTCCTCCAAAGGTGTAAAGCTGCTGTGGACTTTGTTCTCTGCCAAAAGAATTACATTTGGATTCGCACTAGGGCTATATATAAGCCAAAAAGATAACATAAAGATCTAAAAATCCAAAATATAAAAACAGACAACCGCCCAGGCGCCTAAATTGGCCGCTCAGCGGTTTGCCTTAACACACGCCACCGCCCAGGCGCCTAAAATGACCGCCCTGGGCGCCATACAACAACTTTTCCTTGCACTAGGACGCTCAGTGGTGGAATTTACCGCTGAGCGGTTCACAAACTCTTCTTTTCTTCCTTTTTCTCCTTCATTCTTCAGTCTATGCCCTTCCTACTTCATTACCATCTTCCATTTTCATCAAAAAACCCTGCAAAACAATGCAAAACAAGCATAATATCTCTAAAAACAACTTTTGACTCCCATGTAACACAACTTAAGTGTTTTACTTGATTCTAAGCTCATTTTAAGCTACAAAGGGTGTGTTTTAATATCAAATTTATGCATGAAAATAATGGTTTTGAGACTGTTATCACAACCCCAAACTTCAAACTTTGCTTGTCCTCAAGCAAAACAAAACAAAACTTGGCCTTCCAATTTTCATCAAATAGTTCTACAGTTTTCAAAACCCTTTTCTTCATGACAATCAAGCATGGTAGAGTTGGCCTGAATAACTTTAGAGAGTACTTGGCATGAATTGTCTCTAAACACATTCATTTTCTTCAAAGAATCTCACTCTCAAATGACTTCTCTTCCTTCTTTACTACTTTTATAGGTTTTCACTTGTGTTTCTATCTAGATTTGTTTGAGTGTATATTTTACATAAATATTTTTAAAGATTAGTTTCAATTTATCTTATCTAATCTTTTATCACTTTGTTTAATTATATTTTACATGAGAATCTTTTTAAAGATTAATTTCATTTATCCTATTTAATCTTTTATAACTTTCATTTATTAAAAAATTAGTATATAAAAAAAATATACGATATTAAAAAAATCCAAAACTATTATTCTAAATTATATACGTAGAAAATAATAGCAGTGGAAAATACCTGTCAACATGCGTTTTTTAAAAAATGTTAAGCATTTAATTACATTTTTTATTATTTAAATTATTATTTTATAAAGTTTGCCACTCAATTCATACACACAGTTTATTATCGTACTTTTTCACATTTTTCATGCACTTCACCAATCCTTTGATGATAAGTATTACTCTGACCTTTTAATGTATAGCTAAAAAATGTTAGGGTATTTAAACCTCCGTAATTCATGGAACAATTAAATTATTAAAATCTAAAACAGATATTTTTAGATATTAGATATATTTTAACAATCATATTCTATTCTAGCTTTTCAAAAAGACGGTTTAAGTAGTTGGATTTTGTGGTTATCAGACCCAAAATTATTATTATTCTTTTGTCCAAAATTCAATGAATATAAGAATTAAGTAAGAGATATTTACTATATATATATGAATACTCTTCAAATCTGGAAAAGATAATATTTATAACAATATTTACTATATATTCAACTTATCACATTTATTGTTATTTTTGAACATAATAACAAGCTCATAAAAACATATATATATATATATATATATATATATATATATGACAACATAAAAAATTAATTAATTCAAGACTATTAAATAAATAACCAAAAGAATACAAGAATGTAACAAACTAAAATATGAAGATATTGTGATTGAATTTCAAAAGATTTATGTAAATACTAATGGTTAAAAATGAGATTATTAGTCCATATTTCTTAATTCGATACATAGTTTTTACTATATTAAACATTATATCTAAAGCCTTAGATTCTTTGAAAAATATTTCGTTGACCCTGTCCATTACAACTATAGTTGCCACAATTAGAGTCATTGTCATTGTCATCGTCATCAGAGCATCATTTTTGACCAACAATGACACGATTTTTGCTTCTCTCGGTAAAGTGACGACAACGTCTTTAAGATTGTTGCCAAAGACGTCTAGACGTGCTCTCACGCGTTGATTTTTGTTGTTCAAATTCTTCTTCCCATCAAATATGTGCTCTATCAAAAGGAGATTAATAACAATCCAGAAATAGAGGATTCTGATGAAGAGTTTACTCAAGAAGATTCTAGGAAGACGTCTAAATAAGAATAGGGTCTTAGAGTCAAAGTACTAAGTTGTGATGTCGTTCTTTTGTTCTGTTTTATTATGTGTTCTTCTTTTTGTGGCGTTATATTAGTTGGTTTAAAACAAAAAAAAAATTTCTGGCAAAAAAACATCGAATTGATAAAACAGTTCAATGTTATATTTAGACATTACGTGTTCGAATAACTTTTGTGATTCTGAAAGAGTTGATAGAAAAACAAAGAAAAACGTTAACAGATTGTTACGAGAAATTAAATGAATGAAAGTTGTAAAGTTTTGAAAGGGTTCCAAATATCCAAATGTATTAACCTCTTCTTTGTTTCTGTTGATCACTCCTTCAAGCTTTTCAACAGGACAAAGAATCAAACCACAAAGAAATGACTCGTTTTTGTCACCTTGAAAGATTTGATAGAAAAACAAAGAAAAAGTTAACACAGAATTCGAACATGTTGGGAGCCCTTCAAAACATCAAAGCCACAATTACAAGGATGTTTTACCGGTTGGTTTAAAAGAAAAACGAAAAATATAATATCTGGAAAATAAAACGTCAAATGCGAAGAAGAATTCGACGTTTTGTAGTTGGTTTAAAAGAAAAAGAAAAAATAATAAAAAAAACTAAATAATAAAACGTCGATGCCTGTTTAAAATTGACGTTTTATTGGTTGATTTAAAAGAAAAATAAAAGAATAACTACTAGCTGTAATATACAACATCAATCTTTTGTTATTGTTGACGTCATATTATTTACAACAAAATTTAGTATTTATTTATTTTGTATTGGACGTCAGTTGTTTCCTTAACTGAAGTTATGTGATTACCTAGGTTTCGTACACCAAGGACCATCACATCAAACCCCAAATTGTTCGACGTTCTACATTGGTATAAACGTCGAAACCATAAAGTAGGTGACGTTCTATTTGGTTTAAAAGAGAAAAGAAATAAAGAATAAAAAATTGATTCACTCTCTGTCATATAAAACGTCGAATATTTAGCATGGTGGACGTCAAATGTGGGTACGAGTAATACTGCTGGAAGCATGGTGAACATTAGTTGTTTCTTAAAATGATGTTAAGTGTTTCTAAGGTCATTGAGTTACGTCGTTCTGGCCCTTGTTTGACGTTAGCACATTTTAGATTACGTCTATATGGGCTTTGTTTGTCGTTAATAAATTTTAGATGGCGAAAAATTTTAATAAAGGACGTGGAGCGATTGAATTTATTTACGGTAATGCCACTAGTCATTTTTAACGTTGCATATTGGGCGGTGAGACGTTAACCGCATGACGTTATAGGCCGTTTTTGCACCATTGTATTTGGGTTACTTTGACCATACATGGGTCTTATAGGACATTTGTTGGCTTGTTAAGGTAATAATGAATTTGAAGCCTTATTATTCCTCATTAACTAATGAATGAAATATATTGATGCAGACATTAGGAGTTCTTAAGGAGATTAGAATGACCACACATTCCATAATTAAATATATATGATTCATGGATACAATTAGATCTCTATTATTTAGGCATATTATAATTATACAATCACTAGTGCAGCGCAGGGAAACGACCGCGTTTATTTTTTTGTATATGTCGCGGTTTTCAAACCGCGACATATATAGGCGCGGTAAAAAGTCTGAGACTTTAGGCCGCGGTTGTAACCACGGTAAAAAGCTGGGGAAATTACCGCGGTTCCCCCGTGAACCGCGACCAAAACCCCCCACTTTTTTTTTAAAAAAAATTTGTTTAACATTTGGCCGCGGTTCGAACCGTGGTAAAAAGATGGGGAAATGACCACAGTTTGTGCTACAACCGCGACCAAAACCCTTTTTTTTTAAAAAAAAAAAATCGACCAACTTTCTACCGCGATTGTGGTCACAACCGCGACCTATTCTCCTGGAATTTTTTTTAATGGCAGGTTTGTTTTTGTGATATCCACTACCACAACAACAGACCTGCATATCAAACAATCACAATGCACACAAATTCAACAAATTCAACACAATAATCAATGTTTACATCACATAATTAATGTACAAAGTCTAATAACTATAAATCAACATGTTAAATTATTATAAATCTAATAACTATGACCTATTATATAATCTAACTAAATATTTTGCAGTAGCTTTCCTCATGAATGAAAGTGGCTTCTCAAGAATTGTTGTAGTAGTCTTGAATCTCTACACAAAACAATTGATATTAATAAGTGTATATGAATTCCAAATTTTGGAGAAAATCAAAATTTGTTAGATTTAAATATTACCGTTTCCCAGCCTCTTGTGATATGGGAACGAACAATGTGGGTCATCCAATACATTACATAGTATCCGCACTCATATGACCCCTTCTGTCTGTTACATTACGATATATCATCACAATTGTAAAGAGTTAGTGAAAATCATTAAAACAAAACAACTATAAGAAAGTATGGCTTTATCATATGTCAAACCTTGAGAGAAATCCATGCAAGCTTTCTATTGTTAGCAATTGATCTCCCAACCATCATCATACTTGCTGGAATAGAACTATATATAAAAAAAGGGTTTTAGCATTCATTTATATAACAAAAAAAGTCTAAACATTGAGGTTCTTACTAATCAACTGCTTGTCTGAGATGTGTGGGAGGAGACTTGTGCAATGAGCAAAACCACAAAGCATAGCTCTCCTGTATAGAAATAACAAGAAGCTGCCAATGACGCCTGAAATTCATAATAACTTAATTATTATATATTAAAATCACATATGGAACTTTATTATGTTAACAAAGTTCACTTACCCAGATATATAAGGCATAAAATATATTTTCTTGCCGCTTGCAAATCTTCTTGTGAGATGTGTGGTGATCTGATCAAAATCATTTATTTCATGAATGACTTGGGGATCAATGAACCCATAGTCATCAGAGTACCCCAAGTTCTTACTGATCCCAAACATATACCTGAAATCAAAAATTAACTTTGATATAAGTATACTTGATATATAAATCAATTTTATATATAAATAATTGCTCATAGACTTACATCATCCATAGCTAAACAATTGTAATATTCAACTCTTCTGTTCCCGACGCAAGCTCTCTGGCATCTTGGCTATGGAGGTATAATGGGACCTCAGAGCCTCTCCCAAATACATTAGCATCATATTCAACCTCCAAAGGATTATTTTCAAGGATGTCAGCAAGTAGCTTCAATGAACCAAAAGGATCATCCTCAGATAGAGGAATCTTCTCCTATGCATGCGTTATTTGTTACATGGAAAAATAAGATAATACGTTTTGACATCAATAACATGTAAACTTTAAAATTGAGAAGTGTAAAGTACAATTCCATACCGGGGGGGTCAGAAACTGAACCAACCAATTGTTTAGGCCAAGCGATAAAAGACTGGATTGCATGTGCCATAGTGAAAATCTCATTTGTGGGCAGACGAACTGAGGCATCTGGTATGATAATTTCATCTACTGAGACCTTCACCTCATCCTCTGATAGCTCCATACCATGAACAACAGTCGCTGCCTTAAACACTGTTCCACGAGCTACCAGGACCGTCTCGATATCGTCTAAAATGTATAGCAGACATGGACTAGCATCGTCCATGTCATCCCCTGCGACGGCTGGTGCTGAATAACTTCCTTTCCCGCTTCTCCCTATCAGAGTAAATGTTAGGTTATACAAAAGATAAAAATAATTGCACATAAATGTTTATTAATTTTACCTGTGGGAGGCACAACATGTTCCTGTTCCTGTATAGGAGATGGCATCGGGCGCATGCCATAGCTCTCAAACTGCTGCTGGAACATGGCGTAGACCTCATTATACAATTCATTCCTAAGCTTTGTCCTGAGCTCTGTCCTAAACTCCTCCCTAAGGTCCGCTCGAAGCTTTTTTGTGATCTCGTGTCATCCTTTGTTGTTGTGTTTCGCTGTATGCATATGAAGTCTGACGAGAAGAGCTCCCAAAATAATCTCGAATGCCTACTCCAGTTCCAGCAGCAGGTACACGTCTAGGGTGCTCAGGTCGTCCAATTGCAGCGGTAAGAATATCCTGGCGATCCTCTGGAGTGAATTGACCTTGGGAGCTCTGCTCAACCAAGGAGTTCTGTAACATTACAAAACACCATTATTCTTTAAAAAGTTCAATGAAGTATGTATAATGAAATTATTATTATTTTAGGAACAATGATAACTTATAATTCTTTCAGAAATTTCTCGTGCAGTGTCAGAAGAGTAGGTGCCCGATGGTTTCATACGAGCCAACTTCCATTTCTTATGTCGAGAAGGTGGAGAAGGAGGCTGAGGGGGGCTACCACCCTTAGATGGTGGTCTAGCATCTGCTTTTTGCTTGAGGATTTTCTCCTCAAGCTTCCTAAACCCACCACGAGATAATAGGTGGGGTTTTTTGTTTTGAGCACTTGTTTCTTGTGCTTTGCTTCTTTTTTGCTAGTCACATATGTTTAATTAATAAGTTCATATGATATATATTTGTTAATGAGGAATTGAATAATATCAACTATACTAACCTGCCATTCCTCTGATTTTCGACTCTCTACAAAGAGCCGCTAAGTCTCCTCATCAATGGTCTTATATGTATTACATGGAGACTTATCTTTTTTGCTTCCATAAATATATCTCGAGGTCAACTTACTTTTAAAATTTTGGAAGTTTTCAATAACAGTTAATAAACACTTATTTCTAAGTGTTGTGACATTTGGAATGTCAAATGGCAGCTGAAATAAACATAATAAAGTTGTATCAGTAGAAAATTATCAATATAAACAAATTGTAATTAAAATGATATTAACTAACTTACCAATATATCGTTCCATATAATGTTCCGATCAACCTCGGATACATGGTCAAAAGATGGAGTAAGAATACTAATCATGTCACGTGCCACTACTCCATGGTATGATCGGAAGTCATCAACATTGGGGCCAGTTGCCACACCCGTGATCACGTTAACATTCACCGGTGTTCTTTCACCACTATTCTTTCTGATAAAAAGTTGTTTCATCCTGGTGGGTCCTCTAGTGGATCTGGAAGGGGGAGCCTCATCCCTTGAAGAATGTGGATGATCAGCCATATATCTGTCAAAATAAATAACAACATGAAATATTAATAAAAGACTTATGTAATATCATATAATTTAACAAAACATGTAATAGTAATCATAGGAAATATTAAAAAAAAACTTATGTGATATTAATAAAATACTTATACAGAAATTGGAAATTCATACATAAAGATATGGATTCATCATATGTATATTCCCTCATCATGATCTGACCGAATTGCATGTACATCGTCGTCAACTAGAGATTGGTCATCCAAATTTGTTGTAGTTTGAAATGAATGGTTGTCAGTAATATGAATATTAATCAAATTGTCTTCGTTAACTTCAATTTGTTTTTTGCCTTGAAGAGCGACATACCAATGGTCAGACGCATGATCTTTGACATAAAAAACCTGAGATGCTTGATGTACCATGATAAACGGTTCGTCTCGATAACCCACCTTTCGAAAATCAACCAGTGCCATACCCGATTCATCTATTTTCACACCACTCTTATTGTCAAACCACTTACATTTGAACAATGGAACAAAAAACTTGGTGTAATCAACCTCTCATATCTCTTCTATTATACCATAATATTTCATTGGTCCAAGTACAGGAGATTGATCTTTTGATGTGGAAAATTGAAGCGACTCAGCTTCTAAATTGACTCCACTATTTTGTACTGTGCTTTTATCATACAAAGTCTTCATATAGAATGTGCAATTATTGACTTCATAACCTGTACAACATACGACATCAAACTTTAAACCATTTGCAAGCCACAATAAAGTTTGAGAAGAATGTGGCTCTCTGTCAATTTTAGATTTGAACCAAGACATAAATGTTTTGTTATGCTCCATCAACTACCATTTCTCTGATTGTCTTGGATTTTTATTCTTAACAATGGATTTGTGTGCTTCCGAAAAAGGGATCACCTCATCTGTGTTTTTCAATATATAAAGATGCGCTTGCAACAATTCTTCGCGGTCTTTTGTCACCACATTCACACCTCAGATGCTTTTACTTGTAGAAAATTTATTCAACCATGATGTGTGAGGAACTCCTATTGGATTCGTTGATGTCATATAATCTGAACAAAACTCGATACTTTCTTCAGCAATATACCTTTCAAGCATTGAATCTTCAGGACGATATGGATTTTTAACGTACCCTTTAAAAATCTTCATTTAATGCTCAATAGGATACATCCATCTTAAGTATATACTGGTCCGCACAACTTGATTTCTCCAACCAAATGTACAAGTAAATGTACCGTGATGTCAAAAAAAGATGGAAGGAAAAACATCTCTAGTTGACACAAGATGTTAACAATCTCACCTTGAACTTCATCTAACTTTGTAGGATCAATGGCTTTACTACATATTGACGAGAAAAATGAACACAACCTATTTATGGTCTGCCTAACAATTGGGAAAAATTCCACGAATAGCCACCGGTAACAATTGTTGCATTAAGACGTGGCAATCATGAGACTTCATGCCAACAAGCTTTAAGTCCTGCATCGACACTAAACTCTTCATATTTGAAGAGTATCCTTGTGGTACTTTGATACTCTTTAAACAAAGGAAAAAAATTATCTTCTCTTGTCTAGACATTGTGTAACATTCAGGGGGCAAATAAGTACGTTTACCAATCTCCCTGGGTGCCAACTCTTCTCGGATATTCATGTCAACCAAATCCAAACGAGCATTCACTCCATCTTTTTTCTTTCCCCGAATGTTGAGTAGTGTTCCAATCAAGCTATCACACACATTTTTCTCTACATGCATCACATCTATGCAATGGCTAACATCTAACTTTGACCAGTATGGAAGATCAAAGAATATTGATTTCTTCTTCCAAGGGGTCGTTACAGATGACTTCTTGGATGTTTTCCCAAATACATGATGTATTTTATTAACTTTTTCAAGAATTTGAAAGCCAGTAAGTGGATTTGGTGCTTCGTCCCTCTCTTGATATCCATTGAATGCTTTTTTTAACCTTCGATATGGATGATTATGTTTTAGATATCTCCGATGACACATATACATCGTCTTTCTTTCG
This sequence comes from Vigna reflexopilosa, assembly GCA_027742785.1. Taxonomy (NCBI): domain Eukaryota; kingdom Viridiplantae; phylum Streptophyta; class Magnoliopsida; order Fabales; family Fabaceae; genus Vigna; species Vigna reflexopilosa. The sequence continues at coordinate 13,865,800 of CM050926.1, forward strand.
TGTTTCAATTGTTGAGCTGCAGTGTTTTCTTCACATATAGGACATGCTTAATGACCCTTGACACTGTACCCTGACAAATTACCATAAGCTGGAAAGTCATTAATGGTGAAAATTAACATTGCACGCATCACAAAAGTTTCAGAAGCGAATGCATCAAATATTTCAACCCCATCAACCCATAACAACTTCAAGTCTTCAACTAGTGGGCTTAGATAAACATCTATGTCATTTCCAGGTTGCTTTGGACCAGATATCAACATAGACAACATCATGTACTTCCTCTTCATGCACAATGCAGGAGATAAGTTGTAAATTATCAATATAACTGGCCAACAATTGTGATTGGTACTTAGATTACCAAATGGGTTCATTCCATCAGTGGCTAAACCAAGCCTAAGATTTCTACACTCTTTACCAAATTGGGGGAATTGTTGATCAATATTTTTCCATTGCTTTGAATCAGCTGGATGATGAAGCAGCCCGTCAATTTTTCTCTCATCTGCATGCCATCTAAGGTTTTTAGCATCTTTGAGATTCGTAAATGATAACGGTCTAAAAATCGTTATTTTCATGCTTGAATTTGATATTAAAACACACCCTTTGTAGCTTAAAATGAGCTTAGAATCAAGTAAAACTCTTAACTTGTGTCACATGAGGGTCAAAAGCTGTTTTTAGAGATATTATGCTTATTTTGCATTGTTTTGCAGGGTTTTTGATGAGAATTGAAGATGGAAATGAAGTAGGAAGGTCATAGACTTAAGAATGAAGGAGAAAAAGGAAGAAAAGAAGAGTTTGTGGGCCGCTCAAGCGTCAAATTCCAACGCTGAGCGTCCTAATTCGAGGTGGAGCTACTGTCTAGCGCCCAGGCGGTGATGCTGAGCGTCTAAATCGGCAAGGGGCAAACCGCTTAGCGGCAATTGTGACGCCTGGGCGGTGGCGTGGATTGAGGCAAACCGTTGAGCGGCCAACTTTGGCACCTAGGTGGTTGTCTGTTTTTATATTTTGGATTCTGAGATCTTTTTGTTATCTTTTTGGCTTATATATAGCCCCAATGCGAATCCAAATGTAATTCTTTTGGCAGAGAGAAACGTCCACAACAGCTCTACACACCTTGGAGGAGATTTCTTGGATGCTTAGGCTCAACTTTATCAAATCTAGGGTTTTCTTTTCCATCCTTTCATTATATTTCATCTAGTTTCACCATGATTATGGTGAACTAAACCCTTGGTTGTTGGGGAACAATGTAATCTTTTGAAACTCTCATATATCCAAATTCTTATTTACTTTATATGCTTGCATATGCTTGATTTATCAATTGTTGGGTTCTTTACCTGTATTTAATGCTTTTACCGTTTAACTCATTCGGTAGATGTTGTTTGTCTTTATTGATACGGGGACGTACAATAATGTCATGAACTGTGAAGAATTCGTTGATTATGCTAATACCACCTAGGGATAGGGGTAGGATGATCAGTTGTATTTTGCTTCGGTTTATAATGCATTATTAATTACTAGGGGAGGCTAGGGATAGCAAGCCGGTAATTAGTAATAGGCTCTTTTCACCAAGAGATTGGGTTAAGGGTAGACCAAGAAAGTTTGCATGGCAATATGATAAATAAGCAAAGTAAATAAGGAGAGTAGATATATAAGGGTGGATAAGATGAAATTGTAAACCCCAACAACTCCATTCATCCATATTTTCTTTAAGCCAATTGAATCACTGCATTTGCATGTTTACTTTTGTTCTGCATTTAACCATTCAAATTAATTTCTTTTCTCAAGTCTTAAGCGATTAGTTTACACGAAAGATTGGGCCTTAAGAGTCCTTTGGAAAGAACGATATTGGGTTTACCAATTATATTACTTGATACGATCTGGTACACTTGCCAGGGTCTTAACAAGTTTTTGGCGCCGTTGTCGGGGACTCTTGGTTTAACTTTTTTAAGTAGTGTAAACTGATTAACTTTGACTTGATTTTTATATTTATTTTTATTTTTGTTCTAATAAATGTTTTCTAGGGTTTTGTGCCTAATGTTTGCAGGATGCAGTTTGGACAAGAATTTGACTATATGGGCACTTAATTCTACCAAAATGATTTCAACCCCTGGTGGGAACCTCACTCATACATGGATCAAAGCCAATTTGGGCAAGCTGCCGAGCAACAAATTACTCCACTCAGGAAGACCACAGATGACGAATTTTGTCAGCGGATGACGGGTATGAAGATGTCATTTATCAGAAGTTTGGAGGAGATGCGACAACGTGAGGAGTTACGAGAACGTCAAAGACAACAATATCGTCCTTCACTTGCAGAAGTAGAACGTCAAAGGCAGCAATATTCTCCTACACTTGAAGAAAGAGAGAAGGAAGCTGAAAAACATCTGTGGCAGAAACAATCCTCTATGCCAAGAGAAACGTTGGGGGAAGCTGAACAACGTTTATGGAAAGAACAACTCTCTTTTCCAAGAGAAACGTTGGGGGAAGATGAACAACATTGGCTGGAGGAAAGTAAACGACATTGGCAACAATTATCTCCATCAGAAAGCCGTGAAGAGACATTCCAACAAGTAATGCAAAATATTATTTCCTTTTCAGAATGTGATGACGCAAGATGTAAAAGGAAGGAGATAGAATTAGATTGCCTGACTGCATCTCTGAATGATTTTAGGGTTAGTACTGAAGTTAACCCTAGGGAGGAATGTCAAGCCACTATCTCTGAAAGTGATAAGGTTGTTGATGAGAAAAAAATAGAGATAGAAAAGGAAAAGATAGAGAGAGATGAAGAGGAAGAAGAAAAAGAAAAGTTGAGTGAGGGGGATAAAGATGATGATAAGGAAAAGGCAGTGGTTGAAAAAAAAGAAAAAAAGAGAAAAATTGTGAAAATAAAGAAGAAAGAAAAAAATAAAAAAAGAAAGTTGAGAACGAAAAGGAGAGAGAAAAAGAAGAATGAGAAAAAGAGGAAGAAAGGAAAGAAGGAAAGATCATATGAAAAACCCCTTCCTCATCAAAAGAAATACCATAGGAAGGAAAAGAAAGTCAAGTGCTTTATGGAGATCTTCAAGAAATTAGAGATCAAAGCTCCTATGATTGAAACATGGAAACATGTGCTTGGTGTGCTAAACTTTATGAAGAAATTCAGTAGGAAGAAGAAAAAGAAAAGAATATCAAGCAAGGGGAGTATCAAAACCTACTGATGGGTGTTTGAACTCTACTGGGTCAAGCTAGTGACACAAAAAGAGCGCTTACTGGGAGGCACCCTAGTGATCTAAGAACAATATTTTTTGTAATTTAATTCTTAAATCTTGGTGATGTAATTATGAACAATTTTTAAATTTTGTGTATTGGGTAGCTTCTACTGAGGGAAGCTAAATATTTTAGGTACTCACTGAAGGGTACAGGTAAGCACACCTACTGATGGGTGTTGGTAAGGATTGCACTTACTGATGGGTGCTAAAAAGGTTTGGGTCAGGCTCGTGACGTTAAACAAGCGCTACCTGGGAGGCAACCCAGTTGATTGATTTATTATTGTTGCATGTTTTAATACTGCTCTAGTTGCATTTAGGGCTTAATGGTTGCATGAGTGCATAAAGTGAGTGGGAATTGTATTTAGGGTTTAATTGTTGCATTTTAGAAAATCCATTCTCTATACTTTTGCATCATTCATAATCCAAGTTTGGGTTTTTTTTTTGAGAGATCACTACATTTTGGTTTCATTCATCATCAGTTATAAGAATTTTGCATACATTCAAGGTCTCTCCACCCCAAGGACAGGTTGTTATTGCCGAGATGATCATAGACATGTACGACACACCTCCTGCTTATAGGTGGACGATGGATGAGTTCAACAATAGAATGGCATGGCCAGAGCAGGCACAAGGAATGGATCTGGAGCAGCTGAAGCTCCAGTCATGGAGAAAGATGACGAGGATGATAATTTTCAGGATGTAGAGGCTGGAGATGATGAGGACTCAAATGAGGACATGGAGTGATATGGCATCTACTAATGGATGCCAGTGCATTAGAGCAGGGTTTTATCTTTCTTTTACTTTTGCACTTTGAATTTTTAGAATAGGTTGAATTTCGTTGAGTAGTGTAGGTGTCTGTGCTTGGCTTGAACACCGTTTCTGATTATGGTTTGACTTGATTGTTATTGCATGATGAGTTTTATCAATGATGATTGGATGTGGATGACAATTGAGTTTGTGTTGCATGCTGATATACAAGTGAATGGTTCACTAGCTATGTGAACAGATGTGTAGTGGTTCATGATTGTGATTGTGATGCTAAGTAGGATGGATGAATGATGAGTGAGAAAGCATGTTGTGTGAGGTATTGAGCTCCAGAGTATACATTGATATATGTACTATATACAAGGAATCATGAGTGATACTGACTTAGTCTTGATAATTGATTAAATTACATGTTTATGTTGTATGATCAAGGCCATATTTGGAAACCCTTACTTAGCCAAATTTTCACCCAAAAAGTTTAAAATTTTATATCCTTTTTGAACCTTGACCTTAAACAGTATGAAAACCCTTCATTTGAAAGTATTTACTTTGAGTTGGGTTGAGAATACTTGTATGTATTGAAAAGGTTCAAGTTTGGGGTTGTATGGGGAAAATTGAAAGGCAAAAGAAAAGCATTGAGTTCAAGTTTTGAAAAGAAAAATGCATGAGTAGAGAAAAAGAAAAAGTAAAAGCATGAAAAAGGAACTCAATGCAAAATTGATAAAAAGGGAAGAAGTTGGGAATAATGGATATTGATGATAGAGAGAGTTTAAACTTGAACCTTTTCAATGATGAAAAAGATTTCTTAACTCAATGATTTTGTGATCTAGAAAAACCAAATTTTCTTGATAGCCCAGCCTCATTACAAGCCTTGGAAAAGTCCTTGTGAGGGCATTTGTATGTAAGGATTTTGATTGTTCTAGATAAATGGCAATATTGTTCTATGTGACATGTGAATAGTAAAGAGTAGAGTGATTCCTTAAACACTTGAGTGATTGAGTGAAACACTTACTTGGTGAGAATTGTTGAAATCCATGTTTACATCTATGCTTAGTGGATTGATCATTCATGAATGAAACATTTACTGCGAGATATTTGATTATGTGAATATGATTAGATTGAAGGCATGCATGCATTTTGGTAGGATTCCACTGAAAATCTAAGTTGAATAATACCTTGTTGTGAAGAAAAGGATTTTTGAAAAGTGTTGAACTATTTGATGAAAAAGTGGAAGGCCAGGTTTTGTTTTGTTTGCTTGAGGACAAGCAAAGTTTTAAGTTTGGGGTTGTGATAACGGTCTAAAAACCGTTATTTTCATGCTTGAATTTGATATTAAAACACACCCTTTGTAGCTTAAAATGAGCTTAGAATCAAGTAAAACTCTTAAGTTGTGTCACATGAGAGTCAAAAGCTGTTTTTAGAGATATTATGCTTGTTTTGCGGATTTGTGATGAGAATTGAAGATGGAAATGAAGTAGGAAGGTCATAGACTCAAGAATGAAGGAGAAAAAGGAAGAAAAGAAGAGTTTGTGGACCGCTCAAGCGTCAAATTCCAACGCTGAGCGTCCTAATTCGAGGTGGAGCTATTGTCTGGCGCCCAGGCGGTGACGTTGAGCATCCAGAACGGCAAGAGGCAAACCGCTCATTGGTCAATTGTGACACCTGGGCGGTGGCGCGGATTGAGGCAAACCGCTGAGCGACCAACTTTGGCGCCTGGGCGGTTGTCTGTTTTTATATTTTGGATTCTGAGATCTTTCTATTATCTTTTTGGCTTATATATAGCCCCAGTGCGAACCCAAATGTAATTCTTTTGGCAGAGAGAAACGTCCACAACAGCTCTACACACCTTGGAGGATATTTCTTGGATGCTTAGGCTTCACTTTATCAAATCTAGGGTTTGCTTTTCCATCCTTTCATTATATTTCATCTAGTTTCACCATGATTATGGTGAACTAAACCCTTGGTTGTTGGGGAACAATGTAATCTTTTGAAACTCTCATATATCTAAATTCTTATTTACTTTATATGCTTGCATATGCTGGATTTATCAATTGTTGGGTTCTTTACCTGTATTTAATGCTTTTACCGTTTAACTCATTCGGTAGATGTTGTTTGTCTTTTTTGATACGGGGACGTACAGTAATGTCATGAACTGGGAGGAATTCCTTGATTATGCTAATACCGCCTAGGGATAGGGGTAGGACGATCAATTGTATTTTGCTTCCGTTTATAATGAATTATTAATTACTAGGGGAGGCTAGGGATAGCAAGTCGGTAATTAGTAATAGGCTCTTTTCATCAAGGGATTGGGTTAAGGGTAGACCAAGAAAGTTTGCATGGAAATATGATAAATAAGCAAAGTAAATAAGGAGAGTAGACATATGAGGGTGGATAAGATGAAATTGTAAACCCCAATAACTCCATTCATCCATATTTTCTTTAAGCCAATTGAATCACTGCATTTGCATGTTTACTTTTGTTCTGCATTTAACCATTCAAATTAATTTCTTTTCTCAAGTCTTAAGCGATTAGTTTACACGAAAGATTAGGCCTTAAGAGTCCTTTGGGAAGAACGATATTGGGTGTACCAATTATATTACTTGATACGATCTAGTACACTTTCCAGGGTCTTAACAGCAAATAAACGCTTAAGTCTGGGCACTATTGGAAGGTACCATACTACTTTCAAAGCAGATCCATTTTTTCTATCTGACCATTATCTTCACTATTGGCTGTTTACTTGTATCGTGATAACCCACATTTTGGACACTCTGTCAAAAATTCAAACTATTTCCTATATAAAATGCAATCATTGGGACAAACATGTATCCTTTTATACTCCATACCCATTGGACAAATAATTTTCTTCGCATCATAATTACGAGTGAGTAGTGTACTTCCATCTGGCAGCATTTCATTCAACAACGTCAACAGAACTCTTATCAGTCCATCCATTGCTCACCTTCAAATTCATGAGCCTTAATACCGCTAACAAACGTGTGAAATTAGTTGAACCGACATACAAAGGTGTTTCCGCATCAGTCGACATCGTCTCATACACATGAGCTTTGGCAAAATTTTTTGCGCCAACATCGCGGATCATGTCCTCTAATTTGTCTTCATCTGGTCGATCTTCTTCCATGGTGGAATCAATAACATTTTCAGTTTGGGAGTCAGTCGAAAAGTGCATTTCTTCGCCGTGCCATATTCATGTTGTATAGCATCTTAGGAAACCATCACACATAAGATGTTCTCCAATTTGGATTGCGTTCAACTTTCCCCCATTCAAACAGTTCACACTAGGACATCTAAACTTCACTTCATCATCACTTGAACCCTCATTACGTTGTGTAAATTGTATAAATTCCTTACCCCTCTCTCGTACTCAACACTAATGCGTGGTAAATTAATCCAATTTCGATCCATTTCTAAATATTACATAAAAAGATAAGGTACTGAAAATCAAACTTGCAATTTCATACATATCATTCAAACATTAATTTCACATAGTGATTACTCAAAATATTATAAGGTTTAGAAATTCTATTAAGGATTAAATTCTAATAATTCTAATAATTCTAATAGTAATTGTTATTCTAATAATTCTAATAATACTAATAATACTAATAATTCTAATAACTCTAAATTTTCTGTCTAAATTTTCTATGTCTACATATTTTCTAAGTCTAGATTACCAAAACAATAGTAATTGGTATTATGCAAAAACAAACGAAAATCATGTTGAAGAAAGCAAAAACGACAAAGGGCATCAAAGGCAATACCTGGAATGGGCGCAGCGAGGAGGAATGGGCGTGATAGAGAGGATTGGTACGACGGAGAGGAATGGCAGGGCAGAACTTGACGATTTCCAAGTGGATGTTTGACGATTCTGATTAGTCAAAACTCTTCCCCAACGTTGAAAATGGCAAATGAACTGAACAAATTTGAGTTTAAACAGTGCAAAATGATGGAAAATGGAAGCAGCGGCGTCGTCGACAGAGAATGTTGTTTCTGAAACTGTTTCGCGAAGGAGACGACACTGTTCCAGTGTTTTTTATTTTATTAACCTAAAGGGGAATATGCCGCGGTTAAGTTGTTAACCACGGTAATAAAGGGGAATATGTCGCAGTTCTCCACTTAACCGCGACCTATTCTCCTAAAAAAAAAAATTGAAAATGACATTTCTGATATTTTTTTCAAACTATATGCTGCGGTTCAACGCCCAACCGCGGTCTATTCCTTTAAATATTTAAAATTTATTCAGATCAGGGAATAGGCCGCGGTTGCTAGAGGAACCGCGGCCTATTCCATGACGTTCTGAATCCCCCAACTGCCTTCCCAACTACCTTTTAGGGAATGTCAGAAGGTTGTACGGGGGAATAGGCCACGATTGTTCTGAGAACCGCGTCCTATTCCCCTGCCAATTTATTGCAGAGGCTGACTAGTGGGGAATGTCAGAAGTTGCAGGGGGAATAGGCCACGGTTGCCCGTAGAACCGCGACATATTCCACTTGCAACCTTCTGACATTCCCTGCGTTGTTAGCCCTGCAATAAATTTGCAGGGGAATAGGTCATGGTTCTCAGAGCAACCGCGGCCTATTCCCCCGACAATTTATTGTTTTTCTGACGTGGCGTCAAAGGTAGAAGTTTGAATGGGGAATAGGCCGCGGTTCTCAGAGCAACCGCGGCCTATAAGTTCGATTTATTTTCAAAAATGCCACCGTGTAGTATTATGCTGCGATTTCTGGTGAACCGTGGCATAATGTGCGCTGTAAAAAGTCATTTTTTTACTAGTGAATTTAATTATAATGTATTAAATATGGCATGGTATTGTGGATTTTGGTTTGAGTTTGAGTTTACCTGTGTTTAGTCCACAATTGGAAATAAACTATAAGCTCTTGGCTGTAATAACCAATGCTATTTTATATTATTATCTGTTTGCATGCTTAAATTTGCTAGTGGTTTTCTTCATTCCACACTATCCAAGTTTTGTTTTCTAAGGGGAATGTGGTTTACCTAAAGTTGGACTTTATAAATGTTCAACTCCACTTGGTTTGAGGTAAATCCTCAGAAATCATGGTTTAAGGATTAAAAATTAACGCTATATGTTTATTGAATGTGCACCTCTTCTTTGTGTCAATGCAGATATACAATAAAACTTGCTCCATATTGTGGATTATTAATTCATTGCAGGTAAACATTCTACTTACATTAATATTCCAGAAAGTAATTGTATGTGTGTGCTTACTCTACTATTTTAAGAAAGTAATTGTATGTGTGTGCTTACTCTATTATTTTATTATTTTAAGTTGTGTACATGAGAACCTGAATGAAGATAATATATAGGAAATTATCTCTTAGCTTTATTATCAACATATTTAAAAGAAATTATGAAATATAGTATGCAAAGGTTGGTTGTTATATTAGTCTTGGTTAAATAGTGTTACTTGATAAGGGCTGTTAATTATCACATTAACGCTCCTATGCTTTATCATGAAATTTATAGTTTATTGTTGTTTTATTTTATTAAGATACTCCTAATGCATGAGTTAGATATCGTAACCTTCTAGAATCATTTTAAAGATTTCCATGGTCATACTACCATCCTTTATGATAACCATTGCACTGAACGAGGAGGTATTTTTTAACCTTTTTTTTAGTTCAAAACTTCAGTTACTATTTAATTGTGAATTGCATATTATCTTGTGAATTTTCGTGAAATTTTGGTTGTGATTGATGTCTGATAAGATTTTATCATCATTCCTCTTCTACACAACATCTTTGAAGTCTATTTTTTGGCATTCAGACTTTATGCGACGGGTTTAATATTGTTTCTACTTTTTCCACACTTGAGTCTATCTAGCTTAATAGGTAGAAACTTGCAGGTGAAAAAGAACATAAGGGTTGGGTCTGGAACATTAGTCAAACAATCTCTTGGAGCAATACATACCTAGCTAAGGTGTCAGGTAGATAGATGATACATAATATATATATATATATATATATATATATATATATATATATATTATTTCTAAATGTTCTCACACTAAGAGGGAGATGAATTGGTGAAACTCAAAATCAGAGTCTTTTTGAAATATTTTTCACAAAAGGATATGTTTTTAAAACTTTCTTGAAATGCAAGGAAAAAGATTTTCTAATGCAACGGAAATAAAGTCGATTAAGTACATAATGAAGTCGACTAAAAATAAAAGTGTAGGGATTAGAGAAATCAAACACTGGTTTTTATACTAGTTTTGCCAACTTGCCTACATCCAGTGTCCTTCCAATTACAGGAAGCAAATGCACTATAATGATCAAGGTTTTTACAACAAGGCTTTTATAGAGACCACACGTCAAAAATATAAAACACCTCTCTAACCCTCTAATCAAAATATAGGCATACAAACACAAGACCAACAACAAGAATCCCCTCTTCTGCTGTCTACACCCTTTGAGAAACCCCTCAAAGTCAAGAACGCAACATGCTCTTCTTCCTCTAATCACAATAGGGAAACAAGCCAATCTTCAACAAATTGATAATCTTGATCTCGTAGTAGACACCTCAACGTGTAGATAGATCAGACTTTCAATGCACAATCTTCAAGAAATCATAAGAGATGATCACCACAGTCTATTCTTCTTTGATTCTTGGAGCTTTCTCCTCTTTCTGTAACACAAAACTAATATGAAAGATATCACAAACAATGTTAGATTCACCAAAGTTGTTACAGAAATCAAACTCGCGTCAATTCATAGTTTTTCACAATTCTGACGCACTTTAGTCGACTTAGCTACTAATGCAGTCGAATATAACAATACAGTTATGGCAGTTAGCAGTAGTCAATGCAATTAATTGGATTCACAATTAATGCAGTCGATTTACATTTAATGCTTGGTCAACCAAATTAAAAATATGACCGTTAGACAGTTTATGTCAAGCATTAAAATAATTTCAAAACATAACAGACTTAGTCGAATGCAGTATGCATATAGTCAACTATGTAACAGTATAAAACATAGTTTTGAAAAACTTTCTTTTTGAAAAAATCTCACAGCACACTTTGGAAAAGTCTGTGCAAAGACACGAGTTTTAATCGACTCACTCCATAATGAAGTCGACCTAAAACTGTTGTTTTGCTACACAATTTAAGTTAAACAAAAGTTCATGTGGTTTTTCTTTTCCAAAAATATGTGTTATGCATTCAAGTATGAAATCACATATATCACAGTAAAATGCAAACAACACAGCAACATCATAAACATGTTCCCATATAATCATATAATATAAAAGCAATGAACATGTAACACATAATACACATGTGTTATTAATTATGTGTTGTCATCATCAAAAACTAGAAACTCTAAGATTGTGGGTTCAGCTAAACTAGTGCTCCCTTATCAACAATCTCAACAGATTTTATGCCTTAGCTATGTGATTCTTTCATCGTCAATACTAAAAGTAGTTGACCAAATGCACTGGTTGTAATTCTCAATTTTGCTTTACGGTTGAGACATTTTTTATCCATTTATATAATTGACAATTATATTCGTGTAAATAATATTTATGTATTAAGTTAAAATGTTTGTTTGTGGTTTAAGTGTTTTTCAATGTCATCCTGTTCAAATTTGTCACTAATATAAGCAATTTGTGATTGATATTCTATTAGGTTAATTACATACGAATTTTTCAGTATGTAATTACATACGGATTTTTCCGTATGTAATTACATACGAATTTTTCCGTATGTAACTTAGAGATTTTTTTCGTATGTAACTATCATAGGATATATCTGTATGTAACTTATTTACACACGGATTTTTGTCCGTATGTAATCTATATATAACATTAATTTATATACGGATTTTGCAGGTTACATATGGATTTTGGCCATATTTAACTACAATTTTTCTTGTAGTGCACATACTGTAAAAGGATGGGTCACACTCAAGAGAATTGTTACTCCTTACAAGGTTTCCCATCCAAAACCGCCAATATTTCTAAAACTGAAACTTCCACTTTGAAAACTAAAACTTCCACTTTTAAGTTCACCGATGATGAATATCAAGAGTATTTAAGGTTAAAGTCTAATAACTTTGTTGGAAAAAGAATGACTTAGTTTCAACACCAAGAGAGGGGTGAATTGGTGAGGTTCAAAAATCAGAGTCTTTTTTGCAAAGTATAAACCTTTACAAAGTTTCTTGAATCGCAAATAATAAGAAGTTTAAGTGCAGCGGAAAAATAAAGTTGACTACGCAGAATGTAAAGTCGACTTAAAGTAAAGAGTTCAGGGATAGAGAAAGCAAACACAAAGTTTTTATACTGGTTCGGCCCGATGCCTACATCCAGTGTCCTTCCACAACGAGGAAGCCAATGCACTATATTAGTCAAGGTTTTTACACAAGATTTCTATAGAGACCTCCACGTCAAAAGTATAAACAATCTCTCTAACCCTCTAACTAAAAGTATAGGCAGCAACACAAAGATCTGCAACAAGATATCCCCTCTTCTATAATCTTTAACCCACTTTGAACAATCCTCAAAGTGTACAGAACTCCATAAGTTATCTTCCTGTAATCCCAACAGGGCAGTCCAATCTTCAATAGATTGATAAAAGTCTTGATCAATATGATGAATACCAGCAATGTAGAATTTGATCAAACAGTAAGCGCAGATTTCTTCGTCCTAAAGAAACCCTTCAAACAAAGATCTCCTTCGTCTTCTTGATGAGTTCTTGGAGCGTTTTCACAGAATCTGAAATAACAGAATGAAATTGTTAGAATAGCTGAAGTCTTTGTGAATTACAGAATCACGTCTATTCATAGTTTTCTATGAAACAGACACTCATGTAGTCGACTTTGCCACTAATGTAGTCAACTGTCACCAGACAATTATAACAGTTAAAACAATTAGCAACAGTCAAACCAACCAAATTGATTACGCATTTAATTCAGTTGACTTGCATTTAATGCTTGAACATTGAATCAAAATATAGCCATTATTGCTCACAAACACTGTTTTGAAAATCCATGCAAAACACTTCAAATCAGTTTTGAAAATCTTTTCATTGCAAAATTACTCACAACACTGTTTTTGAAAATCTATGCAAAATCACGAGTTTTAATCGAATTACTTCATAATGAAGTCGACTTAAAACTTGCAGTTTTGCCACACAATATAAGTTCAACTAAGTGCATGTGGTTTTATGCAATCACTCATGATGTATCAAGTATAAAATCAGTGAATATTCATACAAATACGAAAATCAACATAAACATGTTTTTCAAGATTTCATTCACAATAAAGATTTGAACATGTAACACATAACAATACATGTGTTATTAATAATGTGTTATCATCATCAACAACCAGAACACTGTGAGATTAAGGTTTAGCTAAACCAGTGCTTCCCTTATCAACAATCTCAACAATTTCCCCCTTTTTTGATGATGCACAACCATGATTAATAAACAACCATGTTTGTACACAACAACACATAAAATCAATCATGTAATCAAACTAAATTAGAGCTCATATAAGCAAACTATATCAGAGCAAGTAATTAAATGATTTTATCAATTTATCAGAGCAAATAAGAGTCTATCCCAAAATATTTCAGATTAGAAACAATTCCGACAGCATTTACTTTGTATCAACAGTATCAAGCAATCAAGTATCAAGCAAATAAGCAATCAAACTTTTCTCCCCCTTTGTGCATTAGCAAAAAAGGTATGCTCTAAGATAATGATATATTGATAAAAGATATACCAGTGATGCATCAATGTAAACAGATTAATCATTCAATGATGCTCCCCTTGTCACAGATATTCACATGATAAAGAAAATTTCCCCCTAGAGTGTAGGCATGTGAAAAAATCTATGATATCATGTAATGCTCCCCCTGTCATTATGCATGTTTTAAAATCAAAACCCAAATGCACAATGCAGTTTTCAAAAATTTCAGAGCATATAATAGCAATGATGGAATTCTATCAAAATCAGAAATTCAATCAATTCAATCATACATAGATACAATCATCAATAACCTCACAATATATTCTCACAGATATATCAATCAATTAGAAACATAGATATATTGAAAGTAAACAATATAAAATGATCAAACAACAAAATAATCAAATTCCAACAAATGGAATTTATAACCCCTGTAAGTGATAGTCGATTGATCCATTGTTCAAGTCGATTTCATTGCTCTTCATTGAGTAGTAACTTCAATAGTAAGTTCAGAAGCAATGTTTCCTGCAAAACCTTTCATGATCTTTTGAAGATCAAGCAATTTAAAATCACAGTAATGCAAGAAATTATACAGTTAATAAGTGAGTATGCAAAAGAATTTATGTAACAGTGAATATGTGCATAATCAACTTCAACAATCAATCAGTCGATTTAGATTCATTCAAACATATTCAATCAAGAATTTTAAGGCAAATAGGATTAAAACATAAATGACTGATTTCATTGACTTTCAAAAGATATTACAAACTTGATTAGACCCGAAGACAAACAAAATGGAAATCTAAGCCATTTTCAACAGAAAAAGAAAACATAGACACAAATATCAAAAGAGACTCATGACATAATGCTGTAGACACAAGACTTTATTCTGTTTTGGAAGACTGTAAAGAATCCTCTTCACTTGATTCATCAACATCTTCCCTTTCAGATTCCTTAGTAGAGTAGAGCTTTCCACATAGTGCTTGATGATTTCATCCATTTTCTCATTCATATTCATAAGATATTTCTTCATCACACTAGCTCTTTTGAAGACCTTCTTAAATCTGTTTGCCACAAGTCTTTCAAATTTAGAATTAGGAGGTGGCAGTTCTTGTTCACTGTCAGAGTTAGGTAGTTCGTCTCTACCTTTTGTTGGGTCCGGCTCATCACTGAAAATCCATCCTAAAGTCGTTATCCTTAAACTAATACATGTTAGAGTTGCTTTTCCAATTTGATTTGCTTTGCTACATCTAACCTTGTCTTCACCAGTGAGATTTACTTCATTCAAAGACAATATCTTGCTAATGAAAACACCATAGGGTAGTAAGCACCTGTCATTTATACCTACATCAATAATATGCCACTTGAAAACAGCTGCCCAATTTGTTGGTATCCTGTGCATGATAGCATTGAGTAGATATACTTCCTCTGACGTCAGTTTTATGAGATTAAGCCTTCTAGGAATCAATATATGGCCAATACAGTGTGCAATAACTTTTTCTTCTTTATCCAGCCATTTGAACAGAAATCCTTTTTCCTTCCTGTATCTCCCAGGGTATCTCATGCAGTCTTTAAACATTTATGTCTTCCTGGTCCATCTGTTTTGCAAACAATCAGGTAGGTGTGATAGTCTACCCTCATCCTTGATCCCTGCCACTTGTAGCCACGTATTATTATCAATAACAATGTCCACTCCTTTTATGCGAGAATGAATGTTGCCACTAACAGCCTTGACGTTGTTGTAAAATACTTGGACAAGATCTGGATAATAATCACCAGTCATATGGAGAAAAGTGTTCAGACCCTGAACATCCATCTTTTCTGGAAAGAGAAAACCTTCATTTCGGAATAACGATAGATCAATTGATTCATGTGAAACAACATCTTTGATCTTCTTCCAACCCAAATATTTTTCTCTAGCTTCATTGTCACTAATCCATCCTGAAGGACTAGCATTTCTTTTAGATGAAGGAATGTTTTGGATCGCTTAGATGAAGAAGAAGAGGCCATTCTATAGAGTATCTTTAACAGAATCTCTAGGGTTTTGTGTGCTACAACATTAGTCATGATAAACACATTTATAAAGGCGCAAACCAAGATTTGACTCAAAAAAAAGGCCCATTTTAAATTTTCAAATTTGGAAAGCCCAAAAACAAAGACACTAAGTCGATTTTAATAAGACTCAAGTTGACTACTGTATGACAGAGAGTTTTCAAAGACAAAAATACACATATAGAGACATACATTCAACTGTGCTCATAACTAAGTTGATTAAAAGTCGTAAAAAGTGATATTCACATTAAGCATTCAAACAATCAATCAGACAATTATTCATACACTCACATATCATCAATCGAACAATTTTTATGCATGATGCAGTAAGATGATACTTGTTACCTGTTGTAGACACTCAAGAAGGTTGATATAATCATGTTAGTTCATCCTTGAGCTCTCACTGCACCTCATTGCATCTATTTGCTAACCTACAAAACAATTCAGATTTTTCGATGCAGGTACCCATTTGAATTTGGGTCCTTGATTATTAGTAGTAGCTAGATGTTCCTTAGGAATCCATACATATAAGCCTTTAGGAACTCCAACTTTTCTGTAATAACAGTTTCTAACTGTATGACCAACACTATTGCAATAAAAGCAAGCATGCTTAACAGGTTTGCTTAAGTCAGTAAATTTATTTGTATTGGTTCTATTAGATCTTTATACCCAATTCCCTGCCTATAAATTGCTCTTCCTGAAGACTTTAAAACTGCATTCAAATTATCTCTACCCTGTGTGAATTTGGCTAGCGTGCTAGTCAAGTCATCTATTTGTTCAACATGAGCAGGACAATTTTCACATTTCTTTTCAACTGTAATAGTCTCAGTTTTAACATTTTTGGCAGACAATAAAGCAACATCTAATTCCTTTTGTAATTTTTCATTATCAGTGACAAGATTATTAATTCTATACTCATAATCCTTTCTCTTAGAGTTTAGTCGATAAACCGTATACTGCAGTCGCATTGCTTCAGCATGAATCTCTTGAAAATCATCCAGCAGCAGGTCATATTTCACCTCAATTGGTTCTTGCTCAAACTCTGTGTCACTTTGATAATCTTCTAAAGATGTTCCAGCCATGTAGCAAATGTTTGATTCCTCTTCTCGATCAAGATCTTCATTATTTTATGAATCTGAATCATTATTTTCCCAGGTAATGTAATTTTTGCTTTCTGTTCTTGTCCTAAGGAAACCTTTTGATGGCTTTCTGCTTCGGCTTTAGATTTAGACAATCTGGTTTGATATGTCCCTCTTTTCTGCGTTCATAACATTGAATAACATTTGATCTTGAAGCTTTCTTAGCTTTGCTAAAACCTGCATGGTTAGTAAGTTGACTATTATTTTTCATAAGTCGATTGAACTTTCTTACCACCATGGACATCAGTTCGTTGTTGTCCATTTCAGCATCTGAATCATCCTCTGATTGTGCAATCTTTGAGGCTTTCTTGCTTGTGACTTTCAATGCTATGGGCTTTTTCTCTTCAATCTCTTCCTCATCTTTTAATCTTTCAACTTCTAGCTCGTGCACTCTCTGTTTTCCAAACAATGTAGCCATGTTCATGCTAGTCAGATCCTTGGATTCAGAGATTGTTGTGACTTTGGGTTGCCAGCTTCTGTTCAGACTTTTGAGAATTTTGATATTGATCTCTTCTTTATCAAAGACTTTTCCAAGAGCCATGAGATGGTTGACAATATGAGGGAACCTTTTCTAAACTTCATATATTGTTTCACCAGTCTTCATTCTGAAAAGTTTGTACTCTTGAATCAAAGAATTCTTTCTGGATCTCTTGACTTCATCAGTGCCTTCGTGTGTAACTTTCGAGACATCCCACATTTCCTTGGTAGATTTGCATTGAGATATCCTGAAAAATTCATCAACTGTTAGTGCAGAGGCAATGATATTTCTAGCTTTGACATCATACTGTGCTTTTCTATTTTCATCTTGAGACCACTCAGAAAAATTTTTCAAAACAGTTTTTCCCTCAATAATGTGAGTTGGCTCAAAAGGACCATTAATTGTTGCATCCTAAATACCTCTATCCACAGATTCAAGAAAAATTTGCATTCGTATTTTCTAAAAAGGATAATTTTCACCCCCAAACAGTGGTGGTCTGTTTGTAGATGCACCTTCACCAAAGGTTTGAAAACTGGAAGCCATTTCAAGGAATATAGTCGATTCATAGAAAACAAAAGTTGACTAGTTTTTCAAATATCTTATGAAAAGCAGCTCTGGTGCCAATTGTTGGAAAAAGAATGGCTTAGTTTCAACACCAAGAGGGGGGGTGAATTGGTGAGGTTCAAAAATCAGAGTCTTTTTCAAATCTTTTTCGCAAAGTATAAACCTTTACAAAGTTTCTTGAATCGCAAATAATAAGAATCAACTAAGTGCATGTGGTTTTCTTTTCTAAAACATATGTTATGCAATCACTCATGATGTATCAAGTATAAAATCAGTGAATATTCATACATATACGAAAATCAACACAAACATGTTCTTCAAGATTTCATTCACAATAAAGATTTGAACATGTAACACATAACAATACATGTGTTATTAATAATGTGTTGTCATCATCAAAAACCAAAACACTGTGAGATTAAGGTTTAGCTAAACCAGTGTTTCCCTTATCAACAATCTCAACAAGCTTGACACAATATAATGATGATAAATAGGGTAAATATCTTAGCAAAACTTAAAGAAAATTGTGCACATCATAGGTATTTGAATCAAATGCCTTAAAACCCCAAAGGGGGCCTAGTTTTTTCAAGATGTCTACTTGAGACATAATATGCTTTAAGATTGTAGTGTTCTCTTTTAGATCAGTGTTCATCTACAATCTGGTTGATTGTGTCCCTATTGCTTCACGTCAGGAAGAGGTCTTTGTGGAGTTCTATTACTTAGAATTGGGATTGCCCTAAGGGGTGACAGAAAGTGTGTGATCTTTCTGGGTTGCTATAGTTGGTATTGAGTTGTTGAAAGGAGAGTGCATTTGAGATGGTTGTTCTCTGTATGTCTTGCTTGTAAAACTCCATCATCAATATAGTGGATCCTTTCATCTCAGCTATGTCCTATAATCGGACAATCACCTTTAAATGATGATTAGGCCAAATAGAAATTAACTTACAGCAAAACATGTTTAACACCAATTGGGTCATAATTAGGCCGTCAGTAATCAAAAACCCATTTCGAAATCTATAAATACAAGTTTGAGGTAAAAAGGTAGGTGATTGCATTTATTACGCATTAACGGCTAAACTCACAAGATCTTTACTGACTTTGACATCGAAATACCTTCTACAGTTAACCTCCCAATTTAACTTAATGGTTTGAAGGATGAATGATGACGAAGACGAGCATCAGGAAATACAGGATTTAGTAAACAAATATCCTCGACCCCATAACCTAAGGATTTTGGCACCCACCGGGGGCCCAAGGAAGCATAAGACAACCCAATGGTGACCCCTAGAAGAGTCGGGCGAACAATAAGATCATGTGGAGCTGATCAAGAAAATGCAACGCCAGATGAAAGTAAGGAACATGAGGCATGAAGTGGAGTTAGCAGCGTTAAAGGTCGAGAATGTGGTCACACGCTAGGAGAAGACGACCCAGCATTCGATTTCGAGCACCCCTGGCTTGTCGAACCTAAATAAGCAGGTTGAGGGGCCAGCCAAGGCGGTCCAAGAAGGAAGCACATAAGCGACAAAGGAAGCTCCTCCAATATAGATAGCCCACACGACCAATCTGCTACCATTTATCCCAACCATCACGGAGACGTCCATGCCTAAGCGGTGGATGCCCTTGATGTTTGAGAACTATGACAAGTTAACTGACTTAGATGAGCATTTGACGATGTTTGTAAATCGGATGGCCTTCTACAAGGCAAGCGACCCCGTGTGGTAGAGGGCATTCTCCTTATCAATGAAGGGGGAGGAGTTGGTTGATAACAGTTGAAATACCGTTATTTTTATACTTAATTCTGATACTAAAAACACCCTATATGACTTAGAAATTAGCTTGAAATCATGCTTATGTTTAAGTTATGAGAATAAGAGAGTTGAAGGTGGTATTATTGGTTTTATGCTTAGTTTTCCTTGTTTTGGCAGGAATTAAGAGGAACTGGATGAAAGAAGTTGAAGTAGCAAGGAGTTAAACTCAGGAAAAGCAAGAAAATAGCACAACAGAAGAATTGCAGTTGGCGCTGAGCGCCACTTTCACCGCTGAGCGCCAAACCTGTTGTTGAGTTCACTGTCTGGCGCCTGAGCACCACCGCTGAGCACTAATCCAAGTGTCGCACCTACCGCTGAGCGCCAAGCTTGCTGTTGAGATCTCTGTCTCACACTTGGGCACCACCGCTGAACGTCATTTTGAGTGTCATGCCTACCACTGAGCGCTGATTATGTGGGCCTGGGCTAGTTTCTGCTAGTTTTTATAAACTATGTAAGGGTTTAGTTGACCTAGAGGGTCTATCTTTTGACAGAAAGAGGCGTAGAAACACTCTTTTCACCCCTTAGAGGCGGATTTTGGATGCGAAAGCTCCAATCTACAACTTTTAGGATTGTATCTTTCATTCTCTTCATTATTTTCATCTAGTTTCACCATGTCTATGGTGAACTAAACCTCCATTGTTGTTGGGGAAACGATGTAATCCTTTGAAGCTCTCATGTAACGAATTTATTTTTAATATATATGTTTTACTTCATTAATTGTTAGGGTTTTTCTTCTACACTTTATGCATGCTTTGTTTAACTCATTCAATTGCATGATCATTGATTTTGTCGATATGGACACATACGGGAAAATCTAGAACAAGGGAAATTCTCCCGAAAGCAATATTACCTAGACATAGGAATACGAGTTTTAGTTGCCTTTAAGCTTCTGTGCGATTGTAATGCATAATTAGTTGCTAGGGATACAAGACATTGTGAACTAGTAATTAAGAGTAGGCTTTCTTCACCGAGACATCGGGTTTAAAGTAAATTAGAAAGTGGCATTAACATTAATGAAGAAGTTGAATTCATAAATACATGAGAGTGGATAAGATAAGTCAGAAAGCCCAACAACATAATCATTCCATATTTTATACATCATTCACTTGTGCATTCTTTTGGTCAATTGATCAACCCTTGCATTCATATTTAATTTTTGCATTATAAACTAATTTTCATTCTCAAGTCTTAAATAATCAACAAATCACATGATTGTTTAGGCCAATGAGTCTCTAGGGAAAACGATACTTGGTCGAACAATTTATATTACTTGATACGATTCGGTACACTTGCCGGAGTCTTAACAAGCTTTTGGCGTCGTTGTCGGGGACTCGTGGTTTAACTATTTTATTCGTGTGATTATTGATTAACTTGGACTTGATTTTTTTTTATTTTTGTTTTTTTTTTCTAACGATTGCTTTCTAGGGTTTTGTTTTCTTGTGTATGCAGGATATAATTCGTACCAGGAGCAAGAAATTATCAGAACCTTTTCTAGAAGGATTGAGTGGAACTAGAAGGAGAAGGAGAAACAGAACATCTAGAGAATTGTTTCCTTCTCCAGAAAGACTTTTACAACCCTCACAACAAGAATCTAACCAGAGTACTGAAGAGATGGCTGGAGAGAACAATAGAAGACGCACTCTGGCAGATTACACCACTGTTGTTGGGCCTCATCACTTTACTAGCATTGCAAGGCCGAGGGTCAATGCTGCAAATATGGAGGTGAAACCGGAATTGATACAATTGGTGAAGAGCAACCAATTCAATGGACTGTCTCATGAAAGTCCATATAAGCATCTGACCACATTCAACGAGATTTGCAACACTATGAAGATCAATGGTGTGCCGGATGATGCAATAAAGCTTAGTTTATTTCCTTTCTCATTGGGAGGCAATGCTAAGTTATGGTTGAATTCTTTTCCGGAGGATAGCTTTACTGACTAGGAAGTTGTGGTTTCAAAGTTTCTGAACAAGTACTTTCTCTAGTAAAAAATCAACAAAGGTAAGCAAGAATTTTCTTCTTTCAGGCAAGGCATGGAAGAAACTCTAGGTCAAGCGTGTGATAGATAAAAAAGCTTGTTACGGAAGACACCCACACATGGCTTTGATGAAGAAACAGTAGTCCTTTTGTTCCTTGGAGGTCTTGGCTCTCAGACGAAACTAATGCTAGATGTCTCAGTTAGAGGTAATATCAAGTGCAAGACTCTAGAGGAAGCTTTTGAGTTAATTGACAATATGACTACTAATGATAATGAGACGCATAGTGAAAGAGGAGCTTCACTTCAACAGAAGGGAGTTCTACAATTACAACCTCAAGATGCCTTGCTTGCACAGAATAAAATCATAGCTCAACAGTTGGAGAATTTAACTAAGACACTCGCTTAGTTGCCAAAGGAGTTGAAGAACATTTCACAGGTTCAACATCAACCCTGTGAATTATGTGGTGTTGATCATATCAATGGTCAATGTGCTTATCCAGTGGAGGCCCAAGAGGAAGTCAATTATATGGGCAATCCAGTTCAACAACAACCATCACTATGGCAACAGGTATCTGCTTTAAATGATCAAACTACAAAGCTGGAAGAGATGTTCCAACAATTTATGTAGGTGACTACCTCCACTAATAAGAGCACTGAAGTTGCCATAAGAAATTTGGAGATGCAGGTTGGCCAGCTGGCCAAGAGGATGGAGGACAAAGCAGAAAAGCAATTTGGGGCTAACATTGAGGTTAATCCCAAGGAAGAATGTAAAGCCATGGTGAACATAGCAGATGAGAGGGTGAAAGAGAAAGAAGAAAGAGTTGAGTTAGAGAAGAGAGAGGAAAAAGAGAAAATATGTGAGGGTGAGACACAGAAGAAAGAGAAGAAGAGGGGAGAGAAAAAAATTGAGAAAAATGAAAAAGTTCTTCCTTATCCTAAAGGGAGTGAAAGAATTGATAAAGAGAGACAATATGAGCATTTTAAGGAGATTTTCAGGCAATTGGAGATTATTATACTTGTGACCGAAGCACTGCAGTAAATTCCTGCTTATGCAAAGTATATGAAGCAGTTCCTCAAAGAAAAGAGATATATAGATAAGGAAACTATTGATGAACAAGGTGTTTGTAGCCTGGCTTTGAAGAAGGAACGTCCTCCAAAAGTGAAAGACCCAAGTAGTTTTACCATTCCTTGCATCATTGGGAATGTGAGAATAGGGAAAGCCCTAATTGATTTAGGGTCAAGCATTAATTTGATGCCCCTATCTGTGCTTAAGAAGATTGGTGGTCTTAAAGTTTAGCCGACAAAGATTTCTATGCTAATGGCGGATGGATCACCTAAGAAACCCTATGGTGTGACAGAGGATATTGTGGTTTGAGTAGAGAAACTAGAATTTTTGGTTGACTTTGTGGTGATGGAGATGGAGGAGGATAAAGAAATCCCAATTATTCTTGGAAGACCGTTCATGAAAATGGCTAAAGTAATCATCAATGTGGATGATGGGTTGATAGTGCTTAAAGACCAAGAAGAGGAGGTGATCTTTGATGTCTTCAATAAACAGCAGATTCAAGTAAAGAAGACTAGGCATAAAACTGCATGTAAGGATGCACCAATGACTAGACATAAAGCTGCCAAGCCGGTCATCAAAGGTAAAAATTGTTTCTTGTCACAGGTTAGGGAGGAAGAAAAATATGACATAGGAAGGACGGTTCACTATGACTTGGAGGATGCACAATTCAAACTTGGCTTACCTGTAAGATTCAAGAACAAGCTGTGGGTTGTGAAAGATTTTAAAGAAAATGGAGTGATAGAGATTGAAGCTCCACATTCAAGATGAGTCAAAAAGGTGGATCGAAAGCAATTGAAGAGTTGGTGTGATGAACGCAAGAGGAACACCAACATTGAAGATGGAGCGTGAGCTTTATTGGGTCAAGCTAATGACGTTAAAAGAGCGCTTGCTGGGAGGCACCCCAGTGATTTAAAAACATTGATTTTTTTTAATTATTTTGGTGATGTAATTTTTAAATACTTTGGAACATTGTTTTATTGGGTTATGAGCCTGCTAAGGCATAACATCTACTGATGGATGCTAGATAATTGAGTATCTACCGAAGGATACTAAGAAGGTACACCTACTAATGGGTGGAGGTAAGAAGGTTTGCACCTACTGATGGGTGTTGGAGGATTCATGGGTTAGGCTCGTGACGTTAAACAAGAGCTACCTAGGAGACAACTTAGTTGATTGAATTTATCTTTGTTTGTTTGTTTTGATTCTATTCTAGTTGCATTATAGGGGTTTGATTCTTGAATGTTTGAGAGGTGTGAGAGACTAAGTGAATTGATTGAGAGTGTGTGAAGTTAGTGGAAAAGATATGAAAATCGAAAAATTGAGAGTAGAAGCTGAGGGTGTTTGATCATGAACACTTAGGGCAAGCCTGGCACTGAGCGTGACTTCTGTAGAGTTGGGTTCTTGAGTTTTAAATTGGGCTCAGTGTGAGTTGGCCCATTAGAAATTTCACTTACCCTAGGTCTCGCCCTAGCTGCCCCAATCAGCCCCCACTCATTCTAGACACTCCAAATCCCTCTCCAAAAGATTCTTTCCACTTTCTCCTTCATCCTTTTTCACAAAACCCTATCTCCAACCATTTTTGCACCAATTCTCCATCCAAGTTTGGGGTTTTGTGAGAGCATTGTTGTTAGGGGTTAATTTCTACAAATTCATTAAGCATTCTTCACACATTAAGCATCTCCACCCAAGTAAGTACATGCATTTTACATTCTAGGGTTTTGAAAGCATGATTTTGAATGAATATGGTTGTCTAAGCATGATTCTTGAAGAATTTTGATGTTTGTGCATGATTGGTGGAAATAATCACTGTTTGGACCGATTAAATTGCTTGATTTAGGACTGGAACTAGGAAAAATGCATGTGAGTAGCGTTTAAAGGCCAGCTAGGGCCATTGTGTAGAAAAAATTGTTTGCCGCTAACTAAACTTCCATTGTTGTTGGGGAAACAATGTAATCCTTTGAAACTCTCGTGTAATGAATTGATTTTTAATATATATGCTTTATTTAATTAATTGTTAGGGTTTTTCTTCTACACTCTTTTTTCGCTTTGTTTAACTCATTCAATTGCATGATCATTGATTTTGTCGATATGGACACATTCGGGGAAATCTAGAACTGGGAAAATTCTCCCGAAAGCAATATTACCTAGACATAGGAATAAGAGGGTCGGTTGCCTTTAAGCTTTTGTGCGATTGTAATTCATAATTAGTTGTTAGGGATACAAGACATTGTGAACTAGTAATTAAGAGTAGACTTTCTTCACCGAGACATCGGATTTAAAGTAAATTAGAAAGTGACATTAACATTAATGAAGGAGTTAAATTCATAAATAGATGAGAGTGGATAACATAAGTCGGAAAGCCCAACAACATAATCATTCCATATTTTATACATCATTCACTTGTGCATTCTTTTGGTCAATTGATCAACCCTTGCATTCATATTTACTTTCTGCATTATAAGCACTGATTTTCGTTCTCAAGTCTTAAATAATCAACAAATCACATGACTGTTTAGGCCAATGAGTCTCTAGGAAAAACGATACTTGGTCTTACCATTTATATTACTTGATACGATTCGGTATTCTTACCAGAGTCTTAACATTTGTGTGGTTCAACTCTTACCAACTAACCCTGTGGACAACTTCTCCACCATTTGCACCTTGTTTGTCGGTAGTACACAGCTAGCAGGATCCAAAACCTGATCCGCCTAGCCTTGGTCAGCATATCAAGTAGGAGAAGGACAAGTTGCTACGAGCTTTCATGGACCATTACAAGAAGATCTCACGATAGATTAAAGATGTTAGTCAGCAGTTTGCCTTGCATCACATTTCCATGACCTTGAGAATTGGATCATTTGCTGATAGTCTTTGCGTGAGGCCAACAAAGACTGTGGAGGAGTTGGAGGAACGGGCAACGAAGCTTATGCGAGTGGAGGACATGCGGGAATACCACAAGAAGCAGCAAGAGGAGGCGCGAGTGCGAGCGATAAGAAGGAGGGAAAGAAGCAAGCAAAGGGGAATAACTCCCGACCAAAGGATCTTCCTCAGAGTCGAAGTCCCACCAATATACTCCTATGAACAACTTGGTAAAGTATGTTGATAGCTTGATGTGGAGCTTGAGTAACTCGATGGAGCAAGTGAACAACTTAGATAACTTGATGAAGAGTTCGAATAGTGTATAACAGTATGATGTAATTGATTGACAAATCACTGTATACAAATAAACCTAATTGGAAGTTGTCCACCCACTGGAAACTTTCAAATAGAAGAAGTCGTACGTCCCTTGACAACTTCTAAGTTCAAGTGATGAACCCCTTTGACAACTTTTGATTCTAACAAATTGACTAGGAAAGTCGTGTGAGAGATGTACGATTTCTTCATTTAAATTTGTTCGACCTCCACACGACTTGTTTATTCTCGTAAATCTTTTAAAATTTGCGTATTCTTGTAATTTTGGTACCAAATGTACCTATTTTGGCAAAAAAAAACTACATGTGTGTTTAAATTCTTGGTAGGAATTTACTTTGAGTTGAACTCAAGTTAAAAGAAATAGTGTAACTTATTATTTAAGTTTAGTTCTTAGTACGTGTTGAATTAAAACTAAAAGTTGGTTTCAATGCTACAAGTAGAATCAAAAGACACCTTGAGTTTTTCGGGACGCAACTAACCGATTCTTCCAAAATCATGAATTTTGATTCCAAATTTGACTAATAGAGGATACTTTATTTGTTTTGTACGGTGGGGTAGTTCATTTTTCTGAATTTTGTGAGATTGAATAGTTTATTTTCTGGAATGTTGAATGGCTGAATAGTTAATTTCTCTGAAGTTTTGTATGATTGAAAAGTTGACTTTCTGGAATTTCGAATGGTTGAATAGTTGATTTGACTAGTTTATTTTCTTGAGTTTTTCTTTTCTTGAAGGTTTTGATGAGTTTTTTCGTTTCCCACCTCAAGTTCATGATTTGAATGTCCAGGTCAAAGGGTTTACTCGGTCTCAATAACATTCATAAATGTATTGATGTGACGATTGGTATTATCAACTTTTGAAAGGGAATACTTTCCAATTCCCAATTGAAATCAACCCCTTTTGTTTATAGTTGAAATACATTGCATAATCACATTCAATTGCTTGGTCTATTGAGATTCTTGTATTTTATCTTGATTACTTTATCCGACTAATCGTGTATTGTGTTGTTTGACTGTGATATCATTGAACAAAAGCTGTGTTCCATGCTTTCTTTCACCATTTGAATCAGGAAATCAAGATTGTGGTGTGCTCCATTTCTCCATTTGAACAAACTTTCAGGTATCTTGCCAAACACGGGAAAATGGTGGATCAAAATAGTAGTTCCTCATGGTTAAAATGCCTGAACAATATGAGTAGCATGGTTATGAGGAACGACCATGGAGGTGTGACTGTGGAAGTCGGTGGTGAGGAAGGTTATGCTGTGCGCAATGCTCGAAAAAAGGAGTTGGTTGAAGTTCCTTGGAAAGGGGCACCAACCATGGCTCATCTCTTTGAGCAATCCTGTGAAAAATACAACCACAATCCATTTCTTGGAACAAGAAAATTACTGCAGAAGGAGTTTGTTCCATCTAGTGATGGCAGAAGGTTTGAGAAGGTTCACTTGGGAGACTATGAATGGAAAACCTATGGAGAGGTGTTTGCTTGTGTGTGCAATTTTGCTTCTGGAATTATCAAGTTAGGGCACAGTGTAGATAGCCGTGTTGCCATTTTCTCTGACACAAGGGCTGAGTGGCTCATTGCCCTTCAGGTAAATTTCCTTCATTTCATTCAATCATTCCATTTTCTTTGGGTTTAACTGTTCTGCATTCACACATTGTAATGAAAATCTTGCCAAACTTCAGGGTTGCTTCAGGCAGAATGTAACAGTTGTTACTATTTATGCTACACTTGGTGAAGATGCCTTGGTCCATTCGCTAAACGAGGTAAGAAGTTATTATAGTATAAAAATTAGAAACTTTTGTAAGCAAAGATTAGTATCAAAGGTATCACTTTCAAACAAAGTTGACATTTTATAGTTCATCAATTATATGTCTTGTGAAAAAGAAAAATTAAAAGAAAGAAAAAAAAAACGTCAATCAAAGGGACCAAACCAAAACTCATGAGAAAAGTCAAATAGACCTAAATTCAGGCTAACCAATCCTATTTCTGAAAAGGCTAAACTTATTGCAATCAGGTAAGGAATGCAACCACTTGAAAGTAATACAGTTTTGATCTTCTGTTTATTTCTAATTCACGATTTTATTTTCTATGGTTTTAATTTCCTTCTTTTAGAAAACATGCGATTTTGATATAATCTTTAATTTTGCATACATTTTATTTCTTTTATTGTGGCCTAATTGAACTCTAGATCTAACATATTCATAATACGTATTGTTAAAAATAATTGAAATGTAAATATATATATATATATATACAAAATTGAGGATTTGACCAAAATATGGAGACTAAAATCACGAAAAAAAATATAAGGAATTAATAAATCATTGACGGGAGTTAAAGAAGGACCACACTTACTATTAAGTCATTACTGTAGCTGGTATAAGGAGCATCTTAGAGACTGTGTAATGAGATGAAAATATTTGGATTGATGAGGAGACAAATTCAAAATGGTGAATGATTATAGATACTGAAAGTGGTAGACATTTTCTCACTTTTTGCTTTGGGATGTGAACAGACTGAAGTGTCTACTCTGATATGCGAGTCCAAATTGTTGAAGAAGTTGAATGCAATCAGATCAAGACTAGTCTCTATCCAAAATGTCATTTACTTTGAAGATGATAACAGTGATGAAGATGCTTTCTCAGGAAGTTTGAGCAACTGGACAATTGCCTCTTTTAGTGAAGTTGAGAAACTTGGTAAAGAAAATCCTGTTGAACCAAACTTGCCTTTCAAGAATGCCATTGCGGTTATCATGTACACAAGCGGCAGTACAGGTCTGCCAAAGGTTTGTTTCTTATTCAAGTTTTGTAACAGGCGTCCCTTTCTGTGTTTACAGACTCTTATTCATGTTCTCAGTCGATTCATGTTTTCAAAGTGCTTTGTTCAGATTCATACTCTTAACAGTCCCAACAATTGTAGTTCAGAAACATGAGTACACTTTGTTATTGGTATGACTTTATTGTCATCAATGACTTTGGGTGATAAAATATCCACAGGAACCATATTAAGGCAGTGAATAAATATAATGAAAATTTTCCTGTCTGGAATATTCCTCAGTTCCTTGGTTTCCTCTGATTTGACAGGGTGTTATGATTACTCATGGGAATATGGTAGCCACAACAGCAGCTGTTATGACAGTGATTCCAAATTTGGGTAGCAAGGATGTGTACATGGCATACTTGCCCCTTGCTCATGTTTTTGAGATGGCAGCAGAGGTAATTTCCTTAGTCTTCTTCCAACTGTAAAAGTAGTTGATGATATTATCTCTTAAGAATCTAACTTACTGTGGCTGTCCAGTCTGTTATGCTAACTGCAGGTTGTGCCATCGGTTACAGCTCTATTCTGACTTTGACTGACTCATCCAGTAAAATCAAGAAAGGAACCAGGGGAGATGCCAATGTTTTAAAGCCCACCCTTTTGGCAGCTGTACCTGCTATTATTGATCGTATTCGAGTTGGAGTTGTAAAGAAGGTGTGAATCAAACTACCAAACTAACTTTTTATATATATAGTAAATTGGAAAGAAAATGGTATGCTTGCTAGCCAACTCTAAAAGTCATATAGTACTTCACCAATTCGTTAACTACTAAACTCAACCTTAGCTCATGGATGGTTTATGGTCAGATGCCTTAGCTGCTCTTGTTTAGCCTTTTACATCAGCAAAGAGGAAGAACACAGACATTTATTGTAGGCTGCGTATTTACTTTGGTATCCAACAGTAGAAAAATAAGACTGAAATTCATTATTCAGAATTATTGAAAATACATTCTCATATCCTTTATTTGTAATAATCTAATTCTCCTAAAAAGAGAAATAGGGAAACTAGAAGAACAAAATAAAATAAATAAAGTAGAAGATTGTATATCTATTTTCTCTAATTAGGAAGATTCTAAAGATATCTTTTCTAATTACAACACTCCCCCTCAAGTTGGTAAATGAATATCAATCATTCTCAACTTGCCTACAAGATCTTGAAATCTACCTGGAGGAAGCCCTTTTGTAAAAATATCTGCTATTTGAAGTTCTGTAGGAACATGAGTTGTAATCACAAAGCCTTTGTCAAGATTATCTTTAATGAAATGTCTGTCAATCTCAATGCGTTTGGTTCTGTCAAACTGTACTGGATTATGGGCTATGTTCATGGCAGACTTATTGTCACAGTACAGTTGCACCGGGTTCTCCACTTTGACTTTAAGATCGTCCAAAATGATTTTCATCTAGAGTCCTTCACACATTCCTTGAGCAAGAGCTCGAAATTCAGCTTCTGCACTAGAACGAGATACTTTATCTTGCTTTTTGCTTCTCCATGTTACCAGACTATCTCCAAGAAAGATATAACCAAAAGCTAGATTGGTGGCAAAAGGATATACCGAAACATATGGGATTGACTATGAGGAGACATTTGCCCCAGTGGCAAAGATGAACACAGTTCGAGTTATTCTCACTTTGGTTGCCTATTTTGGATGGGACCAGCTGGATGTGAAGAATGCCTTTCTTCACGGAAATCTAGATGAGGAAGTGTACATGGAGATTCCCCCAGGTTTTGAAGTGAAAAATGAAAGAAACAAGGTATGCCTCCTGAAGAAAGCATTGTATGGTCTTAAGCAATCCCCTAGAGCATGGTTTGGAAGATTTACAAAAGCAACGGTTTCCTTGGGATACAGACAAAGCCAAGGAGATCATACTCTATTCATAAAGCACTCTTCTACAGGTAAACTCACTCTATTACTTGTCTATGTGGATGATATGATTATTGCAGGAGATGATGAAACAGAAAAATTGGCATTAAACGATAAATTGGTAGCTCAATTTAAAATGAAAGACCTAGGAAAACTCAAATATTTTCTTGGAATAGAGGTTGCCTACTCCAAGAACGGAATTTTCATCTCCCAAAGGAAATATGTACTTGATCTCCTCAAAGAAACAAGAAAGCTGGGATGTAGAACCTCAACAGTTCCTGTAGAACAAAATCACAGAATTGGATGTGAAGAAAGTGCTCTGGTAGAGAAGACCCAATATCAGAGATTGGTAGGAAAATTGATTTATCTATAACACACAAGACCAGACATTGCTTATGTAGTTAGTGTTGTGAGCCAATTTATGCATGATCCAAGAGAGAGACACATGCAAGCAATTGACAAAATTCTCCAATACTTGAAGTCAAGTCCAGGAAAGGGGCTATTATTCAAAAGGAAAGACACATTGACTATGAAGATATATATTGATGCTGACTATGCAGGTTTTATTACTGACAGAAAATCTACTACTGGGTATTGTGTGTGATAGATAAATCAATTTTCCTACCAATCTCTGATATTGGGTCTTCTCTACCGGAGCACTTTCTTCACATCCAATTATGTGATTTTGTTCTATAGGAACTGTTGAGGTTCTCACGGAGCGACTTCCGGCGTTGTGGTCGTTGGAGTTGGGCGCACCTTTCTGCCCTATCAACGACCCCAACCGGTGATGGCAGCAGCGACGATGGTCGGATAGCGATGGCAGCGCGACTGTGTAGCAGAACGAAGTTCCAAGATCGGAAGCTCTAGATACCAAGTAGAAAAATAAGACTGAAATTTATTATTCAGAATTATTGAAAATACATTCTCATATCCTCTATTTGTAATAATTTAATTCTCCTAAAAAGGGAAATAGGAAAACTAGGAAAACAAAATAAAATAAATAAAATAAAAGATTATATATCTATTTTCTCTAATTAGGAAGATTCTAAAAATATCTTCTCTAATTACAACACCAACCATTTGAATAGATGATTTAACAACACCAAATGAAATTTGACACCAAACACACATGAGAACTAGAGGCTAAATTAACGGATCTATTAGGTTTGACAATATCTTGGATTTCATTGTAGTTTTGATATGACTTTAGGACAATTTTGGTTGTTTTTGTAAGAAATCTGAACAAGGTAGAGGGAATAACATGCAGGTTTATCCCACTTGATAAGCCCTGCTACATGGATCATATAATGCTATTGATTCTATAAGGCAAAGTTCTCAATACATTAATTTATAGTGAACTATTTTACAATGGTTTCTCCTAACATTGACTCCTTTGGTTCAATAATGTTATAGGATAAAAGGGTTATTTCTTGAAAGAATTAAAGGGAGACAATTTAGTTAGAGGGTGATTAGTTGGATGAATAGTTTTTTCTTTACAAATTGTAAAAACTAGCTGTTTTTCTATCACTTTCCCTTTCTATTGAATGTTTTATATTGGCAACTAAATAGTTATTCTCTTCCGTGCTCTTCCCTATAATGTACTTAGGTTGACGATAAAGGGGGGCTTGTGAAGAATCTTTTTCATTTTGCATATCAGCGCAGACTGACAGCTGTAAAAGGAAGCTGGTTTGGAGCTTGGGGATTGGAGAAGTTGGTGTGGGAAACCATTGTGTTTAAGAAAATCCGTGCTGCACTTGGAGGAAAACTCCGTTACATGCTTTGTGGGGGAGCCCCTTTATCTAAAGATTCACAAAACTTTATCAATATCTGCATGGGGTAATAATTGCTGTCCTATTTTTATACTGCATATTATTAGAACTAACTTTTAATGTGATTTTCTATCTGATAGTAAGTGTAAGATACAACAACAATAGCAAAAGCCCTATCTAACTAATAAGATAGGCTATATAGATTGGGGAGCATTATTGAGCTTGGTTCAAGATTCAATACTTAAAAAATATTTTTTATCTAATAATAGATATAAGTTCTCTGGTGTAATGTAACAGATTCAAAAACAATAAATAAAATCATACTTTTCTCAGAAATTCTGTTCTCCTTTTCTCTATTGAATTCTAACGACATTCTGTCCTTTCATATTTTCTTGTCAACAGGGCTACTATTGGGCAAGCATATGGCTTGACTGAAACATTTGCAGGGGCTACATTCTCAGAGTGGTACGACCACAAGGTGGGGCGTGTTGGTCCACCTCTTCCTTGTTCCTACATTAAGGTATGTCGGATATTCCATCAACGAAGAATCAGCGAGGTGTTTTTTCTAAACCCTGCATAATCACAGAAATTGCATTGATTTATGTAACAGTCGTTAATTATTACAATCTCATATTTGTGCATAATTAAACTTTGCGCACAATGTAAGTTGCAGTAAGTACCACTTATGAGCCTCAAACAGGAGAAACTTGACTTCTTTAATGTGGTTGTATAGCTTGTTTCTTGGGAAGAGGGAGGGTATTTGACATCAGACAAACCAATGCCACGTGGAGAGATTGTAGTTGGGGGATTCAGTGTAACCGCTGGTTATTTTAAGAATCAAGAAAAAAACTGATGAAGTGTTCAAGGTAATTTTCAAACATTCAGTTACACGCCTATAATTATTTCCTTTTTAATTTTCTTTCAAATGCTCCAAAATCTACCTTTGCTGATGTATGCCACATGGATAATTTTTTTAACTTAGCACAGGTTGATGGGCATGGTATGCGTTGGTTTTATACTGGTGATATTGGACAATGCCATCCTGATGGGTGTCTTGAGATCATAGATAGGAAGAAGGATATTGTCAAACTTCAGCATGGAGAATATGTCTCTCTTGGAAAGGTTACCCAAATTATTCCACGCCGTTCACAAAATTCTTACTAAAATTTTCAACTTGTATATTAATTACTCTTTCATTTTTTTCTTAATTGTAGGTTGAGGCAGCACTATCATCATGTGATTATGTGGATAATATAATGGTTTATGCAGACCCCTTTTACAGCTACTGTGTGGCTCTAGTTGTTGCTTGTAATCATTCCCTGGAGAAGTGGGCCCAACAAGCTGGAGTTGAGTACAAAGATTTTCCTGATATGTGTAACAAACACGAAACTGTCACCGAGGTCCTACAATCTATTTCTAAGGTTAGCCAATTTGTACATAACCAAGATTTAACTGATAGATTGTCAATTACCAGAATAAAAAATGGAGATATTATCATAATATACATTTCCACGGGTTGCAGTGTTAAGATAGCAAATCATTCATCGGCCTCCACCTAAAAACAAAAATATTCATAAAGTTGGTCTTTGACATATGAAAACCTCAATTAATTGGTCTGAAGGTTGATCCTTGTTTCCTGTAGTATCGATATTGCCTCACATTTATGTTAGGAAATTACCCTTCGGGTTTCTGTTCTTTCCTTTTACCTATTGTTAAAATTTGATAATATTTCTTCAGTCGGATGAAGCTTTCATATGTCGAGCTTTTTGTCTGAAGGATATTTTCTCATCAGGCATTGCATCTACTTTGGTCATTTAATGAATATAGGTTGCCTCTGATAACGTCTGAAAAGACAAAGTTTACGCTTTGTTCTCTGTTTCTTTCACTAACACACTACCAGTTGAGAGAAAGTAAATTTTTGTAATGATTATCTTTTTCTGAAAAGTGTGATGAGGAGTGTGGCGTTATGTGCCTATATAAACAACTCTTGGGGTTCATTTTTCTGTTTGAGTTCATTTTTGTGATTAATAATACATGAAACCTGTCTGAGAGAAAAATAAGAGTTGAGAGAAGACAAATAGTTAGAAAGAAAAACCACACACAAAGAAACTCCAAAACAAAATGGTCTCCAAGTTCATAATTCTTAAAAAGTGGACTTTAAAATTCAACTGTACAAAATTGTTTTGTAATGAGTTGTTTACATCCATTTATATACTATAACTTAGTAATATCTTTAATCGATATGAGATCTCCAACACTCTCCATTATAAGGAATAGACATTTCGAGCATGATAGATATAAGTTTGTTGGTGGAGGGTGAATCTAGATGGGGGAATGAATAGAATTTATAGAAAACTTAAATATTTCTTCATAGATATAAATCAGTAAAATATAGATATAAAGCATAGAAAAGCACACGTAATTTATACTAGTTGACCTGCAACACAAGGGCTACTCCAATCTCTTAAGCAAATCACTTAAGATATTCCATTGATCAAAACCCTTGATTACAGAGAGTATCACCTTCTCCATGTAAGAAAGAGTATCAACCTCTCCATGTACACAAGTATCTGTCAGAATATGTGAATTTATTAAACAATAAATATTACAATTAATATGGCAATTATGTGTAATCCCTAAAATTAAGGG
The DNA here is from genome assembly GCA_027742785.1 of Vigna reflexopilosa. Taxonomy (NCBI): domain Eukaryota; kingdom Viridiplantae; phylum Streptophyta; class Magnoliopsida; order Fabales; family Fabaceae; genus Vigna; species Vigna reflexopilosa. The sequence continues at coordinate 13,900,911 of CM050926.1, forward strand.
ATTAGGATTAGTAATTATTGGGCATATTTCCTTTCATTAAGATTAGGTATTATTGGGTAGATATCTCCTGATTTAGAGACTTTATTTCAGGAGATTTTTTACCTTATTTAGACCATAGTTTGTTTCTTTTTAAACACCTATGTATTGTTTCAAAAGTAGGAACGTGAGAATAATTATTTCTAGCATCCTACTTCTGTTTTCAACATGGTATCAGAGCTCTAGGTTTTTCCTGGAGCCCTGGTCTTTGTTTTCTTGTCTCACGGCCTTCATTGCCGTTTCTTAAATATTGTTGGCCTTCATTGCCATTCTCATCTAAAAAGGGGGCAGCCTTAATTGCTGCTATTATTCTTCCCGCTGTGTTAACCTAACCTCCGATTACGATGTCTGACGCTACATCAAGTAGAGAAGTCTCTAGTTCTTCACAAAAAAATGGAGAACTCCAAGGTCTCCGAGCATCATACAGGCTGGATGGGAAAAATTTTCTCAAATGGTCCTAGTTTGTTAGAACCTATCTCAAGGGAAAAGGATGCCTGGTTCATCTCCTTGAAAATGGTCCAAGCATGGAGGATCCAACATTTGCAACATGGGATGAAAAAGATTCCATGATTATGTCTTGGTTATGGGACTCCATGGAAGCTACCATCAGTGACACTTGTATGTTTCTTAATACTGCTAAAGATATTTGGGACTCCATAAACCGCACATATTCCAAAGCCAATGACGCTGCCCAAGTATATGAAATCAAAATAAAAACTGCAGCCACAAAACAAGGAAGTAGAGGAATCACAGAATATGCGGCACTGTTGCAGAATCTATGGCAGGAACTTGATCACTACAGAGTTTTTGAAATGAAGTGTGCTGAGGATGCAATCCTCTTGAAGAAATTCATAGAGAAGGATCGTGTGTATGATTTTCTAGCAGGACTAAATCCTGAATTTGATCAGGTTAGAGTGCAAATTCTAGGGAGAAAGGATATTCCTTCACTAGAAGAAACCATCTCTATTGTTCGTGCAGAAGAGAGTCGGAGGAGTGTAATGCTTGAGTCTCAACCAATAGATGGGTCTGCTCTACTTACCAAACCTGATCTGGTGCAGAAAGGAAATGAGCAAAATACTAATTCCCTATGGAAAGGAAACAGAGATAATTTATGGTGCACCTATTGTCAGAAACCGAGACACACAAGGGAGAAATGTTGGAAATTGCATGGCAAACCTCCAGGAAAGGAGTGGGTGAATCGTGGTGGACAACAAAAGTCCCAAGTGCATGTAACACAAGCAGAGATTAAAGAATCTCCAGCAGTAGACAGTTTCAATATGGAAGAGATAAAGAAACTGAAAAAGCTATTGGGGAATATGGAGGAACCCTCTGGATCATGTTCTCTTGTTTTCTCAGGTAAAACTTCTTGTATGAATACCTCATATAATGTGAACTCTTGGATTGTGGATTCGGGAGCTACAGATCACATGACACACTTATTCCACTTGTTTCATTCTTATACACCCTCACCAAGTAATAGAAAAATTATTGTTGCCAATGGGTCAGTAGCTACTGTTGCAGGATATGGTAATATCCAAGTAAACCCCAACCTTATGCTTAAAAATGTTCTCCATGTTCCCAAACTCTCAGCCAGTCTTCTCTCCATAAAGAAACTAACCTCTGATCTCAATTGCTCTGCAATTTTTTCCCCATCTCTATGTGTTTTTCAGGAACAGGACTCGGGGAGGAGGATTGGACTTGCTAAAGAAAAAGATGGTCTTTACTACTTGGAAGTATCTCAAGAATCCAAAACCAACCAAGCAAAATCCCTTCACAGTATAACAAATAAGGATGAACTATGGCTGTATCACTATCGTCTAGGACATCCATCATTTAAGGTGCTACAGTTTATGTTTCCACATCTGTATGCAAACTTAGATATCTCAAAACTTCATTGTGAAACTTGTGAATTAGCCAAGCACACTCGTGCATCTTTTCCCAACAGCAATAATAGAAGCTCTCAACCTTTTCAATTGGTTCATAGTGATATATGGGGACCATCTCCAGTACCTAATATCTCTGGGGCCCGCTGGTTTGTAACATTTATTGATGATTGCACTAGAGTTACTTGGCTCTATTTGCTTAAACAAAAATCTGATGTAAGCACTATCATTCCCATATTTCACTCTATGATTAGAACTCAATTTGGAGTTAATATTAAAAGGTTTAGGACCGATAATGCTAGAGATTATTTCAACCAAACCATATCCTCGTATTTCCAATCTAATGGGATCATCCATGATTCTTCATGTGTTTATACCCCACAACAAAATGGAGTGGCAGAAAGGAAAAATGGGCATATACTCAATATAACTCGGGCACTTCTTTTTCAAGGGAATGTTCCAAAAAATTATTGGGGAGAAGCTGTTCTTACTGCATCCTATCTTATTAATAGACTTCCCTCACATGGCCTAAGTAATAAGAGTCCAATAGAAGTCCTAAATAATTTCTTTCCTCACTTTAAGAAATCAAATGGACTGATTCCTAAAATATTTGGATGTACAGCCTTTGCACATGTCCCTGTTCAAGCTAGAGATAAACTGGATCCCAGGGCTGTTAAATGTATTTTTTTAGGATATTCAGCTACACAAAAAGGGTATAAATGTTATGATCCTATCATTAAAAAGTGGTATATCTCAGCTGATGTCACTTTTCTTGAAACTGAACCTTTTTTTAACAAAACCAGTCCTACAGAACAATGTCTAGAAGACCCTCATGAAAATACTGAGTTCTTAATTCTGCCATATACCAACAGATCTGAGCCTCCAACTATACAACATAATTCTGAACGAGAATCAGAAGCTGAAATGGATACAGATTTCCCCATTGAAGCAACTCGAATAGAAGTTGACAAGGTTTACACCAGGAGAAAGAAGATTCCAGATATGATGCAAGTCCATGAATCCAATCCAAGTTCTGCACCAGAAAATGAAGAAATACTTGAACCAGAAAATGAGATTGACCTTCCAATAGCCATCCGAAAAGGTACTAGAAATTGCACAAAAAAACCTCTTTATCCTCTCTCAAATTATGTTTCTTATGATAGATTATCAGCTAACCATAAAAGCTTTATTGTAAACTTGAATTCTGTGGTTATACCAAATAATATTACTGAAGCACTAGCAAAGAAAGAGTGGAGAGATGCTATGCAAGTGGAAATGACAGCATTAGAGAAGAATAACACTTGGGAAATTGTGGATAAACCCAAAGAAAAGAATATTGTTGACTGTAAGTGGATATTCACAGTAAAATATAATGCTGATGGGTCACTTGAACGATACAAAGCAAGATTGGTGGCCAAAGGATACACTCAAGCATATGGAATAGACTATGAAGAGACGTTTGCACCAGTTGCTAAAATGAATACTCTAAGGATTCTTCTATCCTTAGCTGCTCATTTTGATTGGAAACTACTACAGTATGATGTTAAAAATGCCTTTCTTCATGGAGACCTAGAGGAAGAAATCTACATGAATATCCCACAGGGGGTTGAAGGAGATAGACAAAATAAGGTGTGCAGACTTAAAAAGGCATTATATGGACTGAAACAATCTCCTAGAGCATGGTTTGGGAGGTTCTCAAAAGTTATGAAGGGATTTGGCTACAAACAAAGCCAAGGAGACCATACGTTGTTCATAAAACATTCAGAAAAGGGGAAGGTAACAATTCTTTTGGTGTATGTGGATGATATTATAGTAACTGGGAATGATGAAAAAGAAAAGGAAAAATTGAAACAAAGACTAGTCCAAGAATTTGATCTCAAAGAGCTTGGAAAATTGAAATATTTTCTAGGAATTGAAGTAGCATACTCTAACCAAGGAATCTTTATATCCCAACAAAAATACATAACCGATTTGTTGGTTGAGACAAAGACTATTGGATGCAGACCCGCAACCACTCCAATGGACCCCAATCACAAACTGAGTAAATCTAGAGATGAACCAGAAGTAGAAAAAAGGATGTACCAGAGGCTGGTTGGAAAATTAATATATTTGGCGCATACCCGACCAGATATTGCTCATTCGGTAAGTGTAATAAGTCAGTTTATGCATGAACCAAAGGAGTCCCACCTTCAAGCTGCCTACAGGATTCTCCATTACTTAAAAGGCACCCCCGGAAAGGGAATCCTATTCAAGAAGAATGAAAGATTGAACCTTGAAGCCTACACCGACGCAGACTATGCAGGATCTCTGATTGATAGAAGATCGACTACTGGATATTGCACTTTCCTGGGTGGAAATTTAGTAACGTGGAGAAGTAAAAAACAGAATGTGGTGTCTAGATCATCAGCTGAATCAGAGTTCAGAGCACTTGCTCAAGGAATATGTGAATTATTATGGATAAAAATTATTCTGGATGATTTGAAAGTTGATTTGAAGGGTCCCATGAAACTGTATTGTGATAATAAATCAGCAATAGAAATTGCACACAATCCCGTTCAACATGACCGGACAAAGCACGTTGAAATAGATAGACACTTCATCAAAGAAAAAGTAGACAAAGGTTTAATATGCATGGCATATGTCCCATCCAGGCAACAAGTAGCTGATGTGTTAACAAAAGGTCTCAATAGCCCTATCTTCCAAGATCTTATAAGCAAGCTGGGAATGACCAATATCTATTCCTCAGCTTGAGGGGGGATGTCAGAATATGTGAATTTATTAAGCAATAAATATTACAATTAATATGGCAATTATGTGTAATCCCTAAAATTAAGGGATTAGGATTAGTAATTATTGGGCAGATTTCCTTTCATTAAGATTAGGTATTATTGGGTAGATATCTCCTGATTTAGAGACTTTATTTCAGGAGATTTTTTACCTTAATTAGACCATGGTTTGTTTCTTTTTAAACACCTATGTATTGTTTCAAAAGTATGAACGTGAGAATAATTATTTCCAGCATCCTACTTCTATTTTCAACAGTATCAACATCTTCAAGTTACAATGACTTTCAACCTTTCCATATTACAACTAGTTTCAATCTCTCCAGATTACAACTAGTTTCATCCTTTCTAGGTATCACCTTCTAAATCTCTCCTGGGATTACGAACTCTCAATCGAAATAACAAGAACAACTCTCAAAATAAGAGAGTATCATCAAAGCGCATAGGATAAAACTTCACGTTGTGAAGAATATTATAATGTTTAAGCTCTCAACCCAATTCTCACAATTCTCTATTTCATACGACTCTCGTAGATTTAGCACTTGTGTATGTTTCTCACACTCGTTCTTCATTCAACTTTGCATCCTTTGTACAAATGTTGAAGTGATAATCGTTAAGGATTTGAATTTGAATAGTTTCATTAGTTTTCTCCTTGATTGTTCTTTCTATAGAATGACTTGATATATTCTTCAATGTAATTCTTCAAGTCTTCATATATGTCTGGCTGAAATTGTTTTATTGTTTTCTTCTCTTTTTTCTTCAACACGAGCTTGATTTGGAATCTTTTCAATGTTATCTTCTCTAACGTTTAATATTTTCCTACTTAAGGAAACCTTGTGCAACATATATATATATATATATATATATATATTATTTGATTATTGAAAAATCAAACTATTTAAAAGAGCTACAATGTTTAAAAATTATCTCTTGATAATTATATTATGAAGAAAGAATATTTTTAAATCAAACGGTCATTTATCTAAATATTCAACTAATAATTGTACGAAAGAAATAACTTAGCCATAATGATCAAGTTGTATCAGGTGCATCTGATGTGGGTGGTTGTTTGGTGGCTTGTCTGATGACTTCACTCGTCTGATCAATGTGACTCATCTTGTCAAATATACCATAAGACAACGTCTAATCAATGTTTCATCTAATATTTAACATAGTCTAGTGATGCCTTGATCTCATCTAACCAGTGTCTCTTCTAGTTTGATGATGTCTCTTCTAGTTTAATGATGTTATGTTATCATCTAAACACTTCATCCAAAAAGGGTTTGTTTGGTTCAACAAATTCTCGTATAAAATCGACTTGTAAGTGAAACTTGTATTCACTTATATACTAAAATTTAACCAAATCTTTAATTGCTATCATATCTCTAAAAATTACCTTCTCAAGTTTAGAAGAAAATAATTCCCCTCTTAATTTTATCTTATTAGAATATATATATATATATATATATAATTGGATAATTTTGGAAACAAACACAACCTATTCTAGCAAAAAAAACCCTTGAGATTGCGAGATTGATATGCTAATAATAAAACCAAGATATAGCCAATATGGATTGAAGTAGCTCATTCCAAGAAAGGGATTTTCATATCTCAACTAAAATATATTATTTACTTGCTATAGGAAACAAGTAAAATAACATGCAACCGCAAGCACGCATGTTGATCCAAATACAAAGTTGAGAAGTGGAGAGGAAGATGTTGTTATAGATAAAGAAATGTATCATAGACTTGTGGAAGACTTATTTCTCTATCTCACACGGCTAGATAGATATTGCTTTTATTGTGAGCCTCGTCAATCAATTTATGCACCAACCAAAGGAAACATGTTTATAAGGTTCTCTTATAATTTTCATTGAAAAGGACACCAGGAAAATGAATTTTGTTCAAAAGAAACAAGAATGATAGGCTTGAGACATATACTGGTGCTAATTATGAAGGTTCAATTGTGGATAGAAGGCCAAGTACTAGATATTGCAGGTGGAAACATAGTAACTTGGACGAGTAAAAAACAAAGCGTGGTAGCTACGTCTAATGTGGAAGCAAAATTTCGAGCAATGGCACAATGAATATGTGAATTGTTATGGCAGTTGGAAGTGGGAAGAACATATGATAATAGTTCATCTTAGAATCTTAGAGGACACGATGTTTGTGTTTAGGTGGATTAAGAAAGTATAATGAAGATTCTCATTAGACATTAAAATAACTAAGTTATTTAGATGTAAAGGTTCACTTCAAAAGACTCAAAGAGAAATATGAAAAGATGGATTCAATATAACCAAAAGAAATAACACGAGATAGCAAAGGAAACATAAATTGTGGAAGCATAAAATGCACAAAAGAACGTAAAGGTAAATGGAATAAAAGATGGAAAGAAAAAAAAGGGGAAGGGAAAGAAAGGTGGTCTCACTTGGGGGTACTAAGCCATCCAAGATAGTAGTGCCGCCACTTAAACCTTAGTTCAGGATAATACTTGGGAGCTCAAGAACACTCAAGAAAAGACTCTCTCAACTCCCTCTAGAAAGGGTTGAAGATAATAATTTAACTCTAAAAAATATTCAACCTCTTACAAGTGATATAAAGGCTCTCTTAAGTAAGCAAAGAGACGGGTCTTGTAGTAATTACAAAGAAAAGCAACATTCTATAAACTAGGGCAACTAAAGGATGAGACACTCTCCAAATATGTGGATTCCATCTAATCTTTAAAAGGTGCTTTTCAAAAAATGCTTTTATCTCTCCCCATGCATGTACAGCTCCAAATCTATTATGGGCCCCGACAAATCTTCAAAAAGGTGATTTTCTCTCTTTTCATTCAAGTGTATCCTACCATGTGCTCTCTCTTTTCATTCTTCTAGAAAGTGACAATCTAAAAAGCAGGAGGTGTCACTAACAAACCTACAAAACGCAAAAGAGTCCTACATTTTATTTAAAACAACTAAACCAAGTAAAAGAAAGAAGGTAAAGAAACTACCTCCTACACATGTTTATTTTCCTTGGACTCCCTCCTCCATCTTTGGTAGGAGTTAGGATCTCATAAGCCTATGAGGTTATATTGTGAAATAAATCTACAATCAACATAGCTCTCACAACCTAGCACATGATAAAACTAAACATATTGAAAAGGATAGACATTTTATCAAAGAAAAACTTAACAATGACATAATTTGCACTTCATATGTGTCTACTCAAGGGCAATTTGCATACATAATCAGTAAGGGATTGAACAATAATGACTTTGGGACAATTATATCCTAACTAAGAACGGAGAACACTTATTCACCAACTTGAGAAGAAGTGTCAAACTATATTTTGAGAAGTTTTAGATATTATTCCTATTATTTTTAATTATGTATATTTGTTGTATCTGGTTTTTATTAGTGGCATTACAATCTCGGCGATTTGTTCCCCATAATAGCCTATTCCTATTTCAAAATGATAAAGCTTATGCAATGAGATATAATAAGAAAAAAAATGATAAAGCTTCCATTTATCACACTTTCCGCCTGATGAGTTTTTCCTCATTAGACGATGCATCTAGTTCTTCATCATCTGTTGCTCATTTAATGAAAATAGGTTGCGTCCGATAATGATCTTTTGTGTTTATGTAGGCACCTATTGCGATTCTCTTATGCTCATGAAAAACTTTTCTTCTTCATTTTCTCTGTTCCATTACAAATTTTTCTACGTTTACTTTGATTTAGTCTCCTATATTGCTAACGCTGTAACACCTATCATTGTTTTAACTGGACATTATTTAATTGAACTGAAGCTTGACGGATAAACTCTGGAGAAATTATATTTCAATCTTCCAAAAAATATAGTTTTATTTATGATGTAACAATAACTAGGAAATTATAAGTTAATAAGCATTGTGTATTGATGATTAATGGCTACACCTTAATTCATGTCAGGTTGCAAAAGCTACAAAGCTGGTGAAATCTGAAATTCCTGCAAAGATCAAGTTGCTTCCGGATCCATGGACACCTGAATCTGGATTAGTCACTAATGCTCTCAAGATAAAGAGAGAACAGCTGAAAGCCAAATTTAAAGATGATCTTCAGAAGCTCTATGCATGAAGTCTTTAATTTTTTTGTCAACATATTGTGCAGTGTAAGTCATGTAATTTGTTTTTTCTTTCTAAATCTGAAAGTAGTGTGTGTGTATTGTTTGTAAATTGTAATTATATACTTCATATGGCACACAGCAAAGACATGCAGGATATAGTCATCCTAAGTGCAGTAATGGAAAGTAATTATGCAGCAATACCTTTCACTCTATAAATAAGTCATGCTAACTGATACCTAATGTTTTGTTTACATTAACCTTAGATAGTGTTAGGTATTTTTGTTTTCTACCAACCAAGTGGTTATTATATGCTAGTTTCGATTTCCATAACAGATAAAGGTGAGCTATGTCTCAGACTCCTTTTTTGTTAATAATAATCCGAACACATTTTAGCTCCCCCAAGTAACTTGAGAAGTTCTCTAGTCATAAGTTTACATATATGCCAAAAACAAGGACTAGAAAAAACATTCATTCTATGGAAAGAAGACCACCGTTTGTAAACCTGGTCTAATTCATAATGTAATAAATTCCTTCAGGATTCAATCTTCCATCTCCATGGTATATTATTATCACACAGTTGTCAACTATGCTTCAGTTTCTTCATTTTTTGATGGATTTGATTTCTCACAATTAATTAAATAATCACATGCTGAAACACATTACCACCTTGATAAATTACTAGTTATTTCTGACTTTTTCCGAGATGAGTTTCTTAAACCGTGACCCAAATTCATCACGCAGTTCAACCTCAAAAACAGCATTTTCAACTGCCCCACTCAGTTTATTGTCCGCATCAGCATCATGAAAGCAATATATTTTCTTAGCTTTCTCCATACAGAGTTGCTGTTGATTAAAGTTCCAACATTTATCCACAGACCAACACCGACAAAGATGGAGAAAAGAAATGTTATTATCTGAATATACATGAACAAAACTAACATTATAAGCTATTAAACACCAAAAAAAAGTATGAACACATACATGCAAACCCAATGCAAGAACATGTTATAAAAAAGGAATTCTGGAATCGCAATTGGGAATGACCAATTTGAAACACGTTTTCGGAATAAACTTCTCAAAATATGTTTCCAAAATGAGCATTGTTGAACATATTTCCAAACTCTCCTTTATGGAATATATTTCCGAAAAACCGTATTCCGTAATAACCTTCTAGAACATGTTTTTGGAATACCCATCCGAAAAAGTAAAAAAAATTGCTCCAACAATGGCTATGAGCAACACCAGCAACAAACGATGTCTCTTGTGGTGGCAATGCAGCAAACGAAATGGAGGAGATGGAACAGCAGAAGAAGGGGCAAATGGAAAAGGAGAAGGAATAACCATGACTGCATAACTTAAGTAAGAGGAACAACCACGCGAGCAGGAAGAGAAGGTGGAGATGTTGCTATGGTCATGTAGAAAACATTTTCCTAGTTAAAATGATGCTGGCTATACAAGCTGAAAGATAATAATGAATGGTAAGCACATGCCCTTGAAATGAACTAGAATTAGCTATGAATGCAGTAACGTGACAACATTATGAGTCAAATGTTAAATCAATATTTATGCAATGCTATATGTATGCATGTAACCAAGTTCAACCATGTTGGAATGAAATCAAAACACAATTGAACTATCCAAGACATGCTCAGAATAAAAAATTGAAAGTGCAATTGAGTGCTTATGCAAAGAAAACAAAACTTGTATATGATGGATGCAAAATTGTTGTTCTATCCTAATGAATGCATGAACTGAGAGTTTAGAAATGCAATGCTAGAAAAAGAAAAGCACAACTCAACAAAACCACAGAAGAAAAAGAAAGATGCAATCATCAGCTAAAACGCTTTGGCATTAAATAGCTACCCTAAGACTAAAGCAGATACAAATATGGTAAAGAATATTGGCAAAGCAAATTTAAGCAATAAACGTGCAATGGGTTGAGGAAAAGAGTCTCAATCAACTAAAAACTGCCAAAATAACAAAATAAAATAAAATAAAAATAACATAGACCCACAATCTTTCTCCCCACAAACTCAGAAAAATAACAAAATTTAGATAATCAGAACAAGAAAAGGGAGAGAACTGTGCAAGAAATAGAAAAAAAAAGCTCTAAAACAAGTTCTAATTGTTAAAAACACAACAAAGGCAAACTGAAATCAGAGAAAAAGAAAAGAACAAGAGTATTGAATTCAAGAAAGAAGTTTTATAGAGATTACACGAAGACTCTGTTTAGGAAATCCAACTCCCTCCCTTTAGGTTCCTTTGCACTCACAAGGGATGGAACTTTCTCTGCATTACACATTCAAACTCTTTGCAACTCCAGAACTCTTCTTATCCTACGCATACTAGTACAATAACTAAAAAGTAAAGGAAAACAATGAAAGACTCTCTGCAACTCCATATTGCACGTTAGAGACCTCCGAATTCCTCTCTATTCTACTCTACAGATTACAGTTTTTTGACTCTCGATACTCTACATTCTGATTATAGCACAAAAAACTCTCACTCTATAAATCTATTTAAAGAAACTAAAACGAGAAAAAAGGAAGGGAAAAAGAAGAACCGGAGCCAACCTTCTTCAAATGGCTTGGTCATACATGTTGAGTATTTTAAAATGTAACTGATATAACTGTGTCAACTGTTTCATACATGCAGTTTGACTCTTTCTTCATTTGTATCTTTATATACGTTGCTTGTATACCTTTCAAGGGTTAATAAGAATTATACATGCAGTTTGACTCTTTCTTCATTTGTATCTTTATATACGTTGCTTGTATACCTTTCAAGGGTTAATAAGAATTACCACCTTTCATTACCTCTTTTCATATTCTTTGTATTCATACCTGTTGTGCTAATAGTGGTATCGGAACCCTTAGGTTTTGAGAACTGGTGTAGCTCAGAAATTACGATAGAAGAACGACGTGATGGCGGGTTTGATTCACAGCAACCTCCCGATCTTTGACGGTAAAGACTATGATGATTGGTGCGTGAAGATGGAGGCCATACTTGGATTTCAAGAAGTAGATGAAGTGGTGAAGTCAGGACTTCAAGAACCACTGAAAGACGAATCAGATGCTGTGAAGAAGAAGTACAAAGAAAACCGGCGCCTTGATTGCAAAGCGAGGATGCTACTACACCAGTGCATCTCTCCGGCTATGTTTCAGAAAGTCTCGAAAGCTGCAACCGTGAAAGAAGTATGGGTCATCCTTCAAGATGCGTTTGGAAACTCCGGCAAGGTAAAAAAGGTACGTGTGCAGTCCCTCCAATGTCAATATGAACTCCTTGGTATGGGTACGGAAGAAACGGTGACGAAATATGTGGGAAGAATTCAAGCCCTTGTCAACGATATGAGAGCTTGCGGGAAGAACGTTAAGGACAAGAAGATAATTGAGAAGATTTTGCGCACTCTGACACCACAATACGATCATATTGTAATCACCATTGAAGAATGCAAAGACTTAGAGACAATGAAAATTGAGGAGTTGCAGAACTCGCTCGTTGCACATGAGCAGAGGCTGCTGGAAAGAAAGAATGCTGAAAAGGATGCAACGCAAACGACAAGTCAAGCATTGCAGGCAAGATCGAAACAAAGCTTCAAGACTCGTGGCAGAGGTCGTGGGAGATCACGCGGCGGAGGTGGTCGCAACGGAGGGAGAAGTTGGAAATCTTCTGAACAAAATGGTGAAGAAGATGGAGATGAACACCAGGAAGGAGGTAATCGTGGTGGTAAAACTTCAAGAGGAAGAGGCAGAAAAGGAACTGACAAACGTAATATCTAGTGCTTCACGTGTAGAAAGTATGGGCACTACTCCTCAGAGTGTTGGCATAACGATTCCACCAGGAAAAACAAGAACGATGATGTTGCCAACTTAGCACAAGACACCTGCGAATCTGATTCAGAACATGTTGTGTTGATGGGTGTCGCAAGTGATATTCGAAAAAAGGGTAGTGTTGATTCGTCAGAGGAAAATGAAAATCATCGCGATGATTACGTGTTGATATCAGAAACAACACAGCATGCAGAAACACGTAATAAAAATGGTGGACGCGTGTCGCAAGCAAAGGAAATGCAACATGCAGAGATGAATACAAACGCTGAATATAATATGCTGTTGTGTAACAAAATTGTTGGTGCATAAGACGATATGTGTTGGTATCTGGACACCGGATGCTCCAACCATATGACCGGTAGAAGGAAGTGGCTCGTTGATCTTGATCCAAGAAAGAAAAGCAGTGTAAGGTTCGCCGATGATAGCACCGTGATAGTAGAGGGAGTTGGTAGAGTTTTGATCTCAAGCAAGAATGGAGGAGTAGCATACATGGATGATGTTCTGTTCGTTCCTACGATGAAGAGCAATTTGTTAAGTCTCGGCCAGCTTCTTGAAAAGGGTTATACCATGTCCATGCACGAGAACATAAGAGAAATCTACGATAGTAGAAGATGGTTGGTGATCAAAACTCTGGCTAAAAATAGAACTTTTAAGGTGAACTTAAATACTGTTGCTATACAGTGCCTATCCTCTATGAATGTTGAGGAAGAGAGTTGGAGATGGCATTACAGGTTCGGACATTTAAACTTTAAGAGTTTAAATCTACTAAACAACAAAGAACTGGTTAAAGGTATACCTTTGATAAGCGCTCTAGAGAAGATCTGCGAAGGATGTGCAATGGGCAAGCAAACCAGATCAAGGTTCAAAAAGACAGCACCCAAACGTGTCAAACAACCATTGGAAGTGGTCCACTCAGATGTTTGTGGTCCTTTAGAGACAGCGACACTCGGAGGTAATAAATACTTCCTTCTTTTTGTTGATGAATGGAGTAGAAAATCATGGGTTTATTTGTTAAAAGAGAAAAAAGAAGTATTCTCACATTTTGTTAAATTTTGTGCACTTGTTGAACAACAATCGAGTCTGCGGGTGAAGATCTTCAGAACCGATGGAGGAGGAGAATTTAATTCTGGAGATATGAATAACTTCTGCGATGAGAAAGGAATCACACACGAAGTCATAGCGCCTTATACTCCTCAACATAACGGATTATGCGAAAGGAGAAATAGGACGTTGATGGAAATGACAAGATGTTTACTCAAAGGAAAGAACGTTCCGCACAACCTGTGGGGAGAGGCAGTCTCCACAGCAGCTTACCTGTTAAACAGGTGTCCGACAAAGGCATTGTTAGATTGCACTCCAGAAGAGGCATGGACAGGGATAAAACCATCGGTGGCTAACTTGAAGATCTTTGGATCAGTGTGTTTTAGACACATACCAGATGAGAAGAGAAGAAAACTTACAGATAAAAGTGAAACCTACATACTAGTTGGTTATCACCCAACTGGGGCATACAGGTTATACAGCCCAAAGAAGAATGAGATTTTGATCAGTCGAGACGTTTTGGTAGATGAATTGGCTACGTTCAACTGGGAAGGTGTAAAATCAAGTTCAACTGGCGAGAGTGTTGTGTCGAGTTGGCTTGAAGACAAGAAATTCGAAGGTGATAAGGAGGCATCAGCTGGTCAGAATGCTGACAACAGAAGATCATGCAGAACCAGATTTCCATCAACACGGTTTGCTGGACATGAGGTGTTTGCTGACAGCGAGATTACAGATTCAAGTGAAATTGTACATTATGCTCTTCTTGCAGATGCTGAGATGCTGTCATGGGAACGAGCCATTGAAATCAAAGAATGGAAGGATGCAATGATAGAAGAACTGAAAGCGATTGAGAAAAATGGAACATGGATAATGATGGAACTACCTAAACACAAACAAGCAATCGAGGTTAAATGGGTATTCAAAACAAAGTTCAAACCCGATGGTAGCATTGCTAAATTGAAGGCGAGACTCGTGGCGAAAGGTTTTCTGCAGAGGCATGGAGTTGACTACACAGACGTGTTCGCGCCAGTTGCTAGGATAGAAACTGTGAGGCTGGTGGTAGCTATAGCAAACATAAAAGGTTGGGAAATTAGTCAGATGGACGTGAAATTAGCCTTCTTGAATGGCCCACTGGAAGAGGAAGTGTATGTGAGACAGCCTCCTGGATTCATGAAGAAGGGTGAAGAATTGAAAGTGTTCAAATTGAACAAAGCTTTGTACGGGCTAAGACAAGCTCCGCGAGCTTGGAATGCACATATTAATGCTTGGTTGATCAAGAATGGCTTTCAGAAGTGCACGGTTGAATTTGGAGTATACGTGAAGCAGTCAGATCAACAAGGTACTCTACTTATCTGTTTGTATGCTGATGATTTGTTGATAACAGGTAGCAAGGCAGAAGCAATTGATGAATTCAAGACAAAAATGAAAGGAGACTTCGAGATGACAGATCTTGGTAGCCTAGGATATTTCCTTGGCTTGGAATTTCTGCGAACAAATGAAGGGATGTTTGTGCATCAGAAAAGGTACATTGGTGAAATTCTGAAACGTTTTGGCATGGAAAGCTGCAATAGCGTGAGCACACCCATGATATCCAATATCAAGCTGGATCTCCAACCTAATGACGAGAAGGTAGACGCTACTTTGTTCAAGCAAATAGTTGGATCACTCAGGTATGTGTGTAATAGCAGACCCGATATTTGCTATAGTGTGGGATTGATCAGTAGGTTTATGGGAGACCCCAGACAGACGCACCTTTCCACCGCCAAACACATTCTACGTTATCTAAAGGGAACAACAGAGTATGGTTTGTTCTATTCTAGGAGATTTGAAGGAATATCAGGAAATTTAGAAGCATGGAGTGATTCTGATTGGTGTGGAGACCAAACGGATAGGAGAAGCACCTTCGGATATGTATTCAAATACATGGGCTCAACGTTTAGTTGGTGTTCGAAAAAACAGAGTGTCGTAGCCTTGTCATCCTGCGAGTCGGAGTACATCGCATCTTCTGAAACGGCATGCCAGAGCGCATGGCTTGAATCCATGCTGGAAGAATTAACGATTGAGTGCTGCAGACCAATTCAGCTTTGGGTAGATAACAAATCAGCTATAAACTTAGCCAAAAATCCTGTATCACATGGCAGGAGCAAACATATTGAGACAAGATTTCACTATTTGAGAGAGCAAGTCAACAAACGGAAGCTTGAGATGGTGTATTGTTCAACTGAAGATCAAATTGTTGATATCTTAACCAAGGCTCTTCGCCAAACTCGTTTCGAAAAGCTTAAAGATAAACTTGGAGTTAAAGACTTCAGTAGTTCCATTTTAAGAGGGGTGTGTTGAGTATTTTAAAATGTAACTGATATAACTGTGTCAATTGTTTCATATATGCAGTTTGACTTTTTCTTCATTTGTACCTTTATATACGTTGCTTGTATACCTTTCAAGGGTTAATAAGAATTACCACCTTTCATTACCTCTTTTCATATTCTCTATATTCATACCTGATGTGCTAATAATACACGAGCCCTTCAACACGCTGCAGGTCCTTGAAGACTACTTCACCTTCAGGCCATGGTTCAGGCTCTCCGCTGGTTCGACAACTCCAAAGGTCTCCTCTTTATTCTCTTAGGGGAAACTTCGAACTCATCTCGCGTCCTCATGCCTTCGGTTGTGCAGTGCAAGCCAAACGATGCGTTTCGGACCAGCAAAGTTGTGAGTTTCACTTAGGGCAAATCCAACCCTTAAGTTTGACTAATTCGACCCATTGACCAAGGGCTATCCTGCAAAAAGAGAGAAAATGGTAAGGGTTAGACAATAATTAAGCTAAAATGAAGCCTATCTAAGCAAAACAGATTACTATATATTTTTTTCTGATTTTTTTTCTAAAAGAGAAAACATATATCTTTAAAACGACAATTTTTATTTACCTAAAAAGAGTAAATTAACAAAAAATTTTAATAAAAACTTATTTCTATCCTTTTACACTAGGCTATTTATAAGGAATTGGAAACTCAAAAAGACAAAGAAAAGAGTTTAACAAAGAAAAAAAAACTAAGGAGTTATCACACCTCTACACTTAAAACATTGCCCTCTTAGGCACGGGAGAACTAAGACTCTAAAAAGGAAAACAAAGACTCAAGCACAAAAGCAAAGACTCAAAACAAAACAAAAAAAGGACCCAAAGCAACAAAGAGAATTTTTATTTACAAGACTGCATGAACATACTTAATTTACTGCAATACGGTATCAAAAAAATATGGGTTCAATATGTTTTTAGTCCCTAAACTATCAAGCGAATTTGTGTTTAGTCCCTCTTTCATAGTAAACTACATTTTAGTCCTTCTCCTTAAGAAAACAATAATTTTTTATCCTCTAGAACCAACAACGTTAAAAAGAAGCTGATGTGGCTAACGTCTGGCCACATGTGATCACATCTTTTCATTCTAATGTTTACCACGTTGGATCTTTTTCAATGCAAACGTCAGTGTCTCCTTGACGTTAGTTGCCTTTCTTCTTCCTTGGGCAAAACACGGGTCATCCCCTCTTCTTTCTCCGTGAGAACAGCAACATCAACCGAGCCAGCACCCACC